>JBAJHX010000033.1:22564310-22583260 GCA_037176925.1 Amniataba percoides
CGCCTTATATATGAAAAAAGATCAAAAATAGACCATTCATTGACAGTGCGCCTTATAATCCAGTGCGCCCTATAGTGCGGAAAATACGGTACTCAAACTAAGGATGGACAAATTTATTTTATGTTCTAATAAAAGTCTAATTTAACCACATGAATACAAACAAACACTTGTTTCTTCAGATTTAGACTAAAACCTTCTCTGCTTACACCTGATTTTGAACAATTCAAGATATCATTAAAATTTTGGCTCTCGTGATTTGTTTTCAGGTCCTTCTTTAATCAAATGAAAACATACACTCAGAGAAAGAGATTCCCAAACTTCTGTTTCCTGAAGTTTGATGTTTCTCTGTGATTTTGAACTGGTGACTGTGGTTTGAGTGGAGCACCTGATGCAGGAGCAGCCGACTCTGGAGATGGTTTCTGCAGGTTCAGACACGCAGGCCACCAGAAGCTTGAACAGATCCTTCAGCATCAGGTTGATCAGAGACTCGTAACCGATATCTGCAACGGGGGAGGGCAGAAACACACACACACACACACACACACACACACACACGTTAGCGCATGGGCTGGAGGAGACGCCACAATTTAATTTGACTAAAGGGCGTCAGAACAACAAGTCATCAGTGACGCTCCACTTCACTACGGAGCACGAACACACATCGAACATGAGACAACAACAACTCATCAGATCTGTGACAGGACACCAAGAGTTTATCAGTTTATTTTAGTGATTTATTTACATATTTCAGTTATATTTTTATCACTAATGCCTGTTCCTAAAGTTAAAAATCACTCTCCATCCTCAAATTTCATAAAATCTATTTGCCCCATCATTCCATTTCTATTTCCATCCTTCATCTTCTCTTTCTTTACTTTTATTTCTTTGTTGTAATCCATCTATGAGAGAAACACATTCACCCTGTCAGTTTCATTTTCAGTTTTTTTTTCCTCCATTAAAATGAGCACAAACTGCAGCGTGGAGAAAAAAAAATCAGAGACAACAGCAGATGCAGAAACTGAAGGTTTGAAATGACACTTTTTAAAATATTTGAGCATTAGAAAGCTTTTGACCCACTAACAGAGCGGCTTAGCACTGCAGACATTACATATTCTACTTAAAGTCACACAGTCTCACAAAGCTGGAACAAAGTTGGTGCTCAGAATCGATCAGTCACATGTTCGAAATGTGGGACGACGTCTGTTTTTCTTTTTTTTTTTGCATTTTAAGGTCACTGCGCTCTCTGAATGTGGTCCAAAGAGAAAAAACAACAAACACTAAACCTTCATGTTCAGGAATGAAAGAGGGTGACAGTGGGGCTTAAACTTTTCTAAATCTCTGTTTTTTGTGTTTGAGTGTCTCACCCGAGTGTATGAAACTGTTGACGTGCTCCACCACCAGCTCGCAGGACAGGCCGATGGCGTGTTTGAAGTTCGCCGCCGCCACGTCCCAGTAGGAGTGGTCGCCATGGCTACGCTGCAGCCACAGCGACATCACAGGAAGCAGCAGCTGGATGACGGAGAAGATGGCGAAGCCGGGACCTGCAGGGAGGAGAAGCAGACTGTGAGTGTGTCTGTGGAGAATCAGGATGACTCAGACTCGTTTGTTCTGAAAGTTGTGGGACTGTGTTATAAAAAGGTTTTAAACATCCTTTAACGTTCAGCTGTGACGGAGGTGAACTTCTTGGAGACTCACCTGGGATGGCGGTGACCTCTCTGAGCAGGGTGAAGAGCAGCTCCAGCGTCGGAGGCTGGTGTTGGCGCGGACAGTTTGACACGGCCGCCGTGAGCTGCTCCAGCAGCAAAATCCACACCTGGATCAGACCTGCAGGTAAAACACACCACATGACCCCGCTGGAGTCAGAGAGAGAGAGAGAGAGAGAGAGAGAGAGAGAGAGAGAGAGAGAGAGAGAGAGAGACAGGTGTGGAGAAACGCCTCACCTGTGTCGTCATCGAACTCCTGCAGGACACAGTCCATCCCGTCCTCGGTGCTGATCGAACGCTCCTGTGATCTCATCGGCAGGCTGGCGAGCCGAGCGCCCAGGAACACCGGCTTGGACGGCATCTTATAGATCTTTGCCAGCAGCTGTCAGTCAAACGCAGCAAAGTTTCATCAATTCACAGATACTGTGCGTTGCTTAAAGGAGTTATTTTGGTCACTTTCAGGTTTTCTACTTTTCTACCTGCGAACACTTGCGGAGGTAGTCCAGAGCGGGCAGGCAGAGGTCGGTGGAGCTGTAACCCGACACATGGACACAGTCTCCGATCTCTTTATAATCCACCTCTCCTGAACACAGAAAACAGAATAAAATCAGAATAAAATCAATACTTTTATTTTTTATCAACCAACCCAAATCATTCTTTGAACACGATGATTGCAAAAGCTAAAAATGATCCCACTGATTTAGGTGTGTTTAATCTCTGTTTATTATCAAAAATGATTTTCCACACCCGTAAATCCTCTCTGGTCATATGAGTGTGTAAACTGCATGTCATGAACTTCTTATGTCAAAACACACAGTTTACTGCCCGATTCCAGGAAGAATAAAATCCCTACATGCTTGTAAAAGAACTATCTCTGAATGAAAAAAAAAAAGCAGCGTGCAGAGATGAGACGGACCTAAGCCTTTGACGAACTTCATCAGGCACATGATGTAGTCGGTGGCAGCGTTGGCAAAAACCTGGATGTTGTCGGTGTTGATGAAAGCTTCAAAGACGTCGAACACCGGAGCCTGGGACTTCCCTGAAGGAAAGGAAGAAGGATGGTTTGATAATAAGAACAATTTCAGTTGTTATAAAGAAACTGTCAGATGTGTTTTAATAAAATGTGTGTATCGTACCCATGGAGTACTCTCCCAGCAGGTAGTCTTTAGTGTCCGTCTTGCTGCTGTGGACGGTCCTCAGAGCGCTGAACAGAGGCCTCCATCCCGACAGGATCTGAGGAGAGCACATCTCCACCAGCTCGCCGATTGACGTTATCACCTGCAGGGAGGCGGGCGGAGACGCACGTCTTCACACACGCAGCTTCAGACTGATGGTGTTGTCATTATTTTTGTGAGTCTCAGGTTTCCTCACCTGGTCCTGCACGTCCTCGTCGCAGAGCTCCAGCTGCATGATGTGCTCGAAGGGCCTGAACAGCGCCTCGTTAAAGTGGAAGTGTGGAAGCTCCGCCCAGCTCGTCAGCACCTCCGTCAGGACGTCGTGGATGAAGGAAACGGCCTTCTGGGATACGTGGCGCTCTTTGTGACACGCCGCCTGGAAGAAGGAGAAACATTTAAATATAAACAGAGCGTCGTGCAGATCCTGTGTTGAGCTTTCATGCACATTTTTTTAGCTTATTCTTAACAAAACCTCAAATTATCTTTTATTACTCAGAGCTCATTTCAACAAGAATAATGACAGTTTTTCATTCATTCACTAAAACTGCTGCTGCTTGAGTTAAATATGTACTTCACATCGAATCAAAGCTTTTAAATGCTGGAATCATATCACACAAACTTGTCCACCCTTTCCAGTATTTTTCATATTACGGATGCTCATTTTTGTCTAAAATGTATTAAGACATGTTGGTGGGAAATCTTTTTTCTGTATTGTTGTGTGTTTGCTTACAATTTAATGTTTAAAAAATAAAAACTTAAAGACCTAAAGTTTTATCATTTCCTGCTTTGTTAATGTTGCTTCACACACTTTTATTTGAACAACTTAAAGGAGAAATTCACCTAAAATGTCCATAAAATCAAAACCAAAGATGTAAATATAGTAACCTCAGGAAGACGTCCTCGTATTGCCACTTTTTGTGAGGCAGCATTTCACAGTATTACACAGAAAATGCACATAGCCTGGAATAATTTAATACTAATGATGAATCCTTTAAGATTTCGCTCTGCCTCTGTGTTTGAATCACCTCCACCAGGTGGGGGGCCACCACGCTCCAGGCCCTCATCATGTGCAGCAGAGGTCGGTTCTTGTTCCTGACGATGCGCAGCATGGCCTCGCCCAGACGGAAGAGGTGCAGAGCGCTGCGTCGGTCCAGGGTCGACTTGGCCTCGCCTACGGGCACACAGAGGGGCTATTAAATACAATTCACTTCAGTTAAAGATTTTGTGTTTGTAAATCTGTAATAAGTTGGATCAATTGGCCTCAAAGGAACAGATCGATGAAGGAGGAATTAAACTTAAATGTTGGATGAATCACTGCAGATCATAAATCAATAATCACTGGATCATCTTACGTGCCATTAACTCATGACCTCCTCTTTAACCAACAGAAAATAACAGCATTTTTCTCTCTAAAGCATATGCAAATGATCGTGTTTACATTATCACTCAGTGTGTGTGTGTTTGAGTGTGTGTGTGTGTGTGTGTGTGTGTGCGTGTGTACCCGGCATTGCCAGTGAGTAGTCTCCGGTCTCAGTGACGGAGTCAAACAGCTGAGACTGAGAAGCTTTTCTGAGCTGCTGCAAGAAGCCGACCAAACCGACCAGATTCAGTTTGGTAGCTGCTTCTTCGAACAACCTGAAACACACAAAGAGAGAGAGTGTGTGTGTTTTACTACGTCCATGCAACCATCTACAGGGACGTGTGTGTGTATATGTTTGACTGTGACTCTTTAGAAAAAGACATTTCACAGGTTTATTTACAGTGTCTTTGTTTTCTGGTCATTTTAATGTATTTTAATTCAGAGTAGTTACGTAGGAGGAAAATGTTCTCTGCTGCTGAAAAGTTAAAAGCACAGAGTGAATAAAGTGAACTTTCAGAGCACAGAGGGACAAAGTTCGCAGTGTTTCGGGGGCAGCCCTGTGCAGGAGTATTTACTATGTTGTGGCCCCGCGCTGAGCTTGTAAATGTGTTCGAGCCATCTGTTCTAAAAGATCAGAGGGAACTTTTTTTTTTTTTATTCGCTCCTAAAAGCAGCCCAGATAACTGGTTATATAAGAGATGATCCTTGGAATGAACACAAACACACACTCCATATTTACTGCAGCAGAGAGAGTGTGTGTGTGTGTGTGTGTGTGTGTGTATAATCGTTATGCCAGGGAATAAAACCTAAAAAAAATAATAATAACCGTTGCACGCTCACATATTCAAACACATCGTATTTCTGTACTTGTGAGGACTCTAATCTAAAACCCAAGTCTATATTTAAACTTAAAAACAAGCCTGAACCCTCAAACAGACCTTTGAACGACCAAACAAACTGTCCTCATTTTTTTTTTTATTTAGTTCCTCGTCCCTAAAATGGTCTCGCTTTTAAAATAATAAATTATTGTTTAAGATATGAAAGTACTGCAAATATAATCCAAAATAATAAATAATAGATTTAAGCCAATGTCCATCTAATAGTAATAATGATGATAATAAAAATAACAACACCTTTGTGTAGGACTTTTAAACAGGTAAAAAGAAAAACAAACAGAATAAAAAAAGTTCTGTCCTTTGTTGCCATCTTGTGGCCGTCATGCACAACCACACGACCTCTAAAGCAAATATCAATTAAACGTGTTTTTTAAATTTGGCAGATAAATTTATTAGGGGACAACTTTATTCTGACTGTTAATTTAATAAATAAGTAACAGGAGTTTTGTTGGGCTGTTGAATTACAAAAGCAGGCGGGTCGCTCTCATTTTTCACTGTCCACACAATGCAGCCTGTCTTTTAATTATTTTTGCATATTATGAACTCTGATCTTTGTCTAAAATACATAAAGACATGTTGGTGATAAAAGTGTTCACACTGTAACGTTATTCTATTAAACAATAAAAACTTGGTGGGAAATCTTCATCTTGGGTTCTTGTTATTTTAAGTACCTAAACGTCTCACCTAAAGTGTCGACATTTCCTGGTTTGTTTATGTTGTTTCACTGTTTCTCCTCAGAAAAATGTCTTTATTCGTCTAATAGTCTTTTATTTTAACGACTTAAAGAAGATAAATCCAACTAAAATGTCTATAAAACCAAAACCAAAGATGTGAAGTGACCTTACAGGAGTCTTTTTCACACAGTTACAGAAAAGGTGATGTCCCACCTGTCGGCCTGTGTCGACAGCGTGCAAACCGCCTTGGCGGCGCTGGTTCCCGTCATCAGACTGCCGCTCTTCAGATCCAGACCTCGGCCTCCCCGGCTGCCCTCCCTCAGCAGCTCCTGGATGGACAGAGGCTGGATGACCGGCTGGCTCAGGCCCAGCTCCGAGGCCTCCGGGCTGGGCTCGCAGCTCAGCTCCAGGCCGAGGTCCACGCCGGCCGCCTGCTGGCTCTGCTGGGTGATGGTGGTCAGCGAGGACGACTGCGAGGAGCCGTCGCTGAAGTGTGTGTGCTCCAGAGAGCTGATGTACTCCGTCACCCTGAGAGAGGATTTAAACTGAATCAAAACTGAATCTGCAGAACTGAAGAAGTGAACTCTAAAAACTGTGAAAGTAAAGTTGGTTTTCAAAATGTTTGATGTCCCAAAAGATGCTGAAACTTCCTGTAAAAGTAATCCAACTGGAGCATCCTCACACACGCAGTGAACTTCAGTAATTATCACCCAAAACACACGAGCTGTGTGTGTGTGTGTGTGTGTGTGTGTACCTGAAGACATGTGGCCAGCAGTCGTGGTTGTGGCTTCCCATCTCCAGCCCCACGTTCAGGATGGCGTCCATGCACAGCACGTGAGCCGTGTGGAGGCGAACGCCCTGAGGACGGCCGATCTGCTCCAGGCGCTGCTCGACACGCTGCTTCACTGCGCACACACACACACACACACACACACACACGCGCACACACACACACACACACACACACACGCACACGAAGACACTCGGCGTTTCAAAGGTCACAGAATCCTTCGTACCGTGTCAAAGCTCATCGACCTTTAACGTGTCACATCCACAAAAATAACACACACATCAAAGATTGTTACGAAGCTGCAGGTTTGTGACCTTTTAAACTTTTTTGTTTCCTCATGCGTGCGTTGCATACAACATACATGTAACACGTAACAGCAGGCTCAACACACACACAAACAAAACTGACTAATGCACAAGATTTCAAATTGAAATTTACAAGTGCAACCTCCATGTCCTTACTTAAAAAAAAGCTGTCACTAGGTGTCACTACAGGCCTGTTTACTGATGACACCTGCAAGATACCTGTGTAATTTCTTTTTAATATTAGATGCAATCGTTAAAAATCTGTTATATTTGGCTATAAAATGAGTGAAAACAATTTAAGTCTCTTCCTCTTTAAGTTCTTACTGCTGTTATTTGATCATCTCTGCAGAAGCAATGCTTTGTGTTTTCTCGTGTGTGTTTTTGTGCAGATCTTTTCACCTATTTTAATCTCTCAGGTGTCATTAAAGCTTAAATTTGAACGTACTGCTCTCAGTACCTTGTGTGATGGCGTCTCCCGTCTCTCCCGCCTCCTTCTCCTCCTTCTCTTCCTGCACACATGACGCCGCGGCCATCTGGGCTAAAGCTGACGCACAGTTGGCAGCCACACCTAACGGAAACACACACACACACACACACACACACACACACACACACACACACGCAGTGTAAAGACGAGCTATTGAGTTTCATTCATTCAGTCATTTTCTTGTGCTGTAAACAGAATTAATTCCCAATTTTACTCTCACTTCTCATCCAAACTTTGACCTGATAAAGAAAAAGAAATTTCACAGGTTTATTCTAAACACTATCTGTCTTATCAACTCCTTTAGGTGTAATTAGAATATTCAAATTCAGATTGGTAGTAAAACACACACACACAGTTATACAGCATGTGTTCATTCATATTCATCAGTGCGTCTGTGCTGATAATCAGTCAGGTTTCACTTCTGGTCGGCCAAGCGGTTCTTCCAGTGACTTTCAATGCTTCATATGTTCAGATTAATAAAAGGGGTTGATTAAATAAATGTTATTTCCCCTGATGTTCTCTCTGAAGTGGTGCAGTTAACACTTTGGATGAAAACATTAAGTCGTCCTTTAACCTGTGCTGAGAGTCCAACAGGTCACCGCGCAGCTCGTCTCCTGACAGTGACATGTGATGGTGCAAAATATTCATCCACCAAAGACATAAAAGAATGAATAAATAACACTAAAGCATCATATGGGAGCAGGTTGATTCAAGCAGAAGCTGCCTCTGATTTAATTTGCTCGGCCTGCTGCTGACCCTGACCTTTCACCTCTCTGTGTTTCATGACCGGACACACGTTTCACCCACCCAGCGCGCAGCTGAGCGCAGCGGCTTTGCGGAGGCCGTCCAGACTCAGACAGATGGTGTCTCTCTCCCTCTGGCTCTGCTCTTTGACCCCCTCCGCTCCCAGGATGAAGGCCAGGCCTTTGGAGCTGCCCGCCATGCGGCCCGTCAGCGGCGTGGACAGCACGTCGATCAGGTTCTTCCACACGCCGGTGAGGATGAAGCGGGAGAACACGGCTCCTGAAAAACACACAAAACACAGATTCACACTCCTTTAGGTGACAGCAGAAAACAACAGCAAGTGAAAGACTGAAAACACACACACACACTCGCCTCAGCAGCAGTTACCATGGTGATTCTGGCCTGACGGTGAAAGAGCTCAGGACTCCCCGACTCATTTTCTCCGTCTCTCTCTGCCTCTGCTCTGTTTTCTGACGGCTTTTTTCCCCTCTTTCTTTTTAAGATGTTTGAGTAGCAGTCACGTTCATCAATAGACACCCCCCCCTTTTTTTTTTAAAGTGTTCATTTGATTGGAAGGTTAAAATAGATAAAACACAATCAGATCAACCTGAACTTTGAGTCCAGTAGATTAAAAACAAAATCTGCAAAATTAATTGCTTTTCACTTTCAACAGCAATTCTTTAAATTGTTTTTTTTGATTGATTGATTTTTTTTACTTATATCTAAAAAATAACATTATCCAGTCATTAAGTCATTAATTATGTTAAAGAAACAAGAAACCAACCAATTAATCAGTAAATCAGATTGAACCTACAGTTTAATAAACACAAAAAGTAAAAAGTTTTACATTCTTCAGACTTTGATTGTGGAGGAACTATTATTTTTTCTAATGCAAAACACTTTTATGGTTTTTATACACTGTTTTGTTTAAGTATGGCAAACAGATCTAATTGTGAAGCACTTTAAATGCAAATTCTTGCTGCAAAGTTTCAAAGTTCCTGGATATATTTCACTATATTCTCACTTGTGGGTAGATTTTAATTGGTGTCCTGTGGTGTAACACAGCAGCGCTCCCTGTCAGTGGGGATGTAAAACACCCAAATATTCATCTATTCATCCTCTCATTTTCAAGGTACCATAAAAAGAGGTGTTGGAGTTTTTGACCATGCAAATGTTGCGGGAAGTTTCGTCTTTTAGTGCAGCAGCTTCAGGATGATGAACCTTATTTTGAAGAGCTGAGATGAGCCGGTTAGGAGCCTCTGAGGAAAAATCTCTCCTCTGAATGTTGCTCTAAAAATACTTTTTTAAATGCTTCAGGTTTGACCTGCGACAGAAAAGCTCCTCTGCTGATTGAGTTACTCTCAAGTTCAGGATTTTTCAAAGGTGAAGAAGAAAGAAATCAAGCTAACGACGCCACACAGCGCTGACACTTTGGCATAACTAAATATTATACAACATGAGTATCACAGACTGTTGTAGAGATGGAAAGTCGATGAATCTGAGTTGCGGCTGCAGCGTTATGATCTGCTGACCTGCCATCACAGAGTCGCTGCCAGCTTTGTCGCAGCTGAGCGGCGATCGGCTGGACGCCCTCCTGATCAGCTGACCTCCGATAGCACTGCTGCCCAGCCCGTCGATATCTGAGAGGAAGAGGAGGAGGAGAGGTGAGGAAGGAGAAGATAAAGCAAAGTGGTCATACTGTCATTTTTAAGAGGAGATATACAAAGAAACGTGTGTGTGTTCGTGTACCTGTGAGCATGGTGACGAGCGGCAGCGCGTGGTCCTCAGGTGAGCCCCAGTACCCGGCCTCGGCCAGCAGGTTGCGCTCTAACACCTGATGGTACAGCTCCTCGATCCAGGCCTGAGACAGAACCACGAGGACGCCGCTGCTCTGGATCAGACGCACAAACTCCTTCTGCAAAAAAACACACGTCAAACTTTAATCCATCTTCATCATACACCCACATTATCTCATTTTTTATCCAGGATTTGTAAGAAATGACCCACACATTATTAAAATATTATATTCTGCAATTTCCCAACATGAAGGCAATAAATATCTGCTCATTTCTTTTATACATTACCAGCAAAGTAATACAGACTTAATGTTTTACACATTTCAGTACACTAAGTACACTACATGATAACTGAATGAATGAATGACTTTACTTTCTCGGTCATGTTTAAAAAAAAATGAGCAGCTGTTTATCACTTCCCTGTTGGGAAACTGGGAAACATAATTATCAAATAACAGTGGAGTAATTTTCGATAAATCCTTCCAAAAGATTACAAATACATTTCTTGGTCATTTTCATCTACTTATCATGAAATTTGCAGACCACTAGAATACAGATTATCTAGTTTTGTCTAACAGGCCTGACTTTGTTTTTCTTCTACTTTAATCAGCAGCAGAGAAAGAATTGTAGATCTACTGAAATGCTGTCATAGATTTTGTGTGTTTATCATGTTTTTTTGGTGAGCCTCTGCTCGGCTCACCAGGCTCAGGACGGGGGCGAGCGTTCGCCGCCTGTAGTAGTCGCAGCAGCACAGTTTGAGGTTGAGCAGCAGAGCGTAGTACGACACCAGGTAGAGACCGTCGGCGTTCATCAGAGACTGACAGCTCAGAGTGTCGCCTGCCTCGAAACCCGGAGAGTGGATCCCACCTGGAGAGAAAGACAGATTAAAAAAAGAGAGAGAGAGATGTCTGGATTATCTGAAACCTGCTCAGAGAAACACAACAGAAAATACACAGAGAACAACATGCCCTTAAAAACATGATTAGTCCGTGTGAAGGAAAATAAAGAGGAAAATACAGGAACAGGAGGACAGAGAGAGAAAACTTTGGCAGTAATAAACACCAACATTTGCGCCAATGAAGCTAATTTGATTTGATTTGTGAGGGAAGGAGCCAGTGAAGGAAATAAAAAAAGTTTTTTTATAGAAACGGATGGAGGGAGAGAGACAGGTGAGAGAGAGGAAATGAGTGTGAAGGTGAGCGGTGACGCTGAGATATAATCTGTTAGCTGATGAGAAGTCAAGTGTTATAATCAGAAACTCACTCTGGGGATTTACAGCCGCGGCCAAATTCATTAAGTCAGTTAACCGTAGAGTTTAATTTAACTCGTAATTTTCCTCTGCTGATGTAAAAAAAACTGTTTTGACTGATGGATTATGGGTCGTGCCTCGAAGGCAAAATGCTTTGTTAAATGGTTCCTGTGATGAATGAATGTGAAGTTTAATTTCATCACAGCCACGTTTAAAATGTAAAATTTCATAAAATCCTTAAACAAAGAGTGAAAAATAAGTTCTTTAAATGATTATTCATGACACAATTATCTCCAACACTCCTCAACATGGAAACATCACATGTTCATGGAGATTTAAAGATGTTCAAAGTTTTCTTTATTTCAGTGTGGAGTTATAAATACTACATTTCCCATGAGCCTCGGGTGACTTTGCTATGAGAAGCAGGTGTGAAATGGAGCTGTGGTGAATTCAGAAAGCTTAGATGTTCCAGTTGTGAACAAAAAACGTCTCCATGAACACTGAAGTGATCTGAAAGTGAAGCTGATTTATCAACAAAGTGTGATTTTCAGCTTCAAGTCAGCGTGAGAAGCTGCACACGTTAAATCTGAGGCGCTTTCATCAGTCGTGTCTTGAAGAAATGCTCCTCAGAAGTCGTCATTGACTTTTTCAGTTTTTATCTCTGCAGGTTTTGCACCTTTGGCTCTATCAAAGAACGATTTCTCTTCTAACACCAGGAAGGTTTCACGTTGGTGCATCCTCCAACTAATATGATCACGAGTGATTTACTAATACAGCCAATAAAAAATACTATAATCTTTCACCTGTACTATATTACTGAATATCCCACAGTGTGATGCGATGTTTTTATTTTATCTGTTCAAACACTTCATGTGGCATTTTGGGACTGAACCTACAGCAGAAACCAGTTTTTGTGGGCGGTGCTGATTAATGAAGGAGGAGGCTGCTGCACAGACTGCTCCACCCTCAGCAAATATCCTGTCTGTTTAGTTAACACACACACACACACACACACTTCTTCGGCTATGCAAACCAACTCTCATCACTACATTAAACCAGCCCTGCCCCCCCCCCCCCCTCACCAGCCTGCAGTCCCGAGCAGAAGGTGGAGGAGAAGTTCTGCAGCGACAGGTCCACCTCCGCGGTGCTGCCCAGCCCGAGCAGCCGGGGCAGCAGCGCCGCCAGCGACTGCACGAACAGCCGGGCGCTCTGCTGGTCGGCCTCCTGGTTGCGGAGCAGCTTGAGGGACAGGGCGGCGGTGCGCAGGGAGCGGTGGCCCGGGCAGTCGCGGGGGGTCTGCTGCTCCTCGTCGGCCAGAGAGACGTTGTCAGAGCCGATGTCGGACACGTCGGAGCGGCCCGAGTCTTTCTCTGCCGCCATCGAGTACTGATCACACGAGTCAAACTCTGTCCGCGACAAGTCCTGCTCCTCCATGCTGACGGACCGACAGGAAAATCAGTGATTATCAGTGGTTATTTAAAAAAAAACTAGAAAAATTTCTTTTGATTTCTCACATTTATTCATCAGTTTATTTATTTGTTAAATCAATTCTATCAGTGTGAGGTAAAGCAGCTGTGAACACAAGTTCAAGTGAAGAAGTGCAAAAAAGTGTTGAACTTAGAATTAGAAAAGGTTGATTTAACAGAAAAATGTGACGTTTATTGTTGTTTACTTACTGTTTTTTTGTTTGTAAGCTGGCTAAACTGCACTGAGAAACAACAATAATGTAATAAAGTAAGTTTCTAAAAGTTCATAGTGTTGAAAAATGAAAACTAATGACTGCTTAAAAAAATGAAAAGTAACTTAAAAACTGTTGATATGTTTATGAAAATGACAAATCATCGAGGCGATGAGCCGATCTCACCTTTAACAGGATGTAAAACATCAGACTAAACTCTTCATATGTGCAAAACAAACAAAGAAAAGCAGCAAAGAGCATTTTTAACGCAGACTGCTGACGTGCTCACGTGTACCTGAAGTTGCTCTCGCTGTATCGTGACCCTCCTCCGTGGTGCGACCTCGTCCGGGACTCCACCGACAGGAAGTTGGTGATGTCGGGGTAAACGAGGGCGTGACTCCTCTGCACCACATCTGGAGGAACCACAGCTCCTCTCTCTCCTCTCTCTCCTCCCCCTCCTCCTCCTGCTGCTCTCTGTTTCTTCCCCTCCTCCTCCCCTGCACCTCCTCCCTCCTCCTGTTTGGTCCCCGGGGCCGGCTCCAGGCTCGGCTCACGTTTGCTCCCCTCCTGGCCGCCGCATGACGATGGCGACGGGAGGTGCGCTTCCTCCCCGCACTCCTCAGGGGTGGTGTGGCCCAGAGCCAGGCCGAGCTCCCCCGCCTCCAGGTCCAGGGTGGTTTGGCCCGTTTCCGTGGTGATGCTGATGCTGATGTCGGGGCTGCGCTCGGCGGTCCCCGTGGTGGCCACGTTGGAGGAGGAGGAGCTGGGGTCCCAGGGAGCCTGCTCGGAGGACAGGATGTGTCTCTGCCACCTGAAATCAGCCTCGTTGATCTCCATGGACTCGCGCGTCGACTCCGTCCCGTCTTTCAGGTCGTCCAGTCGCCTGAGGAGAAGCCGAGCCTGAAACACACAGCGGCCATGTTAGCGGTTCATTCCCTCAGTAAATAAAGTTCTGCATCTTCATTTATCTTTTTTAAATCCTCACGTACCTGCTCAGGTTGGATGCCGCGGCCCTGCGACAGTTCATCTAACGCCCCGAGGAGAGCGCAGGCGCAGGAAACCGAAGAGTAACACGCCTCGATGCCTCCCTTCATACAGGCCTCCGTCATCCCGTCCATCACTCTTCAGAAGGAGGCAGACACACACAAACACACATCATATATTTCTGCTTTGTTGTGGGCTCATTCTTGTCAAATTAATAACGAGGGAAGACATTATATTGCACATTTTATCAATACGAGACATCAAGTCCAGCTCCTGTCGACACAAACACAGTAAATTCTGCAGTTTTTAACTTTCCAAATAAAGAAAATGGGAGATGGAGTTGGAGTTACTGACAGTTTGAGCAGGTCCAGGTGGGACTTCCTCTTTGAGAAGGAGCGCTTCCTGGTTTCAGGCTCAGCCACACACGGACCAGCCAGATCGTAGAGCCTCTGAGGGCTGCCCAAAATCTAAAAGACACACAAACATCCATCTGATGCGTCAGTTTTCACAAATACGTGCAGTCGTTACATTAAGTCAGATGTTTGTGCACGTGCATGAAAGATCTATGATGAAAAATTATTTATTTAAACTTTCATGAAGCAGAAAGAAAATCAGTGATGGCCTGCAGGTGAACAATCAATCTGAAAAGTTAATAAAATGCTTTGGGGGAAAAAAAGGCTGTAAAAAAACGCCTCCTGCTCCTCCTCCCACCTCCTTCATGATGCGGATGGCCTCGGTGCGGTGCTGAGGAGGCGGGTACAGCAGGATCCTGTGATACAGCGACTGCAGCACCGGTTTCATCGACTCCACGCAGCTCACCAGGCGCACCAGCTCTGCCGCGATGTAACACACCGTCCGCACTACCGGTGCGATCCTGGCGGGGGCGCTGGAGGAGCAGCCGGACCCTCTGCCTTGATCCAACACGCCTCCCCCGGAGGAGTCCACCTCCTGGCCGATCCCTGACAGACGCAAGCGAGGAGGCACATGAAGCTGGGCGGCTAAAATCGTACTGATAACGAGCTTTCTCCTCACAGAATTTAAAACCAACTTCACCTCTGATTATCTGTAATGATCAATAATAAAGTTTCCATTATTCTGAAGAAGAGACCAATAAACTGAACACTGGCAGGAAGGTAAATCATTCAAAAGTGATCTTTGTTCCAGTGCTCTTAATTCCTGATTGTTTTTGTCTAAAATGGACACTGACTGTGAATCTGTTGAATTATTTAATCTCTAATTAGGTAAATGGATGTTTTCCAAAGCAATTACAACAACACTGACAAGAGACTTTGCAAATGCATCTGTTCACCTCCACAATCTTTGAATTTGAAGCAAAAAGCTGGAGGGACAAAAGCTGGCCAAGCAAAGCCACTATTATGATGGTGATTATGAAAATACATCACTTTTAGTCACTGGTCTCTCTGAATCATCTTAAAAAGTGTTTAAACATTAAACTGTTAAATCCACTCACCTATACTGAGTCTATCTGAGAGGCGGTCTCGCTCTGGCGCCCCCGCGTAGCCGTGGTGGGAAGCGATGGTTTTGTCGTTGACGGGGTTTCCCATGATCGCCACGAGGGACGGACACAGCTGCTTCCTGGGAGGAGGAGTGTTTGTGAGTATGAATAGACTGAGATTCAGAAAACTAAACTAAAGTGGGCTAAAAAAAAAAAAGGAAGCATATCATGAAAGTGACTGAAATACCTGATTTGAGACTGTCAGATGTGACAAACTTTGAGGGATTTTGTCTCAACTTGTCATGTTATAGATGTGCTGAAGTCTTACCACACGAGGTCGGTGAAACCTCTGGAGAGATGCATTGTGGGAGGACAGCTGCTGAGCATGGAGAGGATGCACTCCAGGAAGAGGAGCTGCAGGAGCTGGTTATCGCTGAGAAGATGAAAAGAAGATTTGATTGAAACAAGAGCAGATTGTTCTTTAATATTCCACCACATGAGCTGACTAATGCACCTTAAAACATCTTTCACAGCGTCTTTAAATTTTCATCTGGCTCGATTATAATCAGTTTCCCGTCTGGTGATGGAGATTCCTCAGAGAGACGTCACAGCAAAGTGTGATGATTCACAAATTATCACCCCAACGAGGAAATAACAAACAGCCGCAGCGTTACCTGTCCACCGACTCCAGCTTTTCACAGAAAACCGTCAGAACAGTCACCACATCTTCACACAGAGCCTGGCTGGTGGGAGAAATATCTGCAAACACACACACACACACACCATAGCAAGGTTAATTCACGGCACCTTCTTTATCTTTATTCAATATGCACATGAAGTGATAAAAAACTCATTTATTTCTCCTCCTTCTCACACTTCTCTGTAATAAATAAAACAAATCAATACTTTCTGTGTGGACCTGGGCTCTCTGCCTGCACACACCTCCATCTAAACTGTGTGTGTGTGTGTGTGTGTGTGTGTGAGAGAGACTATATGGTACCATAAAGAAGCCCTGCCAGTCTCTCTGTGAAGGTGTTTCTTACTACCTGCAGATTGGTGATTACAGTGGCTTTATATCAGCTATAAAACAGTTTGCACGGCACACAAGCGGCTCGTCCTCACCTCACACGAGAAAACAACACACTGGAGAGAAGGACAGTCGAGGCTTTGCTATTCTTAGATTCTTAACACCAGTGAGGCAAAAAGGCGCCGCTAAAGGCAAAATCCAGCAGCTTGTCAGACTCGTCTCAGTTTTCCATCAGTCTGAGCGGGTCTCTGTCGGCCTTCACACAAACTAAAGGAAAATGTGCAGATTTCCCCACACAGGCTTAGTGGCAGTTTGCCTGTTAAGTCAGAGCGCGCTGCCCAAATCTACAAATTATTAAAGTCCACAAGGGACCCGAGAGTCTTCTTCCACAAACAATTCACGTTTCCAAAAATGCTGAAGTATCAAACAAAAGCTGTGAGGATCTCTCCTGCTAGCCGGATAAAACGACCCACCCTGCAAATCATAACATACAAGTGTCCTTCTCTTCTCTCTCAGAGGATGTTATTACACTTTAAGAACATTTTATGAGGTACACCTGCACAGCTATACCGTTAAGTCCACTTTTATGGTGCCTATAAGGTTCAGTTTCCTGTCCACACTGTCAATACAGAGGATTTAGTCAGTAGTGCTGTTGTCCTGCAGTGCACTGTAAACAGGAAATATAAACACCTCCTGCACATACAGCAACTTCTAATAAAGCTATAATTAAACATTCAACAAAATAAAAGTCTAAACTTGTATTGAATTGTAGAGTAACTGTGCAGGTGAATTAATGGTCGCAGTGGAGTAGGGATGTAATGTCTGATCACATGCATGATGATGTACCTCTCCTGTGCAGCGGAGGCGCCGTCACCTCGTCTCCATCTGCACCCTGCAGAGGGGAAAACAGCAGGAGGCGTGTTTACTGTGAGTGTGTCTCTTTTTGAGTTTGCGTCAACACAACTGTGACAAAAAAAAAAAGATGTGAGAGTGTCGTCGTGGCAGTTTTGAGTGTCATTGTTCAGGTGCTTCTCTACGTGCAGTACACTTTATCTGCTTTTATGACGGAGTGTGTTTGTGTGTAATGTGGGTGTACATGTGTGTTTCTGTGCATATATGAGGTATGTTAAAGAAATACTTTTAAAAACATTATTTTTCTTGTGAATACTTAAATTTCCCAGGGTCCATGAACTCATCATCCAGTGGGTTTTAAACCAGGCTGCAGCATTTGATGGAGTAAAGTGGTGTAATAAGAGTTGCATTGTTCATTTTGAGTGTGCACGCAGCTGCATATGTCTATGTGTGTGTGTAACCGCTGTGTGTGTGTGTGTGTGTGTCGAACGAGGGCGTGACCTCTTGTCTGTGTCGGAGCTGCAGCGTCAGGTCTCCCAGTATCTGGCTCAGCGTGGCTCTGACCGCCGTGTTGATGCTGCGCTGATGACAGCTGGACACGTAGGTCTCGATACACACCTTAACACACAAACACACACATATTAGTGTCTGATGTCTGAGTCACAAAGAGAGACAAGCAGAAGAGTCATGATGCAGACAGATGCTGAACTATGGGGGAGGTTTAGGGGAGGTTTCCATGGCGTCACCGGTTACCGTGGTAACCAGACTAAAGGAGAGGGGAGGGGAAGCGGGGATGTACTGACAGCGTGTCAAACAACTTCCTGTCGGATTAAAAAGGTCACAGAGGAAAACACTGCAGATCTGATCTGTGGAAGGTAAGACAGGAGTTAGTTAGTGAGGAGACACACACACACACTCACACACACACCACGCTTTTCAGTGGCTGCTTTCATCAAAAGTGCAGCATCACAAGAGGACAGACGTCTGAGGATGATAAGTTTAGCTTGCAAATGGACATCAAGACACACACACACACACACACACACACACTCAGCTATGCTTCATTCAGTCCTGACAAAATCTCACATTGTTGTGCATCATGACACAGATTTATTTAGTTAAAAATACTAAACTGATAACTGAGAAGATGTAATTGGCTCCAAAGTGAATTTCAAAACATTCAGTGCTGAAAATGTGATTTTAGCAGCTAAATGAGCGACGATCATCAACCTGAACAGAGAACTTTGGAAATTATGAAGAAAACAGAGCAAATTGAGCTGTCTTCCTGGTATCTCTGACTCTGAATCCACCAAACAAGCTCCATTATATATTTCTATATATTTCTCAGCACCATTTTAAAGAAGGTTTTCTTCAGGCAGAGGATGAGGTTTGCAGAGATGTATACAAGAACTAACACACTGCTGTTTTTTTTAGACAACCTCATGAAATAAATAACGTCGTACTGAAAAAGAAATGATCTGCAAGTTTTCTTTTGTCTTGTGAACATTTCTGAAAAATATTGTGAAATAATGATTAAATTTGTGCTACTTATTCTGCAGAAAATTGTTCAAAAGCATAAATCCATCCTGAAGTAAACACGAGGAAAGTTTAAGGGAGTCAGCACTGAAACACCCAGCCCAGGATTTATTTCACTAATTAGCAAAGATCTGCCCCGTCCTCTGAGCGCAGAGAGGCTGAGAGTTAACATCTCTTCTAATTATACTCAGACTTTAAGTCCTGTCCTCGGGGGTGTTTTCCCACCACCTGCGCTCAA
>JBAJHX010000033.1:22683649-22694466 GCA_037176925.1 Amniataba percoides
TCTGGATCCTCGCTGACAGTCAGCACAGAGATCCTGAAGGTTTGAGTTCAGCACAATAACGACATCGACCTTCCAGAGACGAGAGTCCAGGTGGGAGTGTTATTCCTCCGTCAGGCAGGTGAACAGCTGCTCTGAACGTTTCTTAAATTGAGTTTCTTCACTGTAATTGCCCCGCTGCTTCTTCTTTTACCCAGACTGCTGTGCAAAAGGCCGGCGTTGTTCGCTGCTCACACAGCGACAGCTTCATCATGGATCGACCCCCCCGAACCTCAGACTGAGGAGGAATCAACAAGGCCAAAGGTAAGAAAATATGAGTATCTCCACTGGTAAACGTCACATTTTTACTTTTATTTATCCGGTTAAGACGACCGATAATCGCGATGTTTCAAAACTGTTTGTGGTTTCAGTAGTTACGGACACAAAAAGTTGTAAAAAGTTATCTCACCCTGCGTTTATGAAATTAGTTGAAGTACCAGCGAGCTGCTGCAAAATGGAGAAAGTGCTCTTATTTTGAAAATTAGAGCCAGTATAAATCCCAGCTCCCACTCAAAGCATCTCATTTTTCTTCATTGCTCTTCTTCCCTTCTGTTTTCTTTCCTGTAAATTGTTGTTTTCTTCTTGTTTATCCTCCCTCAGGTGAAGCGCCGTCAGATGCTTTGCTCTGATTGGCTGTTTGGACACAGGTGTGTTGGATTTTTTTAAAAATGGCAGCAGGTGGAGGCAGGTTTTGTTTCAGATTATCCGTCACTTTTAGCAAATTTGACCTAACGTCACCCACTTCCTCTGTAAATGAGTAGTTTGATTACATCTCCTCAGACAAAAACTCGTATCAGATATTTTTCATCACTGCAGCTTTAATGAAAACAGGCGTCTCTTCTTCCCTTTGTGCTCGTTGTGCAGACGGTCAGCACATTCAGAGGATCGCAGCTTGTTAAAGGTTTTTTTTTTAAGCCGATCACACAGAATTTTTTATTGTCTGTTTGAAAAAGTGCTGACTTCTTTTTTTTATTGCACACACTGCACGTTGTTTCCATGAAAAGAAGATCTAAGTGTGTTAATTATTACAACGGCCATTTTTCACGTCACTCAAATCTGAACCGAAGACACTGATGGAAGAAAATAAAAAAAGACGATTACAAGAACAAGAAAGGAGATGAAATTGGGCTCAATTTTGGATCCTCACTCGGTCATCAAATCTCTCGCTTCTTTGGAAAAACGCTCTGCTCGGCCGAATAAAAGCTGTGTTTGAAAGCACACCCACAGATAATCTGCCCCCCCACAGCACCACGCTGCTGCGTGGAAACAGTGTGAGTTAGTAACACGCTCGGTGTTTGGACAAATGGCCCGAACATCTCTGACGTCAGCAACAGCAAATATGAAAACGACACCCAGACACACACATTTAAACTGTGTGTGTGTGTGAGCAACACCTCCCATTGCTTCCACACTCCCCCCCCCCCTCCAGATTTAGTACTGAATAAATAAATATACTTGTTCCTGACACTCATCCAAAGCAAATAAATTGTCCATCAGTGACTTTTTAAGGCCTCGCGTCTAAACTGTAAACGTGTAATAACTCAGGACGGCGACGTTTCCTGGAAAGTAAAGAGGCCAGCAGTTCACGCAGTAATAAAGACAATTTGCTTACCGTCTGTTGTAAATAGTCTTCTGAAAATTACAGCCCAGGCTTCGAGCAGCTGCCGGGAGACCTCTGACACAAAATACAAATGTTCAGAGAGAAACAATTTAAAGAAGAAACAGCAGCTCGTGTGAAACCAAAAAAGAGCTGCTTCTTTATTTTTCATTATTTTCGATCCGTTCAGAGTTGAGTGGACGAAACAGAAAGTAAAGCAGCGTCTGATTGATTTTGCATTTGATGACCACATAACACCTGCAATTTATGCTTGATTTCATATTTGTTTTAGACTTGTGGGAGTATCTGAACTTTCGTGAGGGAAAACGCGGATTGAGACTCTATTAGCAGCTTTATGACGTCACTTAAAGAGAATAAAATCAGCACGTAAAGAGGAAAAAAATGAAAAGATTTGGAAAATGCCACTAAAGTTATAACCTGTTTATCTTTAACATATAAATTAAAAACTCCAAGTAACACAAAAAGACCAGAAAAATTGCCATCAAATAAAGAATCCGTATATTCTGCCCGACGTGGAGCGATGATAAAAAAATGATTCAGTTATTAAAGATGGAGGAGGAAGTGTTTGCAGACGGCTGCTCCCTCCTCTCAGATCTCTTTGTGTCTGAACATTTTCTGTGCCGATGATTCGACATTCACGTCGTGATCGGTCGTCTGTGGAGAGGCGACGGACGAACAAAGGTCTCGACTCGCTTTTTTTCTTAAACCAACAAAACTATTTGTCGCTTCGTGTGCAGACGAGAAGCTTCCAGGAGACTCCGCCTGCGTGAACTTCTCACTTTCGGTTCAGTGGCTGTGCTTGAACAATTTTCAATACTTCTTTTCTGAGATGTTGTCTTTTATTTTCTGGAAAGGTCCACCTCTGACAGCTGTGTGTGTATGTGTGTGTGTGTGTGTGTGTGTGTGTGGAGGTGATGAAGCTGACTGATGTGTGTGCTGTCTTTTCCTACAGAGGCTGATCTCATTTCCAGCAGATCAACATTTTCAACATCCAGCTGGGATTCTCGACGATATCAACACAAAGTAAGTGTGTGTGTTTAAGACATTTAATGCACATATAAGATTAATTGCATTTCAATTTCAATCAATTATTCTAGTATAAAATGGTCATTAAACTAATAAATTAATACAATTCTGAATTTAAAATGACCAAAAAGAAAAAGATGACTTTGAGAAAGAAAAACAGCAGATCACTTTTGAAGTAAATGTTCTGTACTTTTACTAAATAACCTTCAGAACATCAATATGAAAAAAAAGAGAATAACATGATGGTGCAACAGATGTGACAGATCTTTTTAAAGAAGCGTGAAAGCATAGAAAAGTGCACAATTTGAGAAAATGAACATCAGGAATTAGAATTTATAAAAAAAAAAGTTATACAGAAAAGAAAACTCCCGAGCAGTCCTTCATGCAGAACAGATCAGTGACGTAAAGAGCTCGTAGAGGAAAGACTGCAGGACTGTTTCAGCAAACTATCGACGAGCGTCAGTGTCATATTTTGTTCTTTTACTTTAAATTAGTGGGAGGAAATTAAAGTGCAGCAGGAGTTTTTAAGACTTGTTACAGCATTTTAACTCTTATGTGAGGAAAACTTTCTCAACAATCTCTTAGCAGCTTTGTTGACGACACAGGATAAAAAGACAGAGCAGTTTGGAAAATGACACTAAATTTGAACTGTTGTAGCTTACTTATAGAAAAGTACAAAATAACCAAACTACTAAACTCCAGCACAGCACAGACATTTCAGTAAAGTAATTGCACATCAAAGTAAAGAATCAGTTCAAGAACAAGTTCTGCCTATAAAATGAGAAAAGATATAAACATGTAGAGTGCTTACAGTAAAAAAAAAAGTATATAAGGTGACTGGAGTCATTTGATGGTAAATCAAACGCCTACTAATCAATAAAATAAATCAGTCTTTTGTTCTTTGCTCTTTAAGAAAGTTTAGATGACGAGATGGAGACCACTCGTGACGAAAGATGAATAAACTGCTGCTTGTAAATAGTTTCATCACTTATCTTCACTTGTCTTATCTTTTCATCAAAAAAGAAAAAAAATATTAATTACATTTCAAATCAACTCAACGATATCGTTCAGTGTTTCGGGAGTTCGCATTCATTGTGACAGAAAGAAAAATGTGCTGGATTGTCAGCAGCTAAATGGCTCCTTCATTTCTTAAGATAGTGTTAAACAAAAAAAAGTACGATATGAAGGTTCACTATTTCGCCATCCTGGAGCGAAGACGCCTTTTAATGATGTTGTGGTCGCTCTCCTTCTCCTCTGGCTCTCTGCTGATGATCTAAAACAAGCAAACGAAGGAGAAATCCTTAAAAATGTGCATTTATTTGTGCGTTATAACTGCAGGGGGTGAAATTAAAAAGAATATTTAACAAGAGGACTTAAATTAGTGGATCATGATTGAGAAATCTGTGAAGGGTCTGTTGACAAAAGATTTAGATTTACCATCTAAAAGATTTGTAATGTTTAAGTTTAAGAGATTGACAGAAATGGTGAAACAAAAGGGGTTGAATGTTGAAAATTTGTAAAAAAAAGAGGCAGATATTTGCAGCTCCATTTCAAGAACTAGTTCAGTTAAAGGTCAGGATGCTGTGCAGAATCGTTGGTGGATGTGAGTCTCCTTTCGCAAACATTACAGATAAAAGCAAAACCTGTGTGGCTCAGAGTAAAATGCTGAAGTCCTCCACTGATGCTAACACAATGCATGCAAACCTAATTTATTTGTGCTGCTCTGAGCACTGAAAAACAACCTTTGAAGTAAAAAGTCTCCTTCCAAAAAAAAAAAAAAAAAAGCAATGTCCCAGATAGTGAGAATAATTAACAGACCTCCCTCAGGCCAGGTTTAATAAAGTACAAGAGGAAACTGTCCGGACTGAGGTACAAATACGGATCATTTGGATAACAGACGCTTCTGCTTTCAGTGTAATATTTATAAAATCTAAAACAACAAAAAGAAATCTGCTGAGACAGTAAACTAGATGAGAAACTCAGCATCCTTTGAGCTTTGTGTTACGCTGGAAGTCGCTGTAGCTTGTATGATTGTATGATCCCGTCTCGCCCACGGTGCTGCGTCTCATTCAATTACCTGCTCAGACGCTTTAAACTCTTACGGCCCACAGAATAATTAGACAGATAAGAAAATCGGTGCCCTCGGAGCCCGAAATCAACACCCGGCAAGCGAAAACGTGGGGAGATTTTCTGTTTGAGTAAACGTCGGAGGGCTTGGCTGGCGGGTAAACGTCTGCACCAAAATAGTCGTAACATAAAGCTACGATGAGTCTCTGATGTGTTGTTGCTCTGCTGTCTGTGTTACATACATGTACACATGTACACACACACACACACACACACACACACACACACACACGTTTCTACATGTAGGCAGCACAACCCGACTGATCAGCTCGAGTGCTTCTAGTTTTTTATTTTGGCTCGTAGAAATATATGCTTGGCTTTATGAAAAAATACTGAATCAAAAAGTACATTTCTGACTCAGAGTGCCTGTCTAAGATGCTTTCTGGCTGATACGACAGTGAAATAGGTCAGTTGAGAAGTCTTCAGTTTAACAAAGAGGAGCGTCTGTTTTATCTTTCTACCCTGACGTTGGTCTTGTATTATTATTTTGACTTATTGAAACCTTAAAAGAGTATTTTTCTACGACTGCTCTTAAAGTTCATGTAGAAAAATGAGTGAAACCTCTCAAACTGTAATAAAATCAATCTAAATTTTTTTACACTTCACAAATGTGGAGCTTTATACTCGTCTGGACGGATGCCGCGTTTGTGTGGCGATGATCACTGTGTGTGTTGGTACACGTGTGTGTGTGTGTGTGTGTGTGTGACGTACTGGGTGTGAGGGCATGTCCATGGGGGAGGAGATTTCAGGCCTGTAGAGTTTCCTTTTGTTCTTCTTGGCTCTCAGGCTGAGTGATGAAGAGGAGGCCGCCGACTCGGCATCGCTGCGACCGCTCACCAGACTCATCATCTTCTTGGCTGCAGAGACACAGAAAAGATGAAATATTTCAATTTCATGTTAATGAATAAACTATTTATGTTGGTGAACCACTGTATGTCTCTATTATATGAATCTTTTCAGTAGATTTGGGGGATAAATTCTTTTTTTTTTGTCTTTTCAAGTGACAAAATATAAGTAAAGATCTTTTTTATCCTTAAATCAATCCAATTTATCTGTGAAGCCGTCGCTGTCAGGGTTGTTTATTTACTGTCCAGGTGAGGAGAGACTCAAGGGTAAGGAAGGATGGGAGAGAGAGAAAGGACAGTGCAGAGAGAAAAGAAGGAATGAGCGATGGAGAAAGGTGGCGAGCTGTTTGAGGACGGGAAATAACGACGATAAAAAAAACGAGTGAAGGTGAGAGATGAAGGATGGAGGAGAGAGGAGGAGAGTACGGCGAGCTGTAGAAAGAAAAAGAAAGGGAGGATCAGATGGCGGCGGATGACAGCGAGCTTGCGTCGGGAACCCCGCGGCGACAATTAATTGACCGAGCGAAGCGCCCGGTCCCGGAGGATAAAAAAAAAAAAAAAGAGAGAGAGATGGCTCCGGTTGATTCCAATATGTTCCCTGTCTTAACTTTCCTCCTCTCAGACATCATTACTGCCCCTAACTCGCCGCCCTTGCCCGGGTTACTTTGTCAAACCTGCGTTATTCTTTCGCCAAATGACTCCTGCAGGAGCTCGGGAGAGTTTGTCCTTGTGTGTCCTACGCTGAGTTTCTGCACGTTTTCAGCTGTGAAATCTGAAAACGTCCCTCAAATCCACCTGGACCATGTGAATATGTATTAATACGATGGGTGTGGATGTAAAGGGGAGCAAGCATTAGTGTGTTTCTGCATGTATGTGTGGGCTGAAATAAAGAAAAAAAAAAGCCCCGAGCGAGTAACCTTGTGTTTCTTTTTCATCGTCGTCTGAATATTGAAGCTCATTTTAAATATCAGCCAAAGAGATTTTCAGATTCTCGGGAACGTTGCGTCAGTAAAGCGATTTCTTTAAAGGGCAGAGACTCAGACTTTCATCATTAACTGGCTTGATTACTGCAGATCTTACGTTTGTGGGGTTTTTTGAGATAAATAGCAGATCGTTTAAGATGCGGCTCGAGCCACCGAGACGAGAAGGGCAGCGTGCATTACGCTTGTTTTAATGTCGCTTTATTAGCCGCCTGTCGGTTTTAAAATAGACTTCAGGTTGTGTCATTAGTCCTCACAAGCCGCTGGTGCTTTTAAAGGATTTTTTTATTGTCAACTTTATCCCGTATAAAGATTGAAATAATGTGTTAGGGTGGGGAGGTGGTAAACCATCGAGAGACTGACTGTCTCTCTCTCATCAAGCCCATCAGTTACGACTGAAAACATCTCAAATCTTCAGTTTTTTAAAAAGACTCATTTATTAAAACAAGAGGCCACTGTAGATTAAAACCAACATTTCTCAAACAGGAGGAAACACTGATTGTTGGGGAGTATTTTATGTGTTCAGACTGGTTCTCCAGTGAGTATTTGCAGCATTAAAAACGAGTCAAAATCAACTTGTGTTTTATGGAAATGCAGGAACAGAAGCAAAGAGGAAGATCCGTCAGACTGCAGATAAAACTTGTTCGTGGTAATGAGATCAGTGCTCGTTCTGGTCTTTTCATCAGATTTGTCAGCAATAAAAATGATGATTAAAGTGTTGTCAGCCATTTCCTTTAGGAAAACCTTTTTAAAATGACCTTTTCAGCCACTCGCTGGATTAAAAAGCTCTCGGAGGCTTCGTCTGGTGAAACTTTTCACTGCGCCCGAGGCTGTCTGACTCTGACAGCTCGTGTCATCGTGTACGGCACCAAAAGTCAAAGATATTTAAGAAAAATCTGTCTGGAAAACTAATAGAGTCACAGGAGAGAGTTGAGCTCGGTGAGTCTGGACGAGTTTGTTATTGGACTTGTGAAACTCACAATTAATTAATTAATCAACAAAATTTATGTTCGCAATACTCATAAAAATACTAAAAACATACTCTAGAAAAAGTTTATCCTCATCATCATCATCATCATTATTACTATTATTATTATTGTCTCATGTGAATCACATTTTATTATAGACCGGATTTAGGTTTTACATATATTATCATTGTTGGTTTTATTTGTCCTTTGCCATTAGTGCTCCACCAATTAAGTTTATTATAAGATTAATTAATTAAGCTGCTTTAACTGATTATCAGCTAGAGTCGTACTGCGTCCGTTGTAAAGGATGAAAAACTTGTGTGTCATTCAGTTGCATTATCACGTTAAACTTCCTCTTCATGTTTGAAATAAAGACGATATAATCTCTCCTCTTTAATACTCCTCTTGTACGGAGAACCAGATCAAAGTTGAGCCTCTCTCACGGTGAGGAGCCGCGTAGCGACACACTAACCTTTAGTGCCGAGCAGCGTGGGGGAGCTCTGCAGGAAGTCTCCGATCTTCTGAAGGGTTCCCTCCTTTCTGCTGCGGAGGCTGCTCTGGGAGTCGTGGCGACCCGCTGGGGAGGAGATCTGATGGCAGACGACAGTGACCATGGTTAGTCTGTCAGCGTGTACAGAGTATTATTACTTGAGAAAAAAAGCTCCATATGCTTTACAGTACAAGAATATTCGGTAGTTTAAGCAAATTATTTACTTTTAAGATGAAGAAACTTTATTTCACAAACTGACTGCTTATGATAATCCTCATGTCTAACTCTTGTCTGCAGCGGGGTTACATCTCATTCTCTTAGCAGAAACTCCCTGCTGTAGTTGGAGTCCGATCTCTGTGCTAATGCCAGATCTGCTGCACAACTTTATCTGAAGGGACGACAAACAAAACTGCAGTCTGTGATCATCCATGTGGAGTTTAACAAATAAAAAGGAGGCCGGGGAAAAGACGGACAGAGAGAAAGAGACGCTCGTCCCTGCTAACAGGAAACTACAAAGAAATGTTTGTTATCTCCAGGAGGTGAAGAGCGATCGGTCCAGTGGTGATATTGATGAACTTAAACTGTGATTTTACCTTTTGTGAACAATTATTCCTACTGAAAAGATCTGAAAAGGTTTCCTCCAATGACAAACCTTGGATGTCTAAAGTAGTTAAGTCTAGTCTGCAGAAGCAGCAGCTGTCCTTTAGACAAGATGCATTTGACATTTTTGAAAAAAGTTGAAATCCCGAAGGGCTACGAAGGTATAAAAGCAGAGTAAACTGGCTGAGAGGAAGCTTGTCTCTGCTTGGTTTTGTATCACAAGCATAAATCCAATCAATCATCACTTTGTTTTGCACAGAGAGAAGCTGAGGAGTTAAAGTTAAAGACTGAGAGCTGCAGTCCTGACAGCTGATTTACACAAGACTTCACTAGTTAGTGAATGAAATGAATGATGTTTTAATGTGTCTCTGAACTCACAATGTGCCTCTAACTTGTGGAAACAGTCTGATCGTCCCTGACAGCAGCCACAGAGCCTTAAATGGCTTCAGGCCGGCCGCCTTCACCTCCCTCGTAATGAAAATCTTTGAAAAGCTTGACCAAGCTCTCGACCCTTTGCAATTTACCAGAAGCACAAAGCGGAGTTTAGGACGGTACAATCACCCTGCTTAACCTTCGTCCAAACACCTAGAAGGGAATCAAACCAATGCTGGATGATTTGTTGATTTTTCTTCAGCCGATAATACTTTCCAACCCTCGCATCTTAACCTCGGGCCCACAGAGCATTTTCAGCTGAGCTTCAGTCAGCTGGATCATTTTTTTTTCTTTTTTTACAAACAAAACATTTTGAACAACATTTAATCAGCTTTATGCAGCACTCACTGATGGATTTGTCATCTGAAGTTAAACATATGAAAGGCAAAGGATATGACAGATAGATTGAATTCATGAGACTACGAACATTAAAGACCAGACTGTTGACTGTGTACAAACAAAGCATCCTGGGACAGTAGTAAACTCTTGTGATTTAGAAGACTTCAGTGTGTAAAAAGGCACATCTGAATTTATATCATCTCAGAAAACGAATCCATCTTCACATTAATAAAACCATGATGACCCTGTTTTCTCTTTTGTCTCTTTTTTGGAACAAAATGGAACAAAAACACTTTTGTTTAGGGAGTTCCAACTTCTTAAGCCTTTTAGTGTGTGTGTCTGTGAGATTAGAAACTCATTATTTTCTTAGCAGTTCTATATAATTAGCAGTGATATAAGATATTTTACAGATGATCACATTTGTTTTAATGCATTTTGCTCTGATTGAACTGATCCTCTGAATCTGTATTGAATCTGAATCTCCCATCAGCAAAACTAATTCACTCATGGGCACTAATGAACCTTGTAAACATCTTTTAGTTTGTGGAAATCTGTCGCCTGATTCAACTTTGAATAAACAAACGTCATGAATGCAGTTTTACAGAGCAGAGGACATTGGGCCTGTGTTCACAACAGTAAAGTTGACTTGAGCAGCCCCATAGCTACGTAATTAATTCAGCTAGCAGAAGAAATATTATGAGTCAGACTGACAGCCAAAGCGATGAAAACAGGACACCTCATGCAACACAAATGTGACCTCCTTATGTAAATATGATGACTTCAGGTTTACAGCGACCTACTGTGTGATGAATTAGTATTCTCCAAACGAAGGCTTTAGTTTTAACTATGAATTATTTATGGTAATGCATGTATAGGGTGTAACACGTGTTCATGGTTGTGCATGTGTGTGTGTGTGTGTGTTTCTGTCTGGTTGTCACCTCCTCTTGGTGTGGGGTCAGCTTTGGCGTCAGTTTGGTCCTCGTGTTTCTTCGGTTCTCTGCCTCCACCTCTTCCTATCGACACACGACGGGAAAGAAATGCAGAAGAACAAATAAAATTAGGACATGCAGCAGGAAAAAGAGACACACGAGCCGAGTATTCAAACACTGAGTGTGTGCTGAGTCAGAGGATTAGTAAGAGGCTGATGAGCGGAGAGGTTAGAAAGAGGCAAGGAGCTAAAAACAACCATGAAATGTTTCGTAATGACAGGACGGTTTGGATGGGATGTGGTAGCATCGGGAGAAAAACATTCAGACACTTTGTGCACCAGAATCAGTGGGCAGTCAATTCCACTTTTGCCATTTTACCAGCCGGAATAATTTTCAAGGGGAGAAAACAAGCTCCAATTTAGGGTTA
>JBAJHX010000033.1:22700697-22722546 GCA_037176925.1 Amniataba percoides
TCATTCATTCATTCCTTTTCTCGTTTTAGAGGAAATTTACAAATTCAGGGCTGCAGGTTTCTGGTCTATGAGGACTCTTTGTTCATGTTTGCACTTTAGCTGCCTTTCCATACTTGCTGAATAACATTATCTTCCAAATGGTATATATATTCATGATAAGCCAGTCAGATGTTGAAAAACTACTAATGAGGTAAATGATGATGAAGGCTGTGATGGGGAATGCTTGTTTGTGTGCTGATGAGTTTGGAGGGATGAAAACGTAATGCTGATCTGTAAAATAAAAACTTTAAAAAAAGTACCTCTTGTGTCGTTCGTCGTTTACTCCTCCTGAAAATATGAGACTTCAGAAAAGAAACATCTTGGTTAAAAACAAGCCTGTAATGTACCGTTAAGAGGATTCAACTGTTGAACAAGAAACTAATTTTTGTCAAAACATTTAGAGACTTAAAGACTCAAAGGTGAGTTCTTCATAAAAAATAATGTGCGACGTGCATCAGCGTCAACCCTTATTTTTATTTTCCTGACTGACTGACAGAGACACACTTTACTGCTTTCACCTCCACTACGTAGAGGAACTTCAAACAAAATGGAAGAAAAGTTCACTGTCACCCAGTTCTCTACGATTTCACTATAATGAGGCTCGAAAAGAAAGAGAAAAGCAATGCATGAAAGCACATCGCTCTGAAAATGAACTAAGTTTTGCACAAGTTTAGTGGCAGGTCAGAAAATAAATGCAGCCAGTGGAGATAAAGTCCCACACCTGAACCCCATAAAAGCTGCTAAAAGTTGCTGGTAGGTGGATTTTGTCACCTTTTCAGACTTTACACGAAGCGACGCTAACTGGCTGCTGGGTTTATCTTACTATTTTCTGTACAGAAAAGAAAAGAAGAAAGAAAATGTCTAACTTTTAGTTCGCAGCACTAACTTTACCGAGGGTTACGCACAAAAATACATAAATAAGGAACCACATATGTATATTTTCAATTCATTTGTTTTTCATGACCTATTCAGACGTTAATGAGATGGAAGCCCCGACACGGTTTAATGTTTCATGTCATGTTAAAAAGGAAGCATTAAAAGTTTATAGAGTTCAGTTCCTGATGGGATCGGATATAAAGTGCCACCACGGGGTGCAGAGTCTCTTCATCAAGCCCTGTTGGACCCCGAGCGTCCCACTACTCCCCGCTGCGTTCCCGTTTAATCTTCAAAACAATACGCCCTCTCGTGTGTGTTTGGAGATGCATATTACTTGTATAAATCTTGTGCTGCTCACAGAGGGAAAATTTTGGCGTCACAGAGGGAGGACATTAATATGTATGTGCCTAAAGTATGTGCTTACATCCTTGTCATGTGTATGTGCATGTGTATACATACACATATACACCTCACTGCCGTCTGTGAGGGGGCAACAAAACACGGCTATTTAAGTGTCACAGGGAAGTCGCTGGAAGAAGAAAACACATCTATAACCAAAATGGAAGCCTTGTTAAAGATTTAAGTGGCGGTGTGGCTTCTGGGAGCATAAAGGCTCGAGTCCTCAGAGGCCACCAGACATTCTCAGTTACACTTCATTAGTGTTGAAGGGAGTATTTGTGCTGGAAATGGAGGTTTTTCTTGTGGTATAATGGTCACTATAATGCTGTCCCCCTGGGGCAGATACAAAGAAAGCAACACCTCACAATATAATGTGCTCCAACAGCATCACTGACTCCAGCCTTAAAAACTACCAAAGAGTAAGGCTGTTATTTTTTAATTAAAACATCCTCATTAAACCAACAGTGAATCTGTCGTAACAAGCGCCGTCTGTCGCTACAAACCATTAGCATTCATGAAACTCAAACATTGTCCAAAATGTGTTAAAAAACACAATTTCTTCCAGCCCAAGCTCCACACAGACAAATTTAGATGCTGAAATATTATTTCATTTGTGTGAACGGAGCCCTAAACATCTAAAATGACTTTCCTGTGGCTCATCCCACCATGTAGGCCTGCGATTTACTGTCAGAAGCTCTACAAGTTTTACTCACACTGGCGAACAACAACATTTTCAGGGTGCATGAAAATCAACTCTTTTTAATTTCTTTGTATCTTCAACTTTACTGAGAACACTTGACACTCTGTGCCTCCAGAAGCACAGGACTTAATTATCTTTGTGAACCGTTAAACCCCTGCTGATTTGGTCCAACTGGACGGAGGAGAAGAGGCTTGAATCCAGGTACTTCAGCTGAAGGATGTTTGCCCTGTTTGACACCACCACACCAACCTGCTATAAACCAAAGAGAGCTCTCATGCAAACTTGCTTTCCTAAATGAAAATAAATTATTGCTGGTATGTAAAATCACATTTATCTGCAGCAGACTTTTACTGAAGGATTATTTGGGGATTTTTGTCCCTAATTAATGTGGTGTGATGTCCAGTTGGTGATGGTGTCCCATTGGCTCTCATATTTTGAGATAATTTATCGAGGATCACTGACGCAACATCAAACGAAAAATTCAACAAGTCCAAGGTAATGAGGAAAATCCATCTGAATCACTTTCCACCCTTCGCCCACATTTGTGTTGATGCATCAGAAGCACAGCCAAAAAAATAAATCTCACATGCCGTAAATTCTCATCCACTCTACCCAATTAAGGAAGAGCTAAAGTGCGAAACAGAGCGAGATGAATGGGTCGTTGTTTTCAGTTGACTGCAGATCTGCACTTCTGTATAAAAGCTTTGAGAATCCCACAGATTGTCTGTTCATCCTCTGACTCTCTCTCCCTGACCTCTGTGAGCGCCTATTAAGGGTTGTCCCATTAATCAGCGGTGAACCTGCTCTCGGCCTGCGCTCCCGCTGCCTCTCTGCTGGATCAAGGATAGGCCAAGATCCTGCTGACAGACAGACCCGCTGGGAGAGAGAGAGATTGAGTGAAAGGATGAGACAGATAAACTCTACGGGTCAATTTCAGAAGATCTAAAACGTCCTCTGGTGCACGTTCTTCTCAACCTGAAGCGAAATTAGCCTTAGTAGCTTACAGACAATACATGCTGACAAATTCAAGGTTTAAATAGACAAAACGTTCACAGTTTATAACCAATAGTCCTGTTTTTATGAACATTTAACCATCACGAGAACTTCAGCAATGATTCGGGAGAGATTTTTATTCTGCCAGAAAGCTCAACCGCAACGGGTGACGTAAGTAAAATGAACAAATGCAAGACCTGCCTGAGTAAATCTTAACCCACCAGAGCTGTTTTTCCTTTGTGTCTTGCCTGGCTGTTACGGTATATATTTAACAGTTATTTCCATGCTGTTATTTCTTCAAGCATGAAGACGGATGACGCAGCTGGTAGACGTTTTGCGTTGGAACTAGAAAGCCTCTATTACAGGCTGCAGTGGGAGACAGTTGTGAACAATTACACGCTGTGTGAATGGAAACAGTAAATCTCACTAAGTATAGGCCGTGTCACTTCACACTCTACGGCTTTATGTATCCGTGAAAAGCTGAAAACAGACAACATACCTGTAGAGTTTCTCCTATGAGGCAGTGGAGATGAATTAAGCTTGATAAGTTTAATTATATGTATGTTCCGTTTTCTTCATGCCTTAAACTTAAACATGTCTGAGACTTAATAATTACAGGCTTTGTTGCCTTCTGACAGTAAGACGGGTTTACAGATGTACAGTAAGTATACACATTTTCATTTCAAAACGTGCGTGAAGGACGTGTCGTGTTAATGGATGTGTACACTGAGTGCAGGCTGTGCAGTTTGCTCATATCCAAACTCATTCAGCAGCGACTGTCACCGTCGCGTCGGCTTCTTCGACTCTTTAACTCTCCTCTGTTGCTTTTTATTCCCTCCACTCGTATCCCACTGCCCTACCCACAGTACGCCCTCCCCCCTTCATCTTGCCATCTGACTTCCCTCCACCGACCCCCACTATCTTCTGCTTCAACTCTGCTTGCCTGCCACTTTTATCTTTGCTTGTCCTCTTTCCAGCCTGCTTTCTCCCCTTTTCCCGACAAACCTCCTCCACTCCACTGCTGTATTCCCTCCGCTGTCTTTCTCCATCTGGCCTTCCTCCCTGTCCTCTTTCATTTCACTTTCTTCCTCCCTGGCCAGCGTTTCTCCCCCCCTCTAACCCTCAACCAATCTCTCTCAATTTATTCTTTCTGTGCAGCCCATTTCTGCTGATTTAAAACTCACCTTCCCCTTTTGTTTTCTCTACATCTTTCTCTCTCCTCTTTTCTGCTGTTTGGGTAGGAGACGTAATTTCAGCCGTCTCTTTTGGCCCGATACTGTATGAAGGCTGACAGGGCCACTGATGTGACAGTCTCATGACCCTTGGGCCCTTCACACTTCAAACCCTGACATCATCTTTTTCTCATATGTTCAAATGAGGTTGAGTTTCCGAGTGGAAACTGGGTCATTGCAGTAGCATGAGCAGAAGTATTGGTTAAAGAACAAACTGTACGAAAATGTCTACGGCTCAGAAATTATTTTTTCTTTTTTTTTTTCCCTTTTACTTGAAGCACTCATGCTTTTACATGCAAATAACTTTTATGTAATTGTCATGTGGTTAGGGACAAAAAAATACCTTTACACCCACAGGATTTGTCTGTCTCCCATCTCCTGTTTTAAAAAGAGATGTGTTCATGTTCATAAATGTTGACTGCGGTGCCCCAGATCCCCAGAATAAAAAAAAAAAAATTCTGGAGTCACTTTGGATGTGCTGTAGATCGACTCCTCAACACAACCACCTACATCTTTTTTTGTGGGCCTTTCATGACACCTCCCTCCCCCTCCAGTTTCTGTTCCAGCTCTCTCTCTTGAACCCGGCTCAGTCAGCACATCGGCAGTCATTAGTGGAATTACTTTGGGGTTTCAGCACAGTATACAAACTCCCACTGCCGGTATCAAAAGAGAAAATGTCGTCATAGCAAGGATGAGACAGAGAGAGTCGAAAGAGCCCAGTTACACTGAGGGGAGCACTTGTTACGTGGCCTAATATGTTCCAGCTAATGAGCTTTTGTCAGAGCATGTAGGCACACAGCTAACACGTCTTCACGCGCTTCTCACAGCTCACGGTTTTAAATATTTAAGGGGGAAGATGTACTCTTTTGCTGCTGCAAGTCTCTGGAGGAGCTGTCAAAATTCTGGAGAGCAAAAATCAACTTGGCACACAATCGCACATTCTCCAGTTACTGTACTTATTTTAATTTAAAAGTTACTGTATTCCTCTTCCCATTACAAAGTAGACTCACTGTTTCTACGTGTTGCCCGTTTTGCTTCAGTACCACTTTAAGACAAAACAAATATTTCTGAAAAGCAAGAAAATGTAAAGCAAAAACATTTCTTTTCTGTAGATGTGGCATGCAAACTCCCCTGCACTCACCACAATGTTTAGTCATGTTTTCTTATTCTTTAGTTAGATAACTATCGATTTAAATCATGATACTTTGACTGATTGTGTTTGGACAAATTTCTTCTCCTCCGCCTTTCATAGCCGCTCAGACAAAATTTGAGAAGAAAATTGAGGAACCCTCTTTTGAGTGATGTCTTCTTTTATTTTACCTCGAGATTCAAACTGTTGCATTTGCGAGCTGCGTTAAGTCGCTGCATCACTGAACAATCTTCATCTTTCATTCAGAAAGGTTCGCTCTCTGGTGAAATGAAGATGACAGCAGTGTCAAGAAGTCTCAGGAACATTTCTTTAAAGTCAGTAATTAGAATTTTGGTCACTTTCAGAGTTATAAAGACACCAAAGCAACATTAGCAGGTGGGTTGACCTTCAGGTAAAGAAACTGATCTTATCTGGGGAGATTTTCAACTTTTCTCTGTTGAAAAGTAGAAATGATGTGTCGTGTTACATTCAAACGTTAAAGCAAAACCTTCAGATTAAAACGATTTTAAATAGACCACGTTTGCTAGCTTTATCTATTTTAAAACCCTACACATATTACGATATAGCTTAGCATTCATACCCTTGCCCTCGGAAATAAAAAGTTATTCAGGGAAGTTTGTTGTTGTCACTGAAGGTGTGAAATTTGCTGTCAAGATACTGACAACAAGTCCCAGAGCGAGGATGTTGAAGTGATTCATATCTGCCAACCTGAGAGAGCGGCACCGTGACCGTGACACTACATATCATGTCATTTAACTCAACATTTTCATTATATATATATATATATATATTCTTTATGTTTATATCAAATCCAACACTGGATACAGAACAAGTTACTCACTTTCTACTTAATTTGTGGCTCCTTTCCAAATTAACCTGACATAATAAAAAATGATGATTCGGTCCACTCTTATACTTTTAAAAAAAACAAAACTTCTTTTGTTTTCAATTGTTCCACCACAATATAAAATGATCGGAAATCAATTAACTCTAAAGAGAAAAAACTTGTTTGCAAGTTGACCTTTTGTAGACCTGTTCATTTATTTACCATATGAGATAAATGCCCCTTTAAGACTGCAGCACTTATCAAGTCACAACCTGAAAACAGCGACGCTCCTCAAAGTTCGACCAAGACTATCAAACAAAACAGCCTCCTTTATTTGTCCTTTCGATATCATCTTTATATCATCATTTTTTTAATGCAGCAATCTAAACACAGATCACGAGCGAGTGTGAATTACCGGCATACGGTGTTTTCATGCCTAAGCACTCCGAATATATCAGCGCCTCCCAAGCTCAGTGCCACTTGGGATTATATGAGGAAACAAGGGAAATTCAGCGTGCACAAGATGAGCAACAAGCAGCCAACACTGTAAAAGTGCAATAATGATGCTGTATAATATTACTGTGCAAGCGAGAATGCTTTGTTGTGGCTATATTTGGAAAGATTTATTGATCATTTACGATTTTCCACAATCTAGAGGACAAAATAAAAGAAGGCAGCAGGAAAACACCAACTAGCCTCTGTTGCTGTTTGTTCAGAGACGCTTTGCACAAATATTGTTCGATTCTGTGTTAATGAAGCCAATTAGACGACATGATTAGCAGAAATCATCCAGTAAAATGATTTCATTCTTTATATCTGTCAACAAAAATCTCTTTATTGGCACGTTTCCAAATGCAGAAATTTCTCTGACATATTTTAAAGATAGGACAAAAGGAAAACACATAAGAGTTGTATGAGTGAGTATTAACCTTTGCAGGCAGTGACAGCGGGACAGTGATGTGACGAGTGAACTGTACGCGACCTCGTGCTCCTCCGGGTGGGATGCTGCTTGTTCAGAGTGCTCTCTGGGGGAGTGTGTGTGTGTTTCTCCTTGTAAAGAGTTATCTATGATTAATGAGATTGTTGGTACATGCATGCTTTACTGTCCACACAATATAAATCTAAAGATTCAGCAAAGACATGCAGATACCCTGATGTACAAATATTTCACATTTCCCTTCATTTATGTGTTTAACGTAGCTAACCGAGGCTAGACGGATGATTTAATTTTAGTTTTTGTGTTACTTTATACTATGTTTTAATTAGTATGTTGTAAATGTGATTATGAAAAACAGATGTGAGTTATTTATCTGCAAAAACTGTTGTGAAATTATATTAATTAATACACACTAACACACGTATGTATATTTATAATCACGATGTGTCACAGGCCTTTGGGAGCCAAATGTAACAGAGGCATTAGCCTACTTCACCGGCATTAGACGAAACAAACAGATTAAAATAATCGCAGCTCCACTGCTGAACTTAAACTCCAGTGAGACGGTGTCCTGAAAACAACCTTTATCCTGATTGTTTTTTTATACTAGTCTCGTTTCCGTGGAGCCCCTTTGGTCTGTCCTTGGATTCGTTTTAGAGACAATGTGTGAGTTGAGATTGTTTTTTCACAGAACAGCCGTAGTATCGACCATTTCACAGGACAAAGAGTTAGTCATTCATTTCTAAATCTTGACCTAGTTACTCGCACGAGCCACACTTTACCCACATGGTGTTTAAAGTGCATTCATCGAGCTTCTGGTAATTACATAAAGCTGTTAGGAAGATGGCTGAGGCCGATCGTTAAACAGAAAAACTATTAATTGTTTCTTATGCACTTGACTAAATTGATTGTATTTTCTTTTATAATAAGACAGTATTAAATGTGTGACATATTTTGTGATGGTGCCTTTCCACAGAAACTTTTCTACCTTCATAATTTCACTCTTAGTAGAAATGTTCGGCTCAACAGGACAAAGTGCACAGTGAGAGGCAGGACACCAGTGATTAATTGTGTGAGACTAAATGCTGTAAAAGAAAAAGGGTTTTAGAGGAGAGTTATGGAGACCCAGCTATAGTGAGGAGGAACAAATATATCCACCCCCACTTCTGACAAAAAAAGCTAAACTTTAAGTGTGTGTTACTTTGAAAGCAAAAGTCTCCACAATAGTCACCTCCATTGCCTGAAACACAGCTGGGATCAATCTTCTGTGGGATAATAACCTAAGACACGGTGCTGTAAATGGATTAATACGTAAGAGGACAAAATTTAAAGCTTCACTAGGAGAAAATCCTCATCTCAACTCTCATTTTAAACCAGAATCATGAAGCTCTGCTGTTACCTCCATATGCTTAGTTGATTCATTAAACATAAAATATTCAAAGAAAGAGAGAGAAAGCACAAAAACTGAAGGTCACAAGGGGTCAAATCCAAAGATTAAGTGATCACATGGTTGCACACAGTTCAATGTGCAGGTCTAAAGCATCTGCAGGCAGACAGAGAAGTTCATCCGACCTGAGAGGCAACGCAATCACAGAAAACCACAAGGGCATCACCACAGGATGAGCAGCAGACGCACCAGTGCAGCACTGAGAGGCTCAGGAGGAGTTTCACCATCTGCGACTGATTTGACTTTATCATTCAAGTTAACATTATTGTTTATTGTGTATTTCTACTCTTCCTTATTCATCAATTTTAAGATGTTTAAAATGTTTTTGTTGCGTATGAGCAAACACTGACACATTTCACTGTTTCTAGCCTGTATGATTATATGGATATTTTTAATACCTGCAGTCCATGCGGCACTATAACTTGTCACAGATCTCAACTGGTTGCTATTTGGTAGTGCAGAAGTGCCAAATGAGTAACCGTTAAGGCACTACTGGAACTGGATTGATAGCGTCTGAGAGAAAGGTTTCAGAGTGACATTTTCTCCACAGAAAGGTACGAAAAAAGAACTATCACCTTTGGAAATAAAAGAAAAAGGCCATTTCTGAGACTTGGGTTGCACAGTTGTTTTTTTAAGTCATCTAGAGGAGATATATTTTAAGGAACCAAGAGGAGGACATGGTATACAAATATAGGTTCATACAGCACCATTTTATGTAGTTGGACATGTAGTTGTAGTCGTAATGTGTTCACAAAGAGCAAAACACACTAATTTAAACTATCACACTGATCACTATCGTATTAACTAATTAATCATTAAAAAAAAAAAAAAGTTTTTTTGACCGGCTCTTACCTTCTCCATCTCTCCGCTCTTCCTCTTGCGTGCTGAGCGGGTGATTTTGACGGTGATGGCGTTTTCCTCACCCTGCCGCCGCAGAGCCATGCGGTTCGGCTGCAGAGGGCTGAAGGAGATCTCCAGCTCCGGCTGGGGGAATCGGCTCGTCCTGCCGTTCTCGGTGGAGATCTCGGAGGAGTCGAGCACCGACGGACAGCCGGCCGAGCCCTGTGGGACCACGCAGGGTTTTATAAGGATGCAGGCTGGTACGTTTGTTACTGAACTGCCGGCTCATTGTGATATCTCCCACCACAAACTGAGATGATGTTCACACCAAAATGTTTTAACTACCTCAGACTACAGAACGTCAAAATCTGAAGCATTATACACAAGAAGTGAGGGTTTCTTTTCTCCTCCTAGGCAGTGGACACTGTGTACTGGCTGAGTGTTTTGAAGAAATAAATTTCACTGAAGCTTTGTGATATAATTCACCATGCACCATTTCTGTGAAGTGATTTTAAGGATTCTCATCAACTCATCTTGGGTTTATGTCATTTTAGACTTGCACTGAAACTGAACTTAACAAATAAAACACTGAACAACTGATTGACTCATGAAAGAAACTCCAGAGTCATCTTTCAATCAACTCATCGTCTTACCTGACTGCTGACCGAAGCTCTCGCACCCCTTCTTACGCCCGACTTCCTGTGAATGGTTTCATTTTGATGGCTTCCAACCAATGTGGCAGGGCTCTTCTCACTTTCAGTCTGTCACAGAGAGAACTTAATTTAGATCATGATTACAAATATTATATGCAAAACACGTTGATAAATTGAATGTACTAGTTACTGATCGTTCATCCTACATTTATCTGACATCTATGGGAGATTTTAGATCGAAAGGGCTACATAGATAAAACAAACACACCATATGTATTTTAAAGTGCCTCTTTTGTTTCTCACATTTATATGCTGTTAAATAGCCAACACAGTGCATCAAAAACAAAAAAATGCTCTGACTATCAGTGTCAACATACGATGAAAGATGAACAATCCTTGTTCTGCCTTGTGGGAGTAAGATGTACTCAAGTTCAAAACAAAAAAGTAAAAAAAGATCCAAGTTGTGAGCGTTTGTGGTCTGCTGTCCACTTTTTTGTTCACTTTGAAGCTGGAAAAAAAAACCTGAGGACAGTCTATGAATAAATCAAGTAAAAAAATAGTGACAGCTCGGCATGCAGAGACCTTTTTTTCATGTCACTGCTGTGCAATTTTGTGCTTTGGGTCTAATCCATGAATTCTGTTTCCTCTTTTATTACATTCACAGTCACATCCTCACAATGTACATAAAATCCAAAATAAAACTAAATGAAAACAGTGGATTCGGGCTAAAACACTGAGCAAACAACCAAAAACAAACATCTACGCCCGGGGCTCTTATCTCTATCCTGTGTGTTCTGACCCGCCTCCTCCTGACCTGAGCTCAAATGAAAAACAAACAACAGTAATAAAAAATTTAAATATAAAAAGAGAACAAATCAGTGCTGCTGCCTGAAATCCCGCAAACCACAGGTATCTTTGGCCTCAAGTAAAAAGAAAAAGAAAAAAAAACCTAACTACTACTAAGCTGTGTTTTCCTAAACGTTATTTAAGGTTAATTACAATTTTACATGTACAAGTAAAAATGCAAAAAACTATACATATATGGCTCTCTATGTCACACAGTATTCAGATTTTCATGTGAATCCTTTCAGATGAGGTAAGACATCATTTAACCAGACGAGCAGGGGTTTTCTTTGATACTGAAATGATCGTATTTTGGGTGACTGACCTGCGTGACCACGTCCTGTTTGGCTGCAGAGGCTTTGAGTTCTTCTTTCAGTCGTTGAATTTCTTTGTCCTTCTCGGAAAGAGCAGCCTGCAGCTCCGCCACGATGACACCACCATCGCCACCCTGCAACAGGAAGTTCAACAACATTGAGGATGGTTTCGGTCACAGCCTTTCGGTTTTTGATCCAGAGATTTGTTTCATTAATGCCACAGAAAGTGATATTAAGAAACTTATAATGAGTCACCAGCAAGTGTCCAATGGTAAATTGGATTGTGTCTGAATTAAAAAAAACTAAATTAAAGACAAGCCAGTGGTTGGTATACAGTATAGCTCATATTCTGGGAGAAACTAAAGTAAAGCCACAGAGCATTTTGGGCACGATCAATATCCCCAGGCGAACATACAAGACAAAACAATCAGTGGAGAGATTGCACTGCATGTGAAACACATGATGAAATTGCTTCCAATGCACCATGACTGTGGCCCTGAAGCATCATCTCACCCTGAACACATCAAATGCATCAGTCTTGACAGACAATAGTGCGATTCTGGAGCAAAAGATAGTGTTTGCTATAGAGTGACACACAGCTAAAATGACTGGATATACAACAAGAAATGTCTTTAAATCTACGAAGAAAATGGGAACTGTTGGAGCTGCTATCAAACTTTAAAGGACTTCTTCTTCTGGCTGAATCTGTGATGCCGGGACAAAACGCTGAGATACCAAGTTTATGCAAGACAACAGTCCTGCAGATTATCATGCTCAGTTTTTTCTCTGTTAATTTTGTTCTCAACTGTACAAAATCGATGAACTAAACCAACAACAAAAAATACATTTAGTGCCAAGTCAGTTCACCTTTGTCTAAGAGGTGAATGATATAAATGCGATTTTTTAAAGGAATTAAGTGTAGTTCAATAATCTCTTTTTTTTAATCCTAAAAAGATTGCAGTGCTTTCAATAATCCTTTAACGTTTAGCACTGTACATCGGATTTATAGTTTTGTCAGTCATATCAAGAAACCATTTTATTGCTTGTGGCTCCACACAATTAGCTGTGAAACTCTCCCTAATTTTGCCTGATACACGACTTTAAAATCAGCACAGTCATATATGACACTGAATTCAGCATCAATCTGATTTTGTGAATCATTACAGACAGTCCTTCATACTGTCTCTGCTGTGGCTCTCCCGGGTAAGCTGTCTGGTCACAAACACACACAAAAGACCTTGCCATTTGGAAAACCTCACAAAAGCTCAGTGAGGACAAAATGTGACAGAGCAAAGTGCAAATAATACAACGCGACATGTGTGGAATAGAGATATGGCTCCATATTAACACTGCTGATTCACCTACAAAAGCTCCTGCAGTTTAGCAAAGAGGAAAAGGGAAAGCAGTCAAACCAGTGACCCAGAGCTCAATAATCTGCTCGAAAGTTTGAAAAGACTCTCCGCACTTTCTCTCTGCACTTTCCTGCTGTGCAACACTACAGAAACTAATTAGTGGTCAGAGTAAGAGCAAGGAATTGTTATCCATTTTTATCTGGAGTTTCAGTGATGCTGCTGGCCGAGAGATTTTTTTTTCCTTCAGCCACTCTCCCGCACAACATATCCTTTCTCAAGGGTGAGTCAACACTAAGTGAAATGGGGCAGAAAAGCATCGATGTGGTGCACTCCACAGGTTTAAACTTTCTGTGAAGTTTCACCTCTGGCTAAACCCAGATCAATAATGTCACAGCAGGTGTTTCTGCTGATGGAAACCAATTGTTCTGAGATCACTGATTGGAGTGTGTGCAGAGGTGAAAGATACTGGGACGTTTCAAACAGAGCACGGCAGCAACTCTTATGACTTCAGTGAAGGTGAAAAGCTTATGGACTTTACATACAAGAGGGATGTTATCTGAGATATTATTATTATATGAATACTGCAAATAAACACATCGTGCAAATGAATGTTCTCAAACTTGTGTCTTAATCTTCCACTTCCTCCTCATCTCCCGCTTCCCTTTAAGTAATGCATGTCTAAAATTTTAAGAAATCTTCAAGGTCAGTCTCTTTGATGTGAAAAACAGCCAATCTTGGCATCTTTTCATGGTTTGTCGTCCTCGACTGTGTTGCTGCCTTTATGTCGCACTGACCTCTTGTGGCGGCTGTGTGTTATTTTGGCGCAGCTGCTGGATGAGTTTGTCTTTTTCTGCTTGGCTGGAGAGAAGCTTCTGTAACTGGACCTCCAGTGCCGCAACCAGAGTGTCCCTCTCCTTCCTCCACGTCTCCATGGTCTGGTCCTTCTCGGTCAGCTGAGATGACAAGGACTCCTGACAAAGAGGGAGAGGTACATTAAAATATGTGGAGATAAATGCTTGTTTGTGTGTGACTGAGAAAAAGAAAGACAGAGAAACTGTAAAAGAAGAATGACAGTATAGTGAGCAGAATAACTCATAAATAAAAATAATAGTGAAGCTGTAATCGTCATCACTGGATAAATTAATTTCAGAAATATTAGATAATTACAAGAAGTGTGTTCAGAAACTTCATGTCACCCGTACTGAAATGGTTCATCCTCAGAGGCCATTTTGAACCACTTCTTCTTACCAGTTGGCTCTGCTGCCGAGTGTAGCGCTCTCGGTCGTCTGCAAACTTCCTCATTTCCTGGTTCCTTTTGTCCTCCGCCTCTTTAGCTTGGCCGATCAGGGACAGCTTCTCCTCCAGCCACTTCTTGCGTTCAGCTTGGTGTTTCTCTGTACACAGCTGCACGCAGAGTGGTTATTTTTTAAAGTGTCAGAAGTTCCTTTGTAGTTGAAATGACTGAATTTTCAACAGAAATTAACCAGTCACCTTCTAATCTTGAACATTCCTGTTGTATTATAATTTTTTTAATGTTTCCTTCAATAAAATTGCCTTCCGCTTTCCGTACACATGCTTCTGATCAATCATTTAATACCTTCAAGCTCTCCTGAGCCTGGGCAGCTTCCCGTTTCGCCAGTTTGAGGTCTTCTGAAGGGCTGTTGAGCTGAAGAAGCGTGGAGTTTCCACGGTCCTGCTGCAACAACATCCCTTTGAGTTTCTCCACCTCTGCAATAGTTCAAAACAGAAGATTAATAACTTGCTTTTGATTAGATTTTTACATTCGTTTTTAGAGCTGGAAAGATTCAACCAATTGCTTCAACTAAAATTCATGCTGAAAATCCTCAAAATACTTCAGCCACCAAACTAGAAAGCTGTGTGGTCGAGGAGAGAGTATCTGTACTTTAAGTCGTGGCAGTCAGTGGTAGCCTGAGGTTATCTGCACTGCACTGTCACCTCACGTCTGTGTTTCTTTATCCTCCTGCTTTTTGCTTTAGGAAGTACCAAAATCACAGTGAAAAAACAGACCATATAAAATTATCTTTTGATGGCTTCCCCCCTCCCATTGTTGTGCATGCATCTCTGCGTGGTGTGTTTTTGTCCTTGTAATAATCCAACACTGTTTGACATATTGCCCCGACTTTGGCTGTGAGACAGTTTAAATCCAGTATCAGAGTCCAGTCAGTTTCATTTAACGTCTTTTATGAAAATTCTTGTCTCTCTGTGAGGAAAAGAGGATTAGACTAAGCTGTCCACGGGCCAAACCCCTTTTTTAAATTCAAAACAATGAAATCCACAATCTTTTCACTAAGTCTGTTCGCTTTTCATGTTCTTTCAGATCCATCGTCTTACCGCTGGAGAGTTCCTGGATGATGCCAAGTTTCTGTTCCAGGACCTGCTCCATCTGCTCCTGCGTCTCCTCCTGCTCCGTCAGAGCCAAACGCATGTCCTCCATCACGCGCTCCTTGGCTTCAAGATCTATAAATCAACAGAAAACACACCCAGCAGGTACAGCTTACACTTTTTTCTTTCAGCTTTGTGACTGATCCAAATGATCAAACATTAATTAATCATTATAATAGCAGATAAAGAAATACAGTGATGAGGACAGAGTTACCATACTGATGACTTTCCACAGATCTTAAAAACTGCTTTTTCTCTAGTGGACCACACAAAGATATCTTTTACCTTTACAGGCCTTCTGGTAAAGCTGGAGGCTCTGGTCAGACTTGGCATCAGATGACTGTTCCTGGAGGAGATGATGGCACACTTTAATTTAACATTATGGATTCATTGGCCTGTTCACGGGCATGCAACAGTAAAGCCTTCAGAGATTTGTTGTGGTAAAAAGAAAAAGTTCAATCTCACCACTTTGAGCTGCTGAATAGTTCTGTCTCTGTTACTGAGGTCAGACTGAAGCTGCTTCTTGGTTTTCTCCATGTCAGCAAGCTTCTGCCTCAAAACCTTTTCATCTTCTCGCATGACCGAGATCTTCAGTAAAAAAAAATAAAAACATGCAAACAATAATTTACATAACATTTTAAAATAATCAATTCAAGGTAAGTAATTCAAGATGCTTGCTGTTTTTTGTCTACATGAACTGTAAATGAATACCAATTTAGCATTTATGTACTGCATATTAATATATAAAATAAGCTGATATCTACATATATGCTGGTCTAGTGCTGTAAAAGACAGACTCTTGAAAGCAATTTCAATTTCAGCTCGCACTGGAGATTTAAAGCCCGTAAAGTCAACACAACTACAGATCACTGTGAGGCTGGCTTGTGCTTCTTGGATATTCGTCTTAAGTATTTCTGAGATGCACCGCTTTTTAAAACAGCTGCTTATTTGGCTGAAGAGCTAAAATGTGGAGAAGATGCAGGTTGAAGTGCACTTATTGAATGTCATAGTCACTTTTATCATTAAAAAAAGCTAATGTTTAGTTTTTTTAATGAAGTGTACCTCCTTCTGGACCTGCTGCATCTGCTTCTTGTAGTCAGCTAGTTTCTCTCGGAGGTCTGAAGTGTCGTCCTCCTTCCTCTGAAGGTCAAGGCTGAGGCTCTTGGCTTTCTCAGATTCCTGCTTGGCATTTTCCTTTAGTCTGACAGAGTGAGACAAGATAACAATGAAGCGCTACCAATGCCCTGAAAGACAGCAGAGTACACTGTGGTCCAGATCACAGTTGCTCCTCAGACTCTTTAATACAGAGGGTGGATGGATGGATTAATACAGCTCTCCCCAGACACCCAGGTTGCTCGTGGAGAGATGAAAGACAAGATAATATGGAGAAAATGTATTTCACAATGACAGAGTAATATAGTCTAGCACAGAACTATAAGACAGGGTAATACAGAGAGACTGCTTCTCATTGCTCTGAAACTCAGGGAGTGAAATTAAACAACTCCAGTGTCACAAGATATTTCATTTAGAGAGACCGCTTTCTGACACTTTACTTGATGAGAGTTCATTATTTAGATGCATAATTGCTGCTTTCTTCTTCAGTGTTTCAGGCTGCATTTCTCTTTGCTTATCAGACAGGTTATGGGGTCCTAAAAAAGACTTAAGAATGAATAAAACAGCAGCCAAACATTAAAAATATCAAGGGAATGTATCCAATTATGATGAAGAACAGCTTCAATAAAAGGGATCTGAGACACAAAAATGTAGTTTGAAGGAGGAAGAGCATATAAGTTTATCTCTTGTGTCACACAGGGAAGCATATAGGCATTTTTTACTTTTTAGCATTATTTATCATTTATATTTTGAGACCTGCATTAAACTTTAACAGTGAAAAATTTGCTTTTAACATTTGGAAGTGTCTCTGACTGCCTCAAAATCTGGTGTTTTTTATTATTATATGTTTGAATCTTTTGAGTTTAATGCTCTTACATAAAGACATTCAGACCAGTAAATATCAGCAGACAAAGGTGTGTTTCCTCCTTCCTCCTGCCATTACAGTAATATTCTTCACACTGGGCTGACCTAAGCTGCTTAACCTTATCTAACGCTTGTATTTGTGATGAAAAGTAAGTCTCAGAGAGGCCAAAAGTTTAACATCCTGAGATTTTTCTAATTGTAAACAGGGTCCAATATTTTTAAAGATGCAAGTTCCCTTCCTGGTATAAAGGAAATGACCGGTTACCTGTTGATCTCCTCGTTTTTCTTCTCCAGTTCTTCATCCTTCTGAGCGATGGCTTCATGTGCCACAGCCAGCAGCTCCCTGCGCCTCTCCGTCTCCTTGCGTCGGGCCTCCTGGATCGCCTGGCTCTCCTCCTCCTCCTGCCGCTCCTGCACCTCCCGAAGGCTCTTCTGCAGGGATGTTACCTGCGCCTCTTTTTCAGTCAGCTTTTTCTGCAGCTCTGTCTCTCTGTCTGCAGACGCTTTCTCCAACTCTGCTAACTTCTCCTCCTTCTCTTTTAGCGCTCTCATCGTCTCTGAAGAGTCTACTGAAGCCTTTGTTTCCTCCATGCTGGAAACTTTTGCCCTCAAGGATGCAACCTCCGTCTGGAGATCAGAGTTCAGCGCCTTGAGATCTTCTTCAGTGGCTGAGTGAGACGAACTGTTTGAGCCTTGACAACTAGCTTCTTCTCGCTCAGCCTTGAGCAGCTCTACAGTTTGCTCCTGCTCACTGAGCTTCTGCTTGAGATCATCTACAAGTTTGTCAGAGGTCGATTTTTGTTCACTCAGTTTGTGATTAAACTCCTCCATCTGCTGTCGCGACATCACTTCTTGTTCTCGCAGCTTCTCATTGAGCTCCTCCACCTGCTTTTCCCAGGACTGGGTTTGCTCTTCGAGTTTTGACCTCAGCTGTTTAACTTCCTCTTTGGAGGCGCGTTCTTGGCATTCAAGCTGCGATCTTAGCTCATCCAACGGTTTCAGCGATGCCGCTTCTCGCTCCTGAAGCTTCTTTTTCAACTCTTCGGCTTGCTGTTTTGCAGCTGCTTCCTGTTGATTCATCTTCTCAGTTAACTGTTCCAGCTTCTGATCAGAGACCAGCTGTTTGTGGATCAGCTGTTCTTTGGCCTGTGCAAGCTCTTTCTCCAGCTCCAGCATCTGGCTGTGTTTGCTCTCATTTTTCTCTTTTTCTTCAGTCAGAGTCTTCCTGAGCTCTGAAACTTCCTCTCTCAGCTCATCAGCGACACCAGATGCTGCTGCTGAACTCTGCTGTTCCTCCTTCAGACGCTGAACTTCCTGAATGAGGGCGTCGTTCTGGGAAGTTTTTTCCTGGATCTCCTTGGAGTGTTTGTCTACTTGAGCCTGAGCGGCTTGTAGTTGTATCAGTGCTTGTTCAGCTCGCTCCACCTCGCTTGTCACCTGTGGTTAAACACCAGAATCAGAATCATTACTGGTCATATTGACTGAAATATTTTATCATTATTGCAACAGGTAGCTTATATACAAGAGGCAGTTGGGTATGACAGCACAGAATATACAGTATTGAATTGACAGTGCTCATTACATGTTAAAATTAGTGCATTAAAAATTTGAATATATTTTTTGTTTTATATAACTATAAATATCACTTTCTATCAGTCTTGTTGCACTCAGGGCATTTATTGAAAACACAAATAATGCGATTCGATTGATTGAAGGTTTGAATCTTTTGAGTTTAATTTGACCAAGAGGTTAAAATCATTTTGGCCCACCTGGCGCTCTGTGGCTTCCAGCTTGGTGGTCAGCTCTCTGACTTCTTGTCTGAGAGCTTCGGCCTCCTGCAGCCTCTTTTCTCTGTCCTCCATCAGGGCGCTGATCTCCTTCCTCTCCACTTCGAGAACAGACTGAGCCTCCTCTTTGCCACTCGGCTCTTCACTGAGAGCAGGAAGTACATCTTCTCTGCTTTGCCTCTCTTGTTCGAGAGCCACAATGGCATCCTCCTTGGCTCTCCTCTCAGCTTCGAGGGCTGCCATGGCTTTCTCGTTGCCTTTTCTCTCCTCTGCGAGGGATTGTAGCACCTCCTCTTTGCTTCGCTTCAACTCTGCAAGTAAGGCAAGAGTCTCTTCCTTTATTTTCCTCTCCTCCTTTAAGGATGCCAGTGCCTCCTCTTTTCCAATGGTCTGGTACTCCAAAGCAGCGACAGCGTCTTCTCTGGCTCTCTTCTCCTTCTCAAGGGCAGCTAACGCCTCCTGGTGATAGAGATAGGTGTCTTATTTTTATGTTTAACTAAAACTTTGCAGTGGACTAAAGCATGTTACTGTAAAATGGCCAGGATTACTTCTAACTCATTATATACCTTACATTGATTATGTTAAATAAGTACAGCAGTGTCAGGATTATGTGCCATTCAGAAGAAGACCATCATGCACCAAGAAGAACATAAGTTATGTGGTAATTTTTTGTTTTTTGCCTGTGCGTTTAGAGAATTGAAAAAAGGCAACATTCATACACCTATCTTTGAGTAAGCCTATAACAGACATCGTCTAATAAGCGTGTAGGCCACTGACAGCCTGGGGGATTAAAGATGTCAAAATTGTGAACAGGTCATTGGTTTAACTCCATGAACCCGTAAAAATGTGAGTGCACAAAGTGAAATGGAAAAATTTTACAACATCAAAGATGTGTGCTGTATCAACACAATGAAGAAACAAACGACAAAAGTAAAACAGTCAGAGAGGAAATATTGTTCAGAGTTATCAGGATACTGACAACTGCTTCAGATTCAGCGCCTCGTCTCCAGGACTCTCACCTGCAGTGTCTCTCTCTCGCTTGACCTCCCCTCCTCGGCCAGCAGCTTTGTCTGCAGGTCTCCCACTTGTTTTTCCAGCCGGGAAACCTCTGAGGATTTCTCCTGGAGCTGGAGGAGAAGCCTCTGTTTTTCCTCGTCCGCTACACCGTTTGCTTCACCTTGGAAATAACACAGAAAATGGGGGAAAAAAAGGCTGTGAAATGTGTCAATTTTGGACCAAATCACTGACATGTTGCTATTTACCACCCATCACCCTGGGTGGGTCTAAAAGAAAAGAAAACACCCATGGAGGCCATGAATTTATGCTGCTGTGTGTTTGTAATAGTTTATGTCGTTCACATAAACCACAAAACTGTAGCTGTTTATATTTTTCTACTCCATCTGTATTTCCAACAGATTAACACACTGACTGAATCATATAAATTTTACCGTTGTGTTTATGAGGCAGCTGGTCTTGGACTTTCAGCTGCTGCTCATTCAGCTCGGACACCTTCCTCTCGAGCTCCTCTGCAGCATCTCCTCCGTCTCCCTGGGCCCCTGCTCGGCCTGAACCCAAATATTTATGAGCTGCTTCAGCAACCCTCTTTATGCCTGCCAATTCAGATGAGTAGGAGTCCAGAGATTTGTCCTGCAGGAGGAAGGAAACATCAGAGAAATTAGTCAAGGAGATTAGCAGGCATATCACCTGAGTGTCCTGGAACAAGAAACTTAACCCATACCTGCTTGTGTTGCTACACATAAAATCTCCTTGGGTAATTAATAAGATGTCAAGAAGATCAAATACTTGTGTCTAACATGTAGGAAATGTTTGCAATTCCCTTTGCTCCCTCAGTAAATTCAGTCGCTCCAAAATGAATTATTATTTCAACAGCAAGCTTTAGGAGGCAGCAGGTCAACGACAGACTGAATAATTTGAACCGAGAGTGGAACACGAGAACATTGTCATTAAGATGAAATGTGATCGGTATCTGAATCTGCATAACTGTTGTTTCATGAATGCTTTAAGTTTGTAAATCTTTGTAATCAAAAACCTGTTTAAGCATCTGTAACATTTCACCACTTAAGAAGCACATAAAATACTGCACATGGTGGCATCTGAGGGAAAGAACAACTGTGTCACCATGGCTTGTGCATCTTGATTGGGTCCAGCAGAGGCCATTTTGTCGATAAGGTTCTTGAAGATCTCCAGCCTCCTTTCTGCTCGCTCCTCCAAGATTTCTCTCTCCCTTGCAAGGCGGTCACTGAGCAAAAACAACACACATTGGTGGGGCTTAAATATTAGACCACAAAACTTCCCTGGACAAACATAAAACAGACACCCGTCTTACTTGTAGTCATTCTGCATCTCAGTGAAAAGCTCAGAGAACTCTCTGCTGATTTCCTCTCTGACTCTCCCCTCCATCAGCAGGCTCTCTGCACGCTCCTTCTTCAGCTGAACCTGCAGCTGTTTCAACTGTGCCACCTCTCTCTGAGGAACGACACAAAACAAACAGAGTCTCCTCAACTGTATATATTCACCAGGTGTACTTGTTTAGATAAAAGGTGATTAAATCTATCTTTATATGAAGTGAAATGCTGGACTGACAGAAATGTAAACTTAGTTAAAATCAAAATAAGACTACTACACTGACTGATCATTCAGCAAAAAGCAGTAAAAGAGAGTGAAAATCAAAGTCCTGAGTGATGAGTGATTTCATTACTCCAGGTTTCAGTTTACTTTAGTACTCTTAAGGTCTCTCTGGACCTTGTATGGGCTTGTTTTGTCTCATTTTTGTCGTATCTTTTCTCATGAACTTCTCTTGGCAACTTCTTTGTTAAAAGCACTTAGAAATTAAGAGACTGACCTGGTGCGTCTTTCTACTGATGACAATTTTTTCATCATTTTCATCACCGTCTTCTTCATTGATGGTCTGATCTGTAGTATATTCCATCAGGTTCGTTTCTTCCTCATACTCATCATCCTCATCCTCCTGTAGAAAAGAAAGCAACAGAACACAATGAAAAATGATCTTTAGCAAAGTAAAGAGAGATTCAAATAGCAGAAGTAAAATATTGTATAAAC
>JBAJHX010000033.1:22761389-22771439 GCA_037176925.1 Amniataba percoides
AACTTATCTTTTGATAAATATAAAGACATACTTTGATTCTTTTAAAGGTGACATATTAAAATGATCATCAAATCACATACATGTTTTTGTACTGAATTTACAGACGAATGCTTATTTAAAGCATTTATTTGCTATTTGACACACAGATTTTGTATATTTGCACACAAACAGCTTGATTGTGTCTGAATTTGATCTCTTCTATTAGTGGATGTTGTTGTGACTTCAGCTGCAGCTCCACATGCTGCGAACAGACCTCGATGCTGACATGAAGGCAGCACTGCTGTGGCATGCATCTGTGTGTGCGTGAGCTGTGTGTGTGTGGGGGGGGTGTTTTCACAGATATGTGTCCATAAGAATGCCAACTGCTCGCCCACAAACAGGTGGAGCGGGCGCAGTAACGGCTCGTCGACACCAAACGGCAGCTCCGGAGGGATCAACGCTGATCGTCAGGTTCAAGGTTAAAGACGGGAGGCGGGGGGGGCAGAGCTGACAGAGATCAGAATAATACAGCAGACAGAAACGCTCGTCACGTGAAGCGTAATGAGGTTAGCACCGTGCCTCGTAAAGAAGGACTCTGCTGTCTGCAAACTTTGCTTTTATTTGCATTCTTCTGTTATGTGAAATAATCCCAGATGATCCAAGTCTGACACACACTGACTGTGAAGGACTCACAGCACACAAACACTCCGATGGGTGAAGCTTCTTCTTTGTCATATCCTTCAGAAATACACCAACACTGTTACTGAAATAAGTCTAAAACATTTTTTTAAGGGAAGAAATTAAAGGGGAGATGTTTCAGGCTTACAAATATAAAAGTGTGCGAACAAGAAAAGCTGCTGACATTGATTTTTTTCCATTTTGTCTTCAGGATTTGATTGAGATAACTGATCTGAAACACGTATTATGAGCTGGTCAGTCACTTTATTTGTGTACAACATTTTAAAAACAACAGGAGTCAACCCAAAGTGTTTTTCATTTGAAACAGGTGGGCTCAAATCTGACCCAATGCAGATATGCATGACTAAAGGGGGAAAAACAATTATGTTTACTATGAGACGGATTTAAAAGACTAACGACTAAAAACATGAGTCTTTAAATTTGATTTTAAATGATCGGTGTTCAAACAGGACTGATTCAGGAGACGTTCGTGCTCTCGTGAGGAATTAAACAATATTTTTGATTCTGAGATTTACTTGCAGAATATTTGTACAAAAGAAAGTAAAAAAACGAACATCTTGAAGTAAAATTGAGCTAAATCGAGGCCTCTGTGGTGACACGCTGCAGTTACGGGGAAATGACTCATCCTGTGGAGGGTTTTTTCGACGTGGAGCACTTTTGATGTTTTTCTGAGTGCGTCCCTGTTTTGTTCGGACCTGACACATTTTCTTTTCTTTTCACACTGTTTCAGCAGCTGAAAAACACACAGAAACAGCAAAAAGAAGAAGACTGCTCGCTTGCAAACGTGGATGCAGATAAGTTCGGGCGAGTCCAGATCATGTAAGACTGAAGCAGGAAAAACCAGTCGAGTGTATTCAAGTGAAGAAAGATGTGTTTCATCACTTAGGAATTCACCATTTGATCTGTGAGAGCAGCATTTATTTGTCTCCTCTTGAAAAAGTCATGCAGTGAAATCTTCAAGGCTGACGTTTTAGTATCAGGTTCATTAAAAGACATCTATTGTCCTTCTAAAAAAAAAAGCATCAGTGTGTTTGTCCCTGAAGGCCGAGCATTTCTGCGGTCAGAGCTGCAGTGCTGAAGATTCGAGCGCTGGTGCCCACCACGCCCTGAAAATAATACCAGTTTGATTTCTGACTCAGCTGCCGTTCAGCTGCCACGAGCTCCATTCAGAGGTCCGGCGCTCCCACAAACACTTAGCAAATCAGTCTGAAGGGGGCTTGGCAGAGAGAGGCCACAATAAATCTGAGTGTGTGTTGACGGGAGAAAGAGATTGCCTTAAAAGTTACTCACACGGATGCTGAGATTTCTATTTTTAAAGCTGCTGTTTTAGAGAAGAACTCGTGTTTTTCTCACAGCTTGTATGTTCGAGTGTTTTTAAAAGTTTCCAGTAAGACGTCATTTTAACAAACAAACAGCAGCGTCGTCTCTGACTTTATAAAAGTGAAGTTGATCATTTCATTGCTTATTATCTTGGAAACAGATGTGCTCTCACGTCTGTGATCAGTGCTGTCGGATCATGATGATAGCAGCAGTGATCTGAAAGACTCTCATACAGTTTACCGGAAAGTTTTAAAAAACATCATTTTGCACAGATTGTTGTCATCTCAGAGAAGTTTAATGCATCAGTGAAAATGAACACTGATGGTCCAGAGAAGCTTTAGTCATGATGTTGTAAACTTATCTAGTTTAAATTAGCAGTAATTCTTCAGTTTTAATCACGCAGGCGTCGTATGATCACTGATATTTGTGGAAGAAACATGATTCAGGTTCTCAGTAACTCTCCATTTAGAGCATCAGACTTTTAATCGGGGGGTCGTGAGTTTATGCTCATCTGATCGATGCACATTGATATTCTGTATATTCTCCATCAGTGCTAATCAATAGGTCAGCGTGCTGGAACAGTAAATGGAGTTTCCCCTTTAAAATCCAGAGGACAGAAGACCTTTTGTCTCCTGTGTTCTCCTCTTTCTTGTTTTAACTGAGCTGAAATGAAGAGCCGAGCAGACAAACGGCTGATAAAGAAACAAAATACTTTTCTTTTTTACGTTTGATGATTTCAGCCACAGAGATGAACCCGGCTGTTTCTCTCTGGGCTCCTCCGACTGGATAAAATACGGATAAAATTGATGCCAACTACTTTCAGAAAACTTTGGGCTCAGTGAACCATGTCGAGGGACGAATGGTTTGTCTGTGTGGACACCTCAAACATCGACCGTTCGACTGTAAAACTGCAGCTACTTTATGCTGAAAGAGCTCAGCTGGGAGAACATTAGTCTGAAGATCTGAAGGTCGCTGCTTTTAATGCACAACGTCTCCTTTGTTTCCAGTCTCATAAGGTGAACACGTTACAGAACTACACTTGTATTGAACGTAATGATGAACTTGACTCTCTCATCCGTGTCTTTGAAAGAAAAGATTGTGCAGGACGGTAAAGTGTCGCTTCAGGCTTTTAAACTATACTTTATCTTTCCACATAGACATAAGAGAGTGTTTAATGTAAATTTGTCTGTTTGCGACAGTCTGCTCTGAGCCAGGAAAAGGACGTGTGTGTTATCAGGATTACTACATCTCCTGAAAACACGAAAACAAATAAAACATCCACATGAAGAAAAATGAAAGAAAATCTTGTGCAACAACAAGACACTTACAGAGAAATCAGAGAAGTATAACTAACAATTTTTCATGCAAAAATATTACTAATCATATTCTTACTAATTGTATTAATATATGATTATAGTTAGATTTGTATACACAAATTTATAAGCAGGAAATATGAAGCAGAGACGAGTGTGAGGCAACAAGAGGTGACACACATGCAGATCAGGAAGGAAGCTCAGAGGTTTGTTCAGAAGGTGAAGAAACGTACAGAAGCAGGAGTTCGAGGTCGAGGTTGCAGAAATCAGAAGGAGGAGCGCAGACAGGTAAGGAAGGATGGAAATGACAGGAAAGAGGTTAGGTCAGCCGTTCCTGCAGCTCTTTTTAAATCTGCGTGTGTGTGATGTTTCTTCCTCCTCAGACGAGTGTGAAAGTGTCGCTCTGAATGTGACTGCTGTAAATCATTGCAGACAGAATAATGAGTCATTCAAAGCGAAATGACTGAGGATGAGTCAGTCAGTCAGTCGGGAACCTGCAGAAGGAGCCTTTGAGAGACAGAAAATAAAAGACGAGAGGAGGGGAGGATAGATAAAAGAGGGGAGGTGAAAAAAAAACAAAAAAAAAAACGAGCATCAGGGGAAATTTTTTAAACTAGAGGTTTAGATTTGAAAGGGCAAATAAAAGAAAATGAAAGCAAAAAGGGGAACAATAGAGAGAGACAGCAGAGAAAATGAGAAGAAAAAAGAGTTCAGGGGCTAAAAGAGAAAAACAGGGAGAACAGAGCACATAAAAAAAAGAAAAGGAAGAAGAAGAAGAGGGGAATTCATGAGGCGGTGGTCAGTAATTGGGGGGTTCAGAAGTCGAGACACATTCCTGCAGAGTGAGAATATAAAGCAGAGAGGCGCAGAAACACCCAACACGAGACTCTCAGCAGCATTTATTCACATTTACAGTCACATTAAGGAAGATTGTTTCATCAAAGCGTGCCCACTTTTTCTCCAATCGGTCACCTTTAACATGAACTCATATTAAATAACATTATATATTATTATAATCTTACATCATTGTAGTTGTGATGGCATGTTTGTCGAACAGTCGGCCCAAAACTTTGGTTCAGGCTGAAATAATAACTGTGATTTATTGCCTTTACAGTTTGTATTTTGCATGTTTTTATGCATAAAATGTGACTTAATACCTGCAGAATGAATAAAATTTCCTTCATCCACACTTTTACTTTGCATTTAGTGCTAAAAAGTTCATGTTAGCAAGTTAACACACTAAAATATGATTCAATATATGATTCAATATTGACATAGAAGTGATTATTATTTCTCCTTTGTCTCATTAAGCTTTATGAAATGTCTGAACTCAGTGATTTCAGTGATGTTGCATCCACTTTTCCATTTTACAAAAGTGATGGCAGAGCAGTAAAACATTAACTTTTTGGCCTGTTTTACTTTATTTCTTTATTAAAAATGTTGGCAACAGAATAAAATGACTAATTAGTGAAATAAAGGTTGCAAACATTTTATCTTACGAGCATCGACATCATGAATCAGATTGAAAAGATCTATGTAAATGATCCGTATGTATATTTAGCTGCTGTATCTGTGTGGAGAGCACATTACACAACAGATGACGCTGCTGTGATTTAAATAAACAGATAAAAATACAAAGTGGGGAAACAGTTGTCGCGTTAAAACCATCCTGAGCATCACAGCCGAGTCTCGTTTCCTCTCACCTTTCTTCTCTCTGTCTTTGAGTGTCTGTTTCTTCTTTTCTGTCTTTGTATTCTCTGATATCCATCTGCTGTATCTGTCTGTTTTATCGCCTCATTTTTCTCCCGTCATCTCACTTCTGCCCTCGATTCTTTCACCTCCTCTGTCTCATTTCTTTCTCTCCTTATCTTAAATATAATCTTTCTCCTCCATAACTTTCACTTCCTGCCTCCTTTTCATCTCCTTCCTCCTCTTCTATCAATAATCTGTACGTTTTTGTCAGCCTCCTCCTCTCTTACATCTTCTCTCTTTGTCTCTCCATCGCTCTCTTTCTTTTCTTTGTCTTCTATTCCAGATTTTACTCTAATCTGAACCGACATGAAGCCCTCTAATCTAATCTAGCACAGTTGGCACTAATTGATCTAATGAGAGCAACAAAATCAGTCAGTGACAGTGACGAAACACTGACGGATGAATTAAAAACAATACGATGTCTTTTATTCTTTATTACTATTATTATTATTATTATTACTTTTTTACGATCACCATACAGTCAACATTACCTATTGTTAAACAGCTTTATCTATATTATATGTTAGATTTATATTATTTAAATTTTTTTAGATAGATTTATTAGTTTTATTAAATCATTATTTTAATTTTTTGTTTGTGTATATCTATTTGATTTTGATCATTTTTAGTTTATTTATTTTAAGTCATTTATTTGGGTTTTATATTTTATATTATAGGTCTACATTTGATTTTATTATTCTATTTTTTTATTTTATTTATTTTGTTTTTATTTGTTTTATATTTTATTAGTTTAATTTTATATTTTTGGTCGGTATTTAATATTATTATTATATTTTAGTTTTATATTCTATTATTTTTTTTTTTTTTATTTAATATATTTTAATTTTCTATTTGAGTTTTACGTCCTATAAATCAGGTCTATATTTTATTTTATTTTATCAATTTAATTTATTTTTATTTTATTTATTTTAGTTCAATAATTCACATGCTAAATTCTAGTCCCACATTTTGAACTTTTAGTCATTTTTACTTTACTTTTTACACTTCATGTAATTTCTGTGCATACAACAGATGAAATCTTGAATCTTGAATGCAGCTGCTCATAGTTTTACTTCATCTTGCAGAAATAAACCCATCGTTTGGTTGCAGCCTCGTGGAAGCTCTGCAGTCGACAGCGAATATTAAAACTCCCCAGTCTCGGTTTCATGACCCCTCCTGTCACTAATTGACCCATTTGGAGCTGGTATCATTCACAGGGGATGACCTGTTTGCTGTTTGCCTCATTACAGTAACTAGAAGGTCAAAAAAAATGTAGAAAGTGAGTCACTCCCTTTTGATGAAAACAGCCGTTATTCCCATTTCGTCAAGTCGTGTGACAGGCGGGCAAATAATGCAGGAAGCTGAGGGGCCAACTAATGAGCACTACCTGCACCTCTGGAGCTGGAGGGGCCGATCGTTTATCTGCCCCTCAACAGGACATAAACACTTCTTTTTTTTTACTGAAATCGCAGCGTTGTTACGGCCTCAAGGACGGCCGGCTGTGTGACTGGGAACTGGGTTGCCATGGCGATGCATTCCACTTCCCAAAACAAGAGGTCATATCCCACGGGGTGATGTCACCGAAGACTCTTGTTTTCCCCGCAGCGGCCCCTTATGTGTGTGTGTGTCTGCTGGAAGTTTTAAAAAGACACAGACTCTAAAATGTTTAACTCTCACAAGAAGAAGGAAGAAGAAAAAAAGACAAACTCACGGTGGCGCTGGAGGGAAAGTCGGCAGGATTCATCCTCCGTCGTCACGAAAGTCAGCGCTGCATCGTTCAGTTTTCATGTGTTTGGATTTGGATTGAATCCACAGTGTTATATGATATGATTTGTCCTCAACTTTTCTTTTAACAGACACTTTGGTTTTAGGTTTGATTGGTTGGAAGTTTCCGATCCGGCCTCGACCTTCGTCCGGTGAGCTGCTGTGAATTTTCGTTAAAGAGTTAAACTTGTTTTATTTGTTTGCTGGTTTTCTTTGCATCAGTCTCAGTCGTTGGTTTATCAAGATTACTGTTTAAATTTGTATTAATTCACAACTTTGCATTTCACTCAGTGCCCGACTACACCGGCCTGTTGTTCCCTAAACCCTCGTCTGCACCCCGAGAATCACTAACTTCTCTGCAGCGCCACCAAAGGTCGACCACTTCTCAGTGGATCATCAGCGAATTCAGAACAGACGCTCGTGTCTCTCTCAGGATCATTTAAAGTCAGATTATTTATATGGGCCAAAGTGCTGCACAACATCACATAGAAATAAAGCACATTTAAAGAAGATAATTATAGTTACTGTGGTGCTGCACTGACTTTACGTTTAGTGAAATCAGGTGAAAACTTTACTTTGTTAAATACTTTCATTACTAAAGCTGCAAAGTAGATTACATTTCCAGCAATCTGCAGAATAAAGAAATGTTAGCATGCTAACATGCAACACTAAGACGGTGAACATGGCAAACATAAGGCCGATTAACATGCAGACATCAGCGTTTAACTCAAAGCACCACCGAGCCGCTCGCTCGTCTGCAGACTCTCATTTGTTCATTTGAATCGAACCTTGCAGTGTTTCGTTGGATTGATTTAAGGTGGCGTGAAACCTCATCAGACCAAACCAACTCTTATTCGGCCTGAAAACGTGGACGCTCCATAATCTTTAAGAGCAGAAAGTGTCGATGAGCAGACGAACAGACGAGTGACCTTTTCCCCTGCGTGATGTGAGTTTATGATGTTTGCTGCTCCGATAAAGTGCAGCTGAACTTCACCTCTGAATCGTACAAAACTATCAAACTTCAGGTGTAAAAAATCACCTTTATGTTTATTAATTTGTGTTGTGATGACTGAAACAAGATGGGAGAGAAGTGTGTGAATCATTTTCACCTCTTATAAAGAATAAACATGAACTTAACGGTCACCGTCCTTCTTTCTAAAAGAGAGGAGGATGAAAAGAGGGGAAGTCTTCTCGCTCTCGTTAAGGCCACAATTCAAGGCTTGTTTGGTGCAAATTATTTCATTTCATAAGACTGCGTGCAACATGTTGCAAGACAAATAATTTTTTTCAAGGTCAACATGAATCAGCTGCTCACATACAGATAAGACATCAAGCAAAATCATTTTTAATCACGACATGATGAAAAAAGTCTCGTAACCATGAGGAAAATATCTATTATATTTCAAATATGCCAATAAAAGTAAATAAAACACTTAGATCAACCATTAAACTCTTTAAAAGGAAAAAATTAGAAACACCAACGTGACAAAAATGCACAAAAGTCTGTAAGAAATGAATAAAAATACCAAAGTTGATGACAAAACAAAGATTCATCTCTCTTGTTTGCTCACGTTGGTTCGTGTTTTTCTGAAAGTGAGCAGGCCAGAAGGTTCAAAACAACATTAAACACTCTGAAACGAACTGATGCTCCCATAAAAGATTTACTGATTTACAGATGACGACTAAATCAGGAACGTGGCACAGACGAGCGTTTAAATCCATAAAATGAGTCGATGGAAAAGCTGAAAAATGATGAATAAATCTGATCTTGAAATAAGTGCATCAAAAAAAAAATGTACTGCAACCAGAATTTTTTTTTGCCTTTGCACATATTTGTCATTTGATCCATTATTATTATTATAAAATTATTGATTATTGCTGCTTCATGGAAGAAATCAGAGTTCAACCACTTTTAATAATAATAATGGTGTTAAAAAAATGATAATTTCGGCCACTTTTGGCTTCCGTACTGATGAGAATATTTAAATTACACATTCAATAAGTCTCCATGCTGATATATTATAATGTCAAAACATAGTGATAATCAATACATATTTATCAATTATTATCAATAAATTTAGATGCTCATGAGACCACAGACTCAAAAAACATGTTATTAAAGATAAGAAACATTTTAGAATTTAATAAATGTTCATTGTTATCGTACATTATGCAACAAAACTGGAAATATCATCTTTGCAGTGTTAAAAGATGCATAAAACAACAAAAAGTGTAGAAAAATATAAGAAGAAAATAAAAACATAACACACACACACACAGTATGCAAGTTATTGATCTCACAATTTGAACTTGTTTATTACAAATCTCACATTATTTCATATTTAGTTTAGTGTTTAATTGATAAAACTTTCATGTTTGAATGATGTGAAGTGATGAATGTTTTTATATCACACTGCAAAACTTTTTACTTCATATGGACGCTTTTATTGATATTTTCCTCTCTCTCTCTCTCCCTCCTGTCTCTCTCTCTCCCTGCGCCCCGCCCCCCGCCGCTCTCCGCCTGCCTGTCTGTGTGTCTGTCTGTCTGTCTGTCCGCCTGCCTGCCTGTCTGCCTGCCTGTCTGTGTGTCTCTCTGTCTGTCTGTCTGTCTGCCTGCCTGCCTGCCTGTCTGCCTGCCTGTCTGTGTGTCTGTGTGGATGTTTGGGGGCAGATCCGGCTGCAGCAGTTCCGCGTTTGTCGGAGCTCCGGAGCGGCCCGCGGAGGAGAAGCAGGACCGGGCGGCGTGACGGTGACGTTCCCGGCGGGGCTCTGCGTCCGTGAGTGCGGGAGGGGGGGCAGAGAGCGGGGGGGGGGGCGGATTATTCCGCCTCGTTCCTGCGGATTCATCCGCGACGTCGTTACGTTACAGCCAAAGTTTGACGCTGCCGGACCTCCTCTGCCTGCCTGCCTCTCTCTCTCTCTCTCTCTCTCTCTCTCTCTCTCTCTCTCTCTCTCTGTCTGTCTCTCCTGAAAGTGCGTGGCCGCGCGCTCTCTCACGCGGGATCACGGTATGTTCACGCAGATGGTAAATAGCGCGCGTGCGGGGCGCTTTAAAAGGCCGTGACGTGCCGCTCCGCAACTTTTACTGTCGATACGTGCAGCGCGCGCGCGTGTATGTGTGTGTGTGTGTGTGTGTGTGGATACACTGTAACGAGCTGCGACACGAGCGTATGCGCGCGCGTAATGTGCACGCACGAGCGTTTGAACGTGTGTTATCCATCGC
>JBAJHX010000033.1:22778445-22793253 GCA_037176925.1 Amniataba percoides
CCACTGCAACCACCTAGTAACTAACCTAGAAACCATAGCAACCACTTAGCATCTAACCTAGAAACCATAGCAACCACTTAGTAACTAACCTAGAAACCATAGCAACCACTTAGCATCTAACCTAGAAACCATAGCAACCACCTAGTAACTAACCTAGAAACCATAGCAACCACTTAGCATCTAACTTAGAAACCATAGCAACCACCTTGCAACCAACCTAGAAGCCAACAGATTAATCAAACAGTAATCAACAGATTCAGAGTGGCAGAAGTTCAAATCCCAGCCAGCTCCTTCAGTTTTCATCCTATCAAACGAAAAGGAAGCTCCTGCTGAGATAAATAAAATATTCATCTGTCAGTGTCCTGTTAGAGAGCCGAGGAGCTTAAAAACAAGATGAAGATGAACAACCTTCAGGGTGCAGCGCGGGGCCGGCGAGAAGCCACGTCAACACGTCTAACTGAAGCCGTGATGGTGCTTTAATTTTACGACTCCATAACTTCACGTCCGCTCACAGAGCGCGCTGGCAGCCCAAAGATGGGACCAGCATCGTATATTTTAGCGAGGCTCGCACCGCTCGGCCAAGTGGTGTAAAAGTCGGCCTCGTATGAATTTTGTTTTATGGTATTTGATTTTTTCAGACCCGTCCATGAAGAGTAATTCATTGCACTCGACATTAAGATCTAGCTGGTCCACAGTTAGCTTGATCCGATTAAAGGTTAAAACATTTATAAATTGTAGAATAGACATTATCTAGAGTATCATTGCATGTTATAGCAGTGGCATTGATTTAATTAACTAAATACTTCAAGTACAGTTTTTAAGAGACTAACAACAACATTAAAAAAAAATGCAAATGTGCAGGTTGTGCTGTGGCTTCAAACGCTCCGAGTACTTACAGTGTTTTATTTCTGCACAGCCACAGTCAAATTAGTGCAGGTGGCTCATTTTAGACAGCACGTTCTCCAGCATATAAGTTATGTAAGTAAGTAAATGAAGCTTTAATTATACAGCACTTTTTAAAACACACAGCTCCAAAGTGCTGCACAAACACACATAAAAAAATCAAAATGTGAAGGATGAATAATGAAAGAACTGAATCGAATTACAGAATAAAATGCATTAAAAGGGACAGAAAGCATAAGATGGGATGGAAAGTCTTTAAAAAGAGTCTAAAAAAGGCTTGTTTATATTAAAAAGGTTCAGCAGGTCTGACAGATAAGAGAAGACGATTCTTCCCTCTTTGACACCACAAAGAAGCACAAAGAAACTGAGCTCAGTCATCGTCTCGTCTGTCTGGAAAGATTTCAATCAGCATCAGTCGACTTTCATTCTTTACTGAAACGAATGTTTTGTTAACGCTTTCTTCTTCTTTTTCTCTGTTTTTTTCATGTGAACCAGAGGAGGAACAGCAGGAACTTGAATTCTGGAAGAAGAACCAGCCCAAAGAAAACGGCCAAGGTCAGCTGGGTTTAGAAATACGCGGCTCATTTAGTTTCCTGCCTTTGGATTCGTAGTGAATTCAGAGATTTTGTGGTGAATTAATAATGAAAGACGTTGGTGGAGGAGGGAGGTCCCCTGGTAGTGCAGTTTTAGTGCTGTTTGATTAGTGATTTCTTTTTTTCTTTTTCCTCTCTTCATTAGAATAAGTAGTAAAATCTGGATTTTTTTATCAAGTTTCTGTTCATCTGCATGTGAATCATCACATTTTGAGCTCATTTCAGGGAATTTCCTGCTCACTCATGATAAATAAACCACATAAAGCTCTTCCAGTGCTTCTTAATTAATTATTCATTTTTAAACTTTAATCGTGAATGAATGTTTGTCTGAAACAGCAGAAAGTTTGAGGTGTCAGAAGCTCGGCCTGCCTGATTTAGGAGGCGATGTTGGTGACGATGGCGGCGGTGGTGATGATGATGGTGATGACGGCGGCGATGAAGATTACCACAGGAGCGACCCTCAGATCGCCATCTGCCTGGACTGCCTACGTAACACGGGACAGTCGGAAGAGAGCACCGTCACGGTGCGTTTAATGATCATTTTATCACAGATTTAATCAGCTTTTAGTTTTTCATGATGTTTCTCTGAAAGAAAAATTGAGAGAGGAAATGTTTTTTGTTCACTGCAGGGTTGGTAAATGTTTCCAGGCTTCTTGGCCTGTCAGCATTTAATCTTTGGTGAAGGTTTCGGGGTGTTTAAATCAGGGCCTAATAGAATTTGTCTCTCGTTCAATTAGGATTTGATGAAGAGGTTCATCCGCTGCTCCAGCAGAGTCACCGTGGGAACAATTAAGAAGTTTCTCAGTCTTAAACTAAAGCTGCCGAGCTCCTACGAGGTAAGCAACAGATTCAGAAACAACCTTTAAAAGAAATATCTACATTTTGATTAAACTGTTGGGACAAGTCTCATGTCATTAAACTGTTTTCCAGTGTTTTAACTTGCACCTGAAGCTGATGCAAATGTCGTTCCTCTTCTCCACAATGTGCTGACAGATAAACTGGTAAACGGCCTAAATATAGACTCTTAGTGAACTGCAACTTCTGCTCAGTAGTTTCATAAAGGGTACGATTACTTCTTGTTAGATAAGGCTAACCAGCTAACTGATTTGGTTATCAAAGTGATCAACACACAGTGTGCATCATGCATGAATCGTGTGTATGCAAAGATTCGATCTTACAAACTCTTGTGATTCAACACTTGCAAACCTCCCCACACATCAGCCAGTACGCACAAACAACAACCTGCCTTTTGTGCTGTGAAATATTAATAATGATGATGTTAAGAAAATGTGATACAGTTATTTAGACATTTAATTTGATAATAAATCCTGTGCGCCGTATTGAAGGCTCAGTTTATATCAGAGACAAAATGACTGAATCCAGCTCATCTGTCAGTTTCTTGCAGAGTGACTGATGATCAGTCTGTTATATCGCAGCCTCTGTTAGCTTCACGCTCCCCAAAGTTGTCAGGGTATCATCTAATTAACACCACAGTACATTCAGTTTCCACGCACTCTCAGAAATATGTGTGCAGTTTCTACACTAACATGCCCCCTTCAAGGGTTAATCATTGGTCCTGACTTGTTTAAAGTGGATTTAAATTTGTGGTCTCTGGTTTAATAGCCTTAAAATAAAAGTACGAATCCACGACTGATTCACACTGAATTATATATCAGCAACGTTCTGCCAATAAAATGGTATTTTTCAACCAAACAAATCAGGAGAAAGTTCCCAATGTCAGAGGGTGCAACTGATAAATATGTAAAGGGTGATGCCCAAATCAAAATGCTGATAAAAACACATCAAGGCACCATCTTCAAATCTGCAGAAAATCTCACCTTGGAGATGGTGGTGCAGCTGATGGTTTGCACTTAAGTCTTTTTTCCTTTTATTGGTTTATCTGGGCGCTTCAGTGTGGTAATTTGCAAATTTGAGATCCAATAATCAGTTCATCAACATAATAACAGACTCTGTTTTGTGTGTAAAAATGTGTTGAATACAAGATAAAGAAGGTTTATATGAACAGCTGCTGTCTATCATTAGCTCGAGCGCGGATCAGTGAGACACAGAAAAAGTGTCAATTAAGAGATGACATGATGCCACAGTTAAAGAGCTTTAAGGAAAAAAAACGAACAAAACAAGAAAATAATCAGGATAATATGTGAAAAATCAAACAGCAGTCTGAGTGAAGCTCTCAGAACCACGTCGACTTTGACTCTCCGCCGTCAGCTGCTCGTTAACATTTGAATCTAATTATCGTGATCATCACTCAGCTTTATCAGAGGAATAAAAAAAAACATGTTGGCTTCCATATTTGCCGCAGACTAAAACTGAAACTCTCGCCGTGTTTCACACACTCACACATGCAGCGCAGCCTCACACCCGTCACCACACTGAACTTCCCCTTTCCTCTCAGCCTGTGAACCGACAGATCCTTTTTATTTTATTTTGCCTCGTCATTTTCTGCACCTCACGGCCTTTTACGGGTTTCTGCACCACATTTTTATTTATCACATATTTCCTTTGTGAGAATATTTTAATTCAACTCATTCCTGATGCTGTTGGTCTTTTGTTTTTCAGCTGGATGTGCTGTGTAACGGAGAGATCATGGGCAGAGATCACACTCTGGAGTTCATCTACATGACCCGGTGGAGGCTACACGGGGAGAACGTAAGGCTGCCACTCACTTCCTGTTTGTTGGCATGCATTTGCATTGTAGACACATTGGTGCAGGAGAGCATGCATGTGTGTGTGTGTGTGTGTGTTTGTTTGTGTGTGTGAGAGAGACGAACGGCTTCTCTGCACGAGGTTAAGCATTTATTTTCTGGTCAAATGAATTTTGCAGACGTGCAGTTTTCAGGCAGAAGTCACATTATGTTTTGTGTAAGAATGAAAGTAAATGAAAATTATCTTCTTTCTCAGCAGTAATACAAATGCTGTGCTGTGTGTGTGTGTGTGTGTGTGTGTGTGTGTGTGTGTGTGTGTGTGTGTGTGTAGTACTGGTTGAATGACTATTTAGCGATAAGCACTTCTTGCAGAAAGAAAGTTTCAGTACCAAGAACATGAGTCACAATCTACAAATGAGTAAGTTCAAACTTCAGGCAGACTGAAAGGAAACTTTGCTCCACATGTTGCTTTTGTTTTTATGTTGCTGGTATAAAAAAAAAAAAGATTTTAAAGACGATGTTTTTGTTGCAGCTCTCAAAGTTTCGTTCAGACATGAATATCTTAAAATATTTGTGTGACTTTCTCCTTTTTAACCACACAGTTATACCTCTTATTTACATGTTTGAACGCTCTGAAGGTCGCGCTGTCAACAGATGCATGACGTGAGAGTCAACACACGCTTCACTGATGAGGCGCTTAAACCTACAAACATGAGCACCCTAAACGCAACCTTTACCATAACCTCGCCATAAACCTCATTTTAACCTGAACCGCCCCTCCAAAAAAAAAAAAAAAAGAGTCCTCACTTTGAAGGTATAACATTTCAATTGGTCCTCATAAAGATAGAAATAGAAGAGCTCACACATTCAGCAGCAGCAGGAGGAGGATTTGTCCTGGTTTCATCTGAAATGTGCTGTCAGGTCGTCTTCTCTTTCTATGTGTGTGTGTGTGTGTGTGTGTGTTTGTGACCTTGATCTGCAGTATACTTTATGTACGTGGTGACTGGTTTATCTGTGTAACCGCACGCGTGTGTTTTCACGTGAACGGTGCGTCGATGAAAGGTCCACTTGTGGTCGCGAGTGAGGAGCTCGGACAGCTGGCGGAGAGGGAGGCGTCAGATTCAGGTCAGGAGGAGCTCAGCATCAAACTTATAATGCACAACAACATTTAAGTTCCCACAAACAGGAAGATGTTTTTGTAATCCAGAGCACAAAAAAACAAAACATGCACTCAGAGTCGAAGGAAGAAAAGAGGAAGAACAGTGTAATTATTTTTCCTAATGACCAGAAATGACCTAAAGTCAACATCACTTTATGTAAAGTCTTTTTTTTAAGCTAAAGAAGTTGTTGGATCTTAATAATCCACTTTGATCTGACAGCTTTCTTGCGTAATAATGAGATGCAGATTGTTTCTTAGTGAGCACAGGTTGTCAGATTTGTAGGTCATTTCATTTTCCATCTGGGCTTTGAAACTTTATGGACGTGCATTATGTGAACGTTGTGTGACGGCACTTATAAGACAATAACGCGACAAGAAAGTGCACAAAGCCGGCGGGTGATCCTTTTCAAGCGAAGCACCGGCGATTATGGAGAAGTAGACTTGTATTGATGACGGCGGCAGAAAAAGGCTGCCGGGCGTCCGAACGGATCAGAGGAGTAAAATGATCTGTTCGATCCTGGTTTGCACAAGAAACTGAATAAATGTAATTATTATGAGTCGAGATATCCAGTCACTGAGGTTAAAACTGCTTTAGATTTGGTTTAAAAGTTAAGCTTACATTACGTATATAACGACTTCACTTCTATCATGTGTTATTATTAATATTTTTAATATTTGATCATACAATCAGGACTTGCTTTACATTAAAAAATCATTATTCTCTTGTAACAGTGATCACGCTGTGACTAAAACCTCTAATGAATCACTTTTTCACCTTTACTCATGGTCATGTTGTCGGTACTCGATGGGATGGATCACGATGACACTTTATGAGTTAGTTTGGAAATGAAACCAAGGTGACTCCAAGGTCGTGACAAACACCCGAGAACAGGAAATGTGGAGACACTTTGTCCTCACATGTCCTCAAAGTTCAGGTCACCCTCGCTCCAGCTAAATTTTGATATATGAAAGGTAAAAAAAAAAGCTGTTAAAGGTTTTATTATTATTATTATTATGGGGAAATCCTCTGTGCAGTGTCTCAGTGTGTCCTCCTGTCCTGCTAAAAAACCACAGAGATATTATTTACGTCCTGCTTCAGGCGGATAAACACTGAGAAATGATTTCTGCATCCTGAAGCTGAACTTCTCTGGTCGAGGTGTGAGAGGAAGGCAGATACCGAGCGAAGAGCGAGAGACAGACGATACGAGTCAGCCTCGTCCGTCTGACAGCTCCTCAGCTTCGTTTTCCGAGGCCGCTCAGGACGGCTGCTCTTTTAAAAGGGCGGCTGAAAGAAATGAATCTGTTACTGCCGGGGATGTCGTTTAGCCAGAACAGGAAGCTGCCTTGTGATTGCCATCGTGCTGATTAAGAAAAAAACTGAAAATACATCAGGGAAACACCCTCCGCCCTCCGTTCAGACCCGCTAATGGAGAAACTCGGAGGTGTGTTAGAGCTGACGGGCACTTCATCATTATAAATGTTACAGGATAAATATATGTATATATATCTTATAATATCCTGCAGTTGTTCAGATCAGATCTGTTAACTATTTTGCCTCTTTTACAAATTCAAATATTTTGCAAAGATAGTTCACCACTGATTCATTCGTCCATAAAACGCTTCAAAAGGAGGCGACTCATTTGTTAGTTATTTAACTCTCACCTGCACAATCTCCTGTATTTCTGTACAACTTAGCCATAAATTCAGACTTTATGAGGTTTATAATGTTTGTTGAAATTGTTCAGTCAGTTCATTTTATTCTGTTTATATTTACAGACGTTATAATTAAAGGTAGTGTTGTGCTTAACTACATTTTAAAGAAGGATGTTTCTCATATTCTGACCCCCCCTTCGTGTAGATAAATAGGGAGGACGTCCTCAGTGATGAAACAGTCAACAAGCTCAGCATTACATCCTGCTGTGTCATAAGAAGTCTGTGATGAAGTGATGAAGACTCGTCCAGATAAAGTGTCAAACTCTCAGTTTAAGTGTCGGCTGGTCGTCCCCGCGTTGTTTGTTCGTTTCAGACAAAGGTCAGCTTTTCCTCTCAGACTGCATTAGAGAGAATAATCAGCGTTTTGAATCGTAAAGAGTCTGTCGGAGATCAGCCCGCCGTCCCTCCTGGTGGATTCACCTCGTTAGCTCAAATCAGTTTCAGGTGTTGGCGCCGTTGGTTCAGCAGAGGGAAAGTTTTTTTGGCCCGAACGATGGAACAAAGCTCAAGACTGAAACTCAAAATTTTTTTTTCCTTCAGCCTCTTTTTCTAGGAAAGCAAAAGAACTCCAGGAAAGCAAATAAACAGTTTGTCTGTACGTTTAATATTAAAGACGACATCTTAAAGGAGAAATTTGGTTCTTAATCGGTATTAATATTTTTGTAACCTCCTTAGATTTCCTTTATTATGTCAATTAACCCAAATCTCCTCTTGATCATCACAAAGATGAAAATTCAGGGTCACCAGAGGAGGAACATTTTACATTTTGGATTTTTCATGAGCTTTAGTGCAGAGGAGAGAAAACAAAGTCGAATTAATTAGGTATTAAACATAATTATCACATATTCCTATTGTATATCTGCAATACAAAGACAGGTAAAAATATATGTGTGTTATACGAAACATCATTTAGTTTCCAGATTTTGCTCCTTTGTGGGGTTTTGCTGTCGCTGCAGGTTGATTTCATTTGACACCAGAACAGACAGCTGAAGAGAAAACGTGTAAGTGCAGCATAATTAAAGTGTTTGGAGACAGAAATGCTGAGCGAAAGAGTGTCAGAGACAGACAGAAGCGCAGTGGTAGTCTGGTTAGGTCGGACTCACTGTTGTTCTTTTTCTTTTCTTTTTTTTTTCCCCCCTTCCCTGAGATATGATGCAGCAAAATGCAGAAAGCCGGGGGAGATGACAGCAGCTGTACTCTGCTGCACCAGCAGCCTCAAGCTGCCAGAAATAGGAGACAGACTCCAAAAAACAAGAGAGACACTCTTCACTTTGCAGCTGCTGCGACACAAACACTCGCCTCTTTAGTTTTTGAATTTTTCATGAAAAGGGCAGCTCACATCTTTTGACTCCTTCAGCTCTGCTTTGCAGCCAAAGGAGGCAGAAACGTTGGAGTATTCAGCACCGAGCTTTGTGTTATTTAACCACAGTGATGGATGAGTAATGCTCAGACCTGCAGGCTTACAGGTCAAAGGTCTGCAGGGCAGCTGTATGAACCTGAACGTTGAACCAGGTCACATGATGGACATGATGTTTGTGTCCTCAGGTTTACTGTCAGGTGTTTGTACAGTGCGTCCACATAGCTGAGCGCAGGCTCTCAGTTTTCATGTGCCGAACATGTTTAAAATGCCACAGGATGCTATTTGTTGCTCTGCAGTGCAGGTTGCTTTGTGCTGCGGTGCATCGTTTGCATTCTTATTTTACTGCAAAGCTCTTCTCCTTTTCTCTGGAAAACACTTTATTTCTGAATGTTTCTGTGGTGGAATAAACTCGTAGCGTTCTTGCATGGCGGCGCTGCGATGTGGCTTTGTGTCTTCATCGCGGAGCACGAAGTAAAAAGTTAAAAATAGTTGAAGTTTTGAGGATCATCTGACAAACTGACTGAACAACCAATGAGTGATGAAGATGTGAGAAACACAATCTCCATCCCAGCCGTCTTTTTTATCGCTTGCCCTTCCCTGTCTGGTATTGATGTGTTTTTGGATGAGAAACGTAATTGTTGCCTCAATTTTGTTCGCAGACGGTATTTTTTGATTGATGGATTCATCTACAAAAACATCAGAATAACGTGAAAGAGGCATTAAAGACGTACGCGAGGCTTTTTATTGTGTAAAATTGAAAGCTGGACCTAAAAAAAAACTCATTTTAATAACCAGCCTTGCGTCTGGATTTAGATTTGATAAGATGCGTCTCCAAATTTAATATCGAGAATGGTTTATTATAACACTTCCACACACTCTCCGTCTTTCAAAGATATTGAATGATACATCTCAGATCGTCTGTGTTTTGGATTTATAGCTTTTTGGGAATGAACTTTTCAATTGAGCTTCAGCAGAGCGAGAAGCAGCCTATTACTTTTTTTTTACATTTTTTTTTCTGGCCTGCGTCCCTGCAGAGCCGAGCCAGGTGGATCCCGGACAGATTAATGGAAACAGGTTTACATTCCTCTTCAACTGCGAGCTCAGGATACTCGCGCTCTGAAATAAGACTCGTCCTGGTCTGTCCGTCTCTCTGAGACACCCGAGCTCCAACAAAGAGGGTTAGAAAAATATATGTGTGTTATAAATACTGCAGATTTATCTCACACAGGCACACACAAGTGAATATTGTACTTGAAAAATGAAGCCTTCTTCCTGTTTACTCGTTTTTTTCTTAATATATGTGACAACAGTTTGGCCAGAACGGCTCAAAGGAAATGAGCAAGAGGAGGGAAAGAATTCATCCTTTCTTTTAAGCCTTTTTCTCTCTCAGTTCATCCTCACTCTGTTTGCAGGCTGATTGAATGAAGAGAGGATTTTTTATTGTATAATATTTATATACGGGACTGGAAACATGAAAATATGAGATTATAGAAATTAGCTTGTGTTTTTAAGTCCCAGAATGCATCAGGATACTGTAGTTTGATTTTATTATTTACCACCAATCAGTTCATAAAATACATAAATTCATTCATTTATTGTTTTACTGCAAATTTTTTAATGCATATAAATAATTAAAGATGGACTGCTTGTTACAGATGCTTAAATGTGAAACACAGCTGGTGCTCGTTTACATCGATCACAGGTAGGAATGAAAATGATACTCGAGAGACGACGTACGATCTTAAACTGAACAGCAATGAGCCTTAAACAAATAGAGGATTAGATAAATAAATAGAGTAATAGTTAAATAATAGAATAGTTAAACAGATCATCCTGCAACTGTTCCCCAATATCCTCTTTCCATCTTTATTTTAAAGAGTTTAAAATTTGTGAACATTAAGCAGCTCGTAACTTTTACTTGTTTTTTTTCTAAGGACTGAATCCAAAAGAGATGAAGTAGGCAGGAAGGAAATGAAGGAATGAGAGGCCGTAGAGCTCCTGTAGTCGAGTGTTTGAGTTGGGTTTAGAGAGTGTGTGTGTGTGTGTGTAATCGGTTGAAACTGCACGTTGCTGATGTAACATCTTTTTAAAAACTTTTCTAAAAGTCGGTTCGATAAATGATGACTTGCACAAGATTTTCTGGCTTTCGTGATCGTATTTATCAAATGATTCCTCTCAGCAGTGTGTGTGTGTGTGTGTGTGTGTGTGTGTGTGTGGTTTTGTTTACCGTGCGAGGAACCGATCGATCCTGTCTGTCTGACACACTCGTCTCTCTCTCTCTCTTTCAGACGTATCCCATGGTGCTCGAGTACCGGCCACGGATCGACTTCGGCTGAACCCCGGCTGCAAGAAGAGGACCACCCCAACACACACACACACACATTAACACACACATTAACACACACTTATGCAGAGAAAACATTAGGAACATCTACATTTGCACTTAAACAATACAAATGGCAACATGACGCCCACGATGTGCAGAGAAAGATTTAAATGTATTTTTGTACAGCCAATGATGAAGTGCAAACGTTGTTATGGTAAAGAGGTTTTATGCTACATAGAATAATATATGCTATAATATATGATATTTTTAAATGTATGTCCCTGTGCCTAAAAAAACCTGTTGAGATCAGAAATGAGCATATCTTCACTTTGCCTGTCTAACTCTGTAGATTAAATGTTGATTTTCTACTGTTGATGCTCGTTTATACGTTTGATCTGTTTGATCACATTCACACTGACGCTCCTCCGCACATCGATGACATCATCAGTCAGGTCTTTATTTGATTTCATTTTTTTTAAGAAAAAGTCACACTTGTCACACTTGTCATGGACTGCACTAACACCTAATAAATACGGTGAAGTTACGGATTTAGTTTTCTGCTTGAATGTCCGACAGACGGCGAGAATCTCCTGCAGTAGAAGTGAAATTTTCAAACTTTAAAAGATCTTTGTTTTCACCGCTCTCTAAAACAGTCACCAGGTAAAATATGGTGGATTTGTGAAATTATGAATGGAGGTAAAACTCCACCAGCTTCACCAGCTTTCTGTCTTTACAGATTTCTTATTATTTCCAATAAAGTGAAAATTATCAGACAGACTTTAACAAATATTTTTTATCAAATGGTGCCTTTAAAAAGCTTTTTAGGGTTTAATATTTCCCTCAGTTTAAATTAAACTTAAGGAAGTTGATATACAACATATTACTGATAATTTTTCAACCTTCAGACTATAGACAGAGTACATGATCTGTCTTCAATTACAATTAAATTATTTTTTCCATTTTTAAGTTTCTTGGTGAAAAAAGCTTAATTTGTTAGTTAAGTTAGTAAAACAAAAGTCCCCAGTGACTGGCAGATTATTAAAATAGTTGTTTAAATAGGTTATTCATTATATTTATCTTCATATTTTTAAATATTAGAGGTTTATTATGAGGTTTAACTTTGTCTCCTTTGTCTCAAAAAAGTCCAGCATTTCCTAGGACACAATTCAACAACCCTCCACAGGGTGTGTGTGTGTGTGTGTGTGTGTAGTCTCTTTCCTCTGTGGGTTTGTTATCTGTGTGGGTGGAGGCAGTGATAATGAATGTTATCAATACTGAAAGTAACAAGAAGAAAGCAATAGTTTTTCCAGCCAAGACAAAAGTGAGAGTGAGAGCCTCGATACTCAGAAGGCTTTCTGGTCGTCGTGGTGGGAAGACAGAAGAGTTTCACTTCCTCCTGTTCGATTCCTTACGCACCATCCTACGAAAACGAAAAAAACAAACTTGTGAGAAACTGGAGCAGACATTTTGTTTCGATGACGTAGGAGGCGCAGCGCCGTCACCGCTGTGGGTTTCTCCATTTTGTGACACGTAAACTGAAAACTCATTCAGTTTTCTTTCATAAATGAATAAAGACGTCAGAGAATTTACTGACATTTTACCAAAGAGAGCAGAAAAAAGTCTGTCACTGTATTTTACTCAAGTTTCATTCACAGTTTTTTATTTTCAGTTAGAAATAATGTGATGACATCTGGCTCCATCTACTGATTAAGACCATGAGCTCAACCTTTAATATAATATATACAAGAAACAGCCTGTTTGTGTGTTTGAGTGATAATATTCATGCATAAGTGTGCAGTTTTACAGACGATGTTATGCTTTATATGTAAAAACAAATGATCAATGACAATGACATGATCAAATCAAACACACTCTCATGTTTGATTCAACGCAATGATCCAGTTATCAGCAGAAAAAGTGATTTGACATTGAGAGATAACGACATTAAAAAAGATTCATTTCTAACATGGCCACTCTCAGCTTCCGTACAATAAACTAATCTGAGGAAGGATTCAAATCTTCGTCTCTGAGCAAACAGAACCTCGTCGATCCGTCCTGATGAATATATTAAATCCATCCTTCCTGTCATCACGCTGCAGGCTGAAACCTCGTCGAGTCCTTCAGCTCTGGACTGCTGCCAGTCTGAAGCAAACAGCGTCTGGCTCGAGATACAGAAACGTCTCATCCCTGCAGCTCAGGTAGAGTCACATCTGAGCCTTTTATTATGAATATATTACTCATCAAGGTCACCCCTCAGTGTGAGTCTGCGGCGGGCTGAAAGCTGAAGAACATCTTTGTTTCTGTCAGACTGAAAGTTTATTCTCGGAAACAGTCGCTGCATCATCTGCAGGAGAAATGCACGTTGATTTTTGGTGCATATATTTTTACCATTTTACCATTAAACTACTACAGACAATCTCTATCTATCTATCTATCTATCTATCTATCTATCTATCTATCTATCTATCTATCTATCTATCTATCTATCTACCTATCTATCTATCTATCTATCTATGTATCTATCTATCTATCTATCTATCTATCTATCTATCTATGTATCTATCTATCTGTCTACCGAAAATATATTGATCTATAGATATATTTCTGAAAGCACTATGGAAGAACTGATTTAAAATGAACGATATACCTTAGATATGATGGCACACTGGTACTGTCTGACAGACTGAAGACTGAACGTGATGTATGTGATGTATGTAAACTGGAATCTGATCGTAAGATCAAGGAGATCCTGTGTGGAATACAAAGAGTTAAAGGTGACTGTACTACACTCACACACTCTCCACACAGTCTCACTGCAGGCTGTGTGTAAGCTGTCCATTTCTAGGACTAAAATAGGCTCTCTCATCCACACGTGGGTGCGCATGTGAGACGGTCATGTGCGCCGAACACAACAACAACAAAAGCTTTGAGCCAATCAGGTCGCTCCCTCGCTCTGCTGCCCTCAGCCTGCCTCGCGCTCCCCCGCTGCAGTCAGCAGTCAGAGCGGCAGCGCGCGAGCTCCAGCTGTGCAGACATGCCAGATGTTCCGTCCGCAGCTCCGGAAGTGTCCCGGAAAAGAGGCGCTGATCCCGGACCGCTACCCGAGCACGTCCCCGGGAGGAAGAAGGCCTGCTGGGGCATCCTGACCAGCCAAGGTCGGTACAGTACTGCGGTGTGAGCTCCAGGCTCTCTCTCTCTGTGTGTGTGTGTGTGTGTGCGTGTGTTCTCCAGAGGGTGCTCTGCATTTGATACGAGCTCTGTGGCACACTGTGAGCATTCACTACCAACTCTGCTCACATGTCCCCACAGCCTGAGGCCGTCCGAGGCTTCAGGCTCAGCTTTGAGACATCACCTATTAGGTCCTATTAGAGTCATTACAGAGAGCTGTCAGAGCAATGAGTGACATCATCTGTTCAGGTGGTCACTAACCACAAGCTGAGGACCAACATGGCTTCTACTGACTCCTGTTAATCATCATTGACTTTTAGTATGCAGCTGAGCTGGACCGTTGACCCAGTAAAGCTAGTTAGACTGCGTGTGTGTGTGTGTGTGTGTTTAGGATGGCTGTTAGAAGTACAAAGTTTCATGAAGGTCAGATTATAGAGGGGGTGTGTCCAAATATATAAATGAGCTGAGGTGACGAGCTGTGGCAGCAGACAGAGAGGCTCTGAGTGAGTTGTAATATATCTACTGTACGTCTGCTGTGATGTCTAAGGCTTTGTGATTTGAGCTGTTGTAAGATATATTTTTAATTAAAACTGTCATATGTGTAATTGTGTAAAAGTGTGATGTTTCCCACTGCTCATTATTAGATTATTACATTGAGTTGTCAAGAACAGTCTCTAAAACATGTAATCTGCAGTAGAGATGAGGAGTGGGCGACAGAAGCCTGGTAAACTCACTTCCCAACTCCACACCCCCCCATTTTATGTAACTCCAACCAAGGCTGACTCAAGTGACATCACCTGAGGACATTTATCAAATTTGACACAGCTCAGATTTCTCCTGAAGGTTAGCCTGAGGGTTCAGGGTGTCCTCCACGGACTGTTCCATGATTTGTCCATCACTGAAATCATCATCACTATCCA
>JBAJHX010000033.1:22793353-22804156 GCA_037176925.1 Amniataba percoides
TCTATCTATCTATCTATCTATCTATCTATCTATCTACCTATCTATCTATCTATCTATCTATGTATCTATCTATCTATGTATCTATCTATCTATCTATCTATCAAACATATCGACTTTTCATCCAAACAGCAGTGTGACGTCGATCGGATGTTGAGATAATGGGAGGAGAGAGAGAGATTTCTTTCATTTCAGTTCGATAAAAACACCTGAGCGGAGTTCATTATCAGTCAGTCTCAGCAGACGAGAGCGAAATGAGATCGAAATATATTCAGATCACCTGTTCTCGTCTCTCTGTAAAACTCATCAGTTAAGTTCTTATTGATTCGACCTGGATCAGCATGCACAGAGCGCGAGGCTCCGTGAAGCGGCTTATTTCTGTGAAAACAGCACAAACACGACTCAATCAGGGTGGAAATAATAAAATAAAACTCTATCTATTTGCACGGCTGAGAAACTCTTGGTTTTGTGGTCATTTTGACTTTTTTGAACATATTTAGAGACACAGTGTGATCAGTTTATTCCTCTCAGCTCATCAAACACTGTAAATTGATGTCTCCCCTCTTGTTTTAAGTGAAAGTTTTTTTATTTTTTAATGATAAAACTGGGGTGCAGCTGATCAGTAGAAAAGTGTGTTGTGGCTCCAGCTTCATGAACTTCACCCTGACGCCGTACCTCCACACAGCATCAACACTCGACACATCAGAGGGCCAAAGGTCGGGCGAAGTTAGACGACGTCCTGCTGAGAGGTCGTGTGTTTGACACCGAGGCGTCACGAGTTCATGTTCACACTGTCACTGAAATACAGACTGACCACACACTGAACTCAGATATGCATGCTCAGGTTCAAACTCTTCCTCCGTGTCTTTATTATTCATTTATCTCCTTTTTCCTGCTAATCATACATCATATTTATGTAAAATGTAAGCAGCTGACCATCATTTGAAAACACTCCACTGTCAGCTTGTTGGACATTTACGACTAACATCAGCAGGTTTGTGTTTCATTTTCAGCTGCTGAAAACTTTGCTTACATTTCTGAAGAACTAAGTTGAGGTATAATTTATTAAAAATCGATCATTCGATCCGGTGAGCGAGGAGTGTGTGGAGGTCGTCTCTGCAGCTCAAACACACTGAAAACTCTCTGATTTCAACCAAACCACATATTCTGATTCATTTAGACAGATCAAGTAAAAACACACAGAAAATAAAGAAAGACATACAGATGTGTGTGTATCACATTAACTCACATAAAGTATCACAATGACAAAGACGAGATAAAAAGCAAATAATAATCATAATAAGAACAAAAAAAAAAAAACAGCAGCAGATTCTCACGTTGTCTCTGCACATCCTGAATGTTAATAATTAATATTTTATGTTAGAATAAATGTTTTCTTCCACTGTTCAACTTTTGACCTCAGCAGCACAAATGATGTCGGCACAGAGGTCATAAATATTTATTTTATGTTGATTTCAATATGAATCTCAGTGGACTGTGATGGAGTCAGACAGAGAAATAAGGACTGTATGATCGGGGGTGACGTATGTGTTATTTATGAGATGAGTTATTTTTAAAACTGACATTACAGTGGATGGTGTGTGTGTGTGTGTGTGTGTGTGTGTGTGTGTGTGTGTGTTCTCTCATACTTCTTTTTTATTGAAGTTTTAAAGACAAAATAAGGACGTTTTTAGACAGTGAAGTAAGTTTGATGTTTCTTTAGATGCATTTTTATGGCTGGATTTGTGTGTGTGTGTGTGTGTGTGTGTGTGTGTATGTGTGTGTGTGTTAATAGCCCCATGTGTTCATGACTTTGTGCCCATTTGTTGTGTATGAGTGACCATCTGTGTGTGTTTAAGAGTGTGTGTTAATATTTACAGCAGCAGCCCCACCTACAGATTTTGTCACCTCTGCGGTCACATGTTGTGTGTATTTATACATATATATGTGTGTGTGTGTGTGTGTGTGTGTGTAAGACTGCTGAGTTGACATGTGACAAAGCCTTTTCACAGTTTGCTGTATTTTTGTCCCACTTCCCACCAGCAGCTATCAAAGCTCAGTAAACTTCTCTCTCTTAACAGGTGGGAGAAAAGGCACGAAACAATCCATTACAGCGTCTCCCAGAATGGTTTAATACAACTGTGACCTAAATGTGGCTCAGCTCGGCGCCAGAAACACGTCGGACTCGTGATGAATGACGCGCCCGAATCGGCTCGGGCAAACTTGGGCCGGTTCCACGGGACGTCCGGGGCCCAAAGACGGCCTGAACGCTGCCGATTTCTGCAGCAAAACAGCCCAGACCTCAGGAAAATTTTACTTACTACACATTAAACACCACTTTTATCTGAAGTATTTATGATTATATGAGTATATATGTACTTATACACTGGAGCACTCAGATATGAACCACCATCTTTGTTTCTGACAGCTTTAGTTAGCTTTTCCCGTGCGCGAAGGCTTTGTGGGACATACGAGGAGCGAGCCGGCGAGGATGATGATGACGATGATGACACGCGGGCCTGTCGAGTCAGCACGCGGCTCGACAACGCCGGCCTTTTGTGGGAATGTCACGCCGACACACGAGGATGCCAGAGGAGTGACTGCACGGCTGCAAGAGGCGATGCAGGTCAGAGGTCGTTCACATTTAACGGGGTGTGAGGGCTGACGAGGCAACGTACACTTTATATTACCAGCATGCCATGCGTGTGATTTTTGATACCGTTAAGTACACGCGTGGCCGACAGAGCATGTGTGAGAACCTTTTCTTCAAATTCACTGTTTTAAAACTCTAATGAGATGAAGAAATTATGTTCTTATAAAGTTATTTTTGCATAAAATTTTCTCTTTCCACTCGAGCGACCGAGTTTCTTTGCTGAGAAACATCAACACAAAAAGGGAACTTTGCTCTAAAAAACACCTTAAATAAAAATTTATCTAACTCAGACTCGTCTACATGTTACTGCTGTTATTATTTCTTTTTTCTGCATGTGTATATACACATTCACAGGATAAACCTTTACTTATATTTACATACCAGTAGAGGTTAATGTTTATTTAAACCTTCTCTCGCTTGTTATCCTTCTTCTAAACTGTACATATTTTTATTTTTGTCTTGTGTGTGATCAATAAAACTGATTCTTTTCAGTTAAAGTTTGGAAAGAATCTGATATCTGATGCAAAATTGTGAATATTTTTTTGTATTTTAACCCCCAAAATCTCCCTGCTGAGTGAGAATAAGTTCCTGTAATAAATTAGTGTCATGAAACAGGCACTTCAGATGAAGGTTTGCTCTCATCGAACATGTCCGGGAAGCATGCACCTGTTCACACACACACACACACACACACACACACACTGATCCATCACTCGGGAAGATAAATGGCGTCCGGGTGTGTTGCTGACGGCTCGTTCCAGACGTCATGTGAAGATTGTGTCGTGCAGAAAGACGATCCGCTGCCTCGTCCCTCCCGTCGAGTCGACTTTTGTCACCGCTGTTTTTTTAGTCATTTTGTCTTTTAATTTACGATTTCTGATTCTTCAGATTATAATTTCCTCTAAATGATCTTTCCTTGAACCCCGATCAAAGATAAATGATGCTGTCCTGCTGTCAGATATTAACCCCCCGTTTGTCCTCTGAGCTGTAATCCTCAAGTTGCTGCTGTTTACCGTCTCAGAGGAGTTCGCTAAAAGTGCCTCTCTGTGTTCCTAAAGGCAGCAGCTGCGGGATGATTTAAAGTGTGTGTGTGTGTGTGTGTGTGAGTTTGAACTGTGAATAAAAGGACCTTGTGGCAGATTCAATAAGGAGCCGTCCTTGCAAAAATGTAAATGAGTCTCGGCCCTGAAACCTGCTGATTTAACGCTGGACCGCTGCCCTCTAGAGGAGAGAAACACTGCGTTAACCCAACTTTTAATCCAACTTTAATCTGCATTCATTCACTCATCTAACATCATATCACTGTGCTTTAACTGTGTTTAATCCCCTTTTGACATAAAACAAACACAAAAGGTAAAGAAGATGACAACACATTTGTATTTTTGTTCATTTTCAGCATCACGCTTTCTATCTTTGAACCATGGATGACGGATCCACATGCAGCTTTTAATCCAGCATAATCTCACCTCATTGATATCAAACTCAAACTCTTCTTAATCCCAACGCCAGCTCAACATTTCCAACCGCTCCTGCAGCGCCGTATTAAAGATGTTCAATAAACAAAGAGATTAATTTTATTAACCACAGGAATGAATCTTGCTTCAGATAATTTGAGTTTTGCAACGTCCACAAATTCTTCTATCGACTGTTGCATGAAAACAAAGTGCAGAATAAGAGTCAGGAATCAAAGATCAATAATCTGTGTGCTTTTAAAACATGTTACTGTCAGATTATTATTACAGACAGACTCTGTTGCATTTTTATTTAAAGCTTCGTCAGCACACTGAGACGACTGAACAAAGTTCTCGTGTTACCAGATTTAAATTTAAGAGACGCAGCGACAGAAATAAAAACTGTTAATGAGCCCGTATAAATAATTTAGATGTAAAAGTCTGTGTAGGAAGATAAGACATGAAGATATGAAGACATGAAGACGTGTGTGTGTGTGTGTGTGTGTGTGTGTGTGTTGGGCCACAGGTGTTTTTCTGGAATAGAAAGATGACATAATGCTCTGACAGGCAGCCTGATGACACAGAAGAACTGTAAGTGTGTGTCTGTGTGTGTGTGTGTGTGTGTGCATGCGCGTGTGTGTGTGAGTGTGCGTGTGTGTGTGTGTGTGTGATGTGAATGATTTTGTGACTGAAAAAGGAGAGGCAGGTTGTGTGTCAGTGTGGGAAGAGGTTGGGTAACGAAGTGTGTGTGTGTGTTTTCTATAAGGGAGATATATGGGATGATTTGAATGTGTGTGTGCGTGTGTGTGTGACTGGTTTATGGCAGCAGGTGTGTGACAGCATGCAGCGTATATGTGAAATATGTTGTTACTTCAACGCCCATGTAACTTTGTCTGAGCAGGCCAGTGTGTGTGTGTGTGTGTGTGTGTGTGTGTGTGCTTATTTCACTTCATCATTTTCAGATCACATGTTATCGTCTGCAGATCGCTTTACAAGATCTGAACGTTTGAGCCGAACATACCACACACACACACACACACACACACACACATTGCCTCTTTAAAATAACGTGTGTGAGTCATCACAGTCAAATAAATCTCTGACATCAACACTGATGATCCAAAAATCCAAGAAAAAAAACAACTTTTTTTTCTCAGATTTTGAGATTTTTGTCTCTGTGAGGTTTCTTCCTCCAGCAAAGGAGCTGAATATAATCTACATATAATCTACATATAATCTAGTTTGCAGCACTCGCTTGTGTTTTCTATGTTTTTTTTATTTTTTTATGTTTCGATGCTCTAAAATCAGATTTCAGAGTTGCGTCAATATCAGCCTCAGACCTCAGCGTGGAAACTCTTCTTTTTTGGGTTCAATGAGACAAAATATTTGAAAGAAAGGAAGGAAAGGAAGCATATCTGTCTTCATAAAGGCCAGGAAGTCTTCGTATTTCTTTAAAAACTCAACGCAAAAGCTGTAGGAATAAAGGTCCAGATTACCAACAGCTCTGCAGAATCACATCAGTTTCATTTCTGATCACTTCTCACACACGTTTTAGTCACTGATTTTATAGTTCACTGATATAAAAACTGGTGTATTTGGGGCCGTTAACACTCGATGGTAGCAGAGACGTGTGGATGACAGCCGCTCAGCGCAGGGCAAGACGTCCATAAACAGTCTACTTATCACACTATAAATACACCTTCAACGTGTTGTTGAAGGTGTATTCCGAGTTTTTACGGCCTGCAGCATGTGCTTCGTTCACGTGAGTCTCTGCAGGAGTTCATCAATAAACAGGAAAATTCAATTTAAAACAGCATAATATGAACGTTTGGTTTGAAGTGAAGGAGAAAATAATGTTAAAACATCTTATAAGGATCAAGAAAACATCACAGAAATCTTCATTAGATTTGATGTTTCTTGTGTACAAATGAAAATATTCTAAATTCACTACACGCCTTTTGGTTCGGTTCACACACCAAATAAATACCGAACGTGATGAAATGTTTGTTGTGGGAAAACTTTAGTGAATCACCAGATGTTTTTACTTCAGTCGGTGCAGCTGATTGATTGGTATAAAACTAAAACTCGTAGCTGGAAGCACATTGAACATGTTAGCTGCTCGCTAATAATCCAGACCAACAATAACAAACGCCATGTTGGAGGTTTTACAGCGGCAGATATGTGATTGTTGAATATGAAGAAAAAAAATACAGCTTGTTTACACCCCTCATATATACGCTGCTGTCTGATAATTATTAACTTATTTCTTATGTATATCGCAAAGGTTTTTGGAGACATGTGAACTTAATGAGCGTTTGTTTGCCTCACCAGTCTGTGATTTTCTTTGGCTTACAGTAATATCAGGATGCAGAGAACATGCAGAGAACATGCAGAGAACATCATGGTAAACAGTAAAAATAGTGCACATACCACAGATATACTGTAAGTCAGGTTCGATATCAGTTCAGCTCTTAAAAGTCCAGCTGATGTTTACGATCACATACCGAACATCACGATCCTGCGAGGAGCTCCGAGACGTGTTGACGTCTCAATTTTACAACCGTAAACCTTCAAAAATGGAACGAGATGAAGCGTTCGTACGAAGAGCATCAAATACGTCATACAGATGATGAAGACACGATGAAGATGATTCTTGATTTGTCCGACAGATTCAGCTTCTCGTGAAGAAGAAATGTGAGCTTGACTTGTAAATGTTGATCTCAGGAACAGAAGTTTTACTCGAGCTGCTGTTTTTTACATTTTCAGGATGTTTTTTTTTACAACATTTCACCTGAGATGGAGTTTGTGGTGATACTGTATCCATGGCAACAGAGAAAACTCCATCCGCTGAAGAAGGATGGTGGATGTGGCTGAATTTTAAATATTTTTACAGGGTTTTATTGGTAAAATAAGTTAAACAATACAAAAATAATCCTTTAATTCTTCAGTTTATAGAAAACATTCAGCGAACGAACTCACGGTTTTTACTTGACAGTGTTTTATTGATGATTAAAAGAACAAAAAACAAACAAAAGCAACCAAAAAAAACCACAAAAAAGTGTCAATCAGAAGTTTTTTTAAGGAGTTTATGTCACTTTATGAAATGAGTTTGCCTTCAAAACAATGTGCAGAAGCAAAGTGTAATGATTATTGATTATTTATTTCATAATTTTCATTGATAACGGGGATGATGATCAGTTCAGTGTTTAAAATCTTAGTTCAGATATTTTCAGATCAAATCATTTTTGCACTAATTCATTAAAATGGACCTTTTTTATTGCACCGATGATAAGAAACCACTCCCAGTATCAGTCTGAATCAAACATGGGCTGGTGTTTCGAGCACACACTCACAGATGGCCCAGCAGGTGCATCCCACACACACACACACACACACACACACACACACTCTCCAACATTAGAGCACTTTGATGTGTGTGATTAATTAGATCATATTTCTACAGCAGCAGGAGCAGGAGGCTGTAAATAGGTGGTAATGCGAGGCAGTAAACGTCTGAGGGACAGACAGGGACACTGACGAGAGCCCACACACACACACACACACACACATTTATTCGTCTATACTTGAGAGGACCTCCATCGACACACTCGCCTCGAGGCTCACACCGACAAAAAAACCCTCATCTGAGCCGTAACCCTGAAAAAAAAAACATATTAACCCTCAAAATAAGTAAAACCAGACAAAATATCTTCAATTTCCAGAAACGTCTCAAGGTCAAAACTCAGACTGCTCCTCATAAAGACACACACACACACACACACACAAAACAAGGAGCTACTATACAGAGGTCTGGGAGGGAAAAGTCTCAGAGCTGCATGGCAGGATCATCACACACACACACACACACACACACACACACACACACGACAAATGAAAACTGTGAATCTGGAGCAGGTGGGCTCATTAAAACTGTGTTTAATCACAACATAAGTTCCTTTTTCTGTGTAAATAACATCAGATAGAAGTACAGATTGTGTAACCTGAGGAAAAACATACACTTAAATACCCCGGGGGTAATTATTGCTCTGTGAGTTTGCTCTCGTTCCCAAAGTGACGGGGATGAAGCCGAGGAGGGCGACGAGCCTCGAAGGTGCAAACTCAGCTCATTATTTCTGACGGTGTAAATGAAGTGACGAGGCCTCTTTCAGGCCGACGTGAGCAACCGTGCACGAGCTCGCCAAAATAAAAGAGTCAAACAGAGGACAAGATCGAGTTTCTGTTCCTGTTTGTGTTTTTATGAATCAATGAATCATTCAGATGTGGAGAAATGAAGCTCTCGGTTTGTTTGTTCATTTGAGAGGAAAACTGGAAACAAAGTCTGATGTTTTGTTCATCCACTCCTCCTCTGCTGACTTCTTATAAAACCCTCGTTTTACCTTGAGACTCTGAGAAAAGTGTTTGATTTGTGAGAAACTGAAGTGAAAGCAGGAGAAGTGAATTGTGGGTGAACAGCGCCCTCCTGTGTTGAGAAAAGACACGACAGGTGATCTTTATTAAAGGTGAGACAGAAAAGTTCAGACTCGGAAAGAAAACTGAGCAAAAAACTGTGAAAAAGAAAAAGCTGTTTGCACTTTTCTTTCTTTTCTTCTCGCCTACATTATTCATCAGTTTTTCTTTCACAGCTTCTGTATATTTATTTGTTTCTTCCCGCATTATTTGTACCACATTTTTGTCCCTCCCTTGTTTTACTTTCTGTTTTCTGTTCGTTCTCTCACTCCTCTTTTCGCAGTTTGTGTACTGAAATGTTCAGACCGGACGCAGAAACACACCCTCATGTGCAGGAAATGTGTGTAGCATTCACCCTCCTCCTCCTCGCTCTGGATCTGGGTTGAACTAGAGTGACCTCTGTTTCGTTTTTGGGGAAAGGAGCGCGCGTGTGTGTGTGTGTGTGTGTGTGTGTGTGTGGCTGCCAAAAAGGTCTGAAAAAGAGGATTCTGCTTCTCTCTCTCTCTCCCAGATGTTCGTCCTTCTCTCTCTCTCTCCCACAGTTTGAGGCGTTGCTATGAATCAAACCAAATATTCCTCCTGACAACAGACGCCTCTCCTCCCTCTGCGCTCTCTCATCAGTGAAAAACTAACAGAGATCACAGTGGAGGAACAAACCAACCTGTCATCCTCACACACACACACACAATTTGAAGTGTTTTATTCACTTTTGAAATAAAAAAAAAGAAGATATCTTTGTTAAAAATGGTGAAAATGAATCATTTTAGTGTCATTCAGACATTTACAGGTAAACAAGACGTTTTTTCTTTCATCCAAATTTGAGTCTAACGTAGAGAAAAAACACATCAAGGTGTCAGAAAACTTCAAACTCATAAAAACTCATATTTTTTTTCACTCTTTCATTTCCTCCTCACATCATCGGATGAATCTGTGACGCAGCGGAGCTTCAGCGTCTCTTCCTTTGCTTTTCTTCTGCAGGATCAGGGTGGAAAACCTGGAGGCTGGCTTCTGTTTTTCTTTTTTTTTGGGGGGGTAATTTTCTCCAGGAGTGCCCAGACGTTAAAAAGTTGTGTGGGTCAGCAGCTCGTGATGCTCATGTGGGTTAAAAATACTGCAGAGTTTCCTCTCTGCCAACCGGAGCGACTGCCTCAGTGTTCAGATGAAGAAGCTTCGCTGTCAGACTCTCGATGAAACGCGACCATTTTCAAATCAATAACCAAACTTTTCTTCTTCTGTTAAACACGTTCAGTGTACGGCTGAAACACGATAACTTTAAGAGCTTTACACAGTTTTATTTGAGCCCAAATGAGCAAAAAATGACTGTTGTTTTTCTTCTTTTTCTTCTTTTATTTTAGTATTTTCCAACTGGCTATCTTGTTTTGAACATCAGCATCAAAGTTTGATAGTTTTAATGTCAAAAAACTTAGATTTTTAAAAAATATTTACACTTGATGTTTGCGTCAAGCTGAGGTCAAAGGTCAGCCACAGAGGATTAATGCCCTCGCAGGTGTTTGGTGAAGAGAAGTTCACCTGTGAAGTCTCTCGTCTGTGAATCAGAGTAAAAATAAAGCCTCTCGCTCGCTCACTCATTCATTTATTTATCTCTCCACCTCCTGACTCATTCGTTCGTTCCCCGGCTCTCCTCCTCTGTCCTGGACGTGTTTGCAGAAGAAGCCCACAGCCCGTAAATCTGTGAGTCAGCCGCGGCCCATCTGCTCTTACATAACACTCCCACAATGCAACAGCCGAGCCTGCGTACGTAAAGCGTGAACGCGCAGGTTTGAATCTCCTTCCTTCATCTGGAGAAGAGAAACTGCAGATCGTCGCACCACGTGTCAAAACTCCCAGCAGGCTTTGTGTTTCCACGTCAGGTGCAGGCGAGAGTCTGAGGCCCAGACGCCATAAAAAGCTGCAGCAAAAACACATCTGCTGTCAGAGCAGCAGGCCGGGCCCGGACGAGGCTGCAGCTCCGAAAACAAACAACCTGCTCGAGCTATTTTAGAAAGGCTGATGTTTGAAAAGCTTCGAAAAGAACGACTGAAGAGAAGAGAAGTTTCAGAGTCACGTGAGAAACTCAGTGAGTTTCATGTTTGGTCTGCAGAGAAAAGCTGAAGCTGAGCCGCCTTTTCAAAGACCTGCTGCAACTCTGAGGCTGTTTTTAGGAAACCAGACAGAGTTCAGATGATCTCAACTTTACCAAGAAACCACACACACACACACACACACACACACACA
>JBAJHX010000033.1:22852237-22889366 GCA_037176925.1 Amniataba percoides
CAAATATCTGCACTGTTGGTAAAATGAATACTGCTGGGCCTCACTCTCGACGTTTTGCAATTCCTTTTCTGTACGTCATTCTATTTATTCTCACAGCAGGTGGTCTGTGACTTTCGTGCTCATGGCAAACTTTTCACAGTCACAGTTTTTATTGCCAAATTCCTCTGCTCTGTCTTCAGCATGAACAAACAAGTGAATATATGTGTCCACCCATGAAGCGGTTGTTGGACTGAAGCCCAGACCGTGTGCACAGTACAGCTCATTCTCACCGGCAGCAGGCTGCAGAGTTAAGGTCACATTGCGTCCTTAAAATCTTTCTCTAACATCTGTACATTCAGATATATACGGCGAGTGACCAGACCAAAATAGTCCAACTTAACTAGAAAACTGGCTTTTTGTAATTTTCTACTGAGGTGTTTTATTTAATCATTCTTTGACTTTCATTTTTTACATCATCAGTATACAGATTTTTAGAAGAACCTCTTATCTCTTCACTTTAATTTTGACTTCTAATGTATTTTAGTATTTTTAAAAATGACTTGTTCTTGAATCTGTACCTTATTTGTGTATGACTTGTATATGAGTTAGTTAAAAGCTTTATGCAGAAGAGGTCAGTTTGCAAATTCTTTAATGCAAATCATTCGTTGTTTATCATTCCAGATTCATTTTTAGTACAGAGACTATGTTTGCATGTTTGAACATGTGCAGGGCATCCTCCTGTTGCTTCACTGTCTGTCATCTGATCACAGCAGCACATTCACTGTCAGCTGAGGACTCGGCTGCTGTTCTGCACACTGAACATCCTGATCCAGTTCAGATTTATCTTTATGTTCCCACCTCTTTCACCCAGCTTCCCACCTTTGCCCACTTAAACAACATTTATAGTTTGTCCTCACCATAAAGCTTTTCTTACCTTTTCTTACTTTACTTTTTTTTTTCATTTACTCCTACTGCTTATATTTGTCATTTATCTTTACTTCACTCAGTTTATCATCTCTCGCGCCCAACTTTGAATCATTTATCAACTTTATGCACCCTTTTCTATCTTCTTTCACCTCTCTCATCCTCTCTCTACTTTTTACTGCCCAAACATCCTTTTTCATCATATTCATTTTTCTCTGCAGTGTTTTATATATATAGCATATGGCCTTTTCCCTACATGGCAGTCACGCCAGCTCACACCCTTCATCTATGCATTGGAGTAGTCTGACTTTCAATATATCACCTCTTGACAGTAAACACATTCAGTTCATGTTTCATGTTATGTACAACACCTGCAACTGCAATGGAGTGTCACAAGGTGAACTTCATGAACAAATTTCATATTTTGCCATGAAAAAGTAATGTAATATACTGAAATGTTTACCATATCTTTTGGTAAGACAGATTTGTTAAATCTTACTCAACAAAATATGATATGCACAAAATGTCCACAAATCTGCAAGTCTGACATGTAGACGATGATAACTGATTCTAACTTATCTCGAGATCAAATTGGTGATCTTAACTTGATTAAAGTTGTTTTAATTGACTCAGCTTGTCTGATCCTGTCGTCTAGTTTCCTCCCCTGCTGCATGCTATGAATGGCTTCCTGTTACATTTAGTCCAGGGCCGCTGTCAGCATCGTGTTGCTCGACTTTCATCACTACTTAATCAGATCAACCTCATCCTGCACCTGCTGCATGGTGAGCAAAGCAAATACCTTCTATCCATCTTACGTGGTCACCGGTTTCACAATTAGTCCAATCTGTGGGTGATTTTCAAACAGTCCTTTCATCTGTTGTGATATTTTGACGTCACAGCAGCAGAGACGGTGGTGCAGTGCTGAAAATAATCATCATTTTCTATGTAGTTTCAGCTAACACAAAAAAGGAATATCTCTTTAATGAAGACTCAGAAATTTACAAAAGTTATCCAGTCTTCACATGGATTACCTGGTGAGAGAGTAAACAAGTATTCCTTTCCTAATTTAATGAGAAATCAAGGCTTTCCGATAGAAGTGGACCTAAAGAAAGAGGCCACTTGCATCATTAGAAGTTTAACTCTTGAAACATGCTCAACAGGCCTCCCAGCAGCCTCATTAGTTCAGGGAGCTCTGAACCTCATTCTTCACTGTGCCTCATTCAGCATTTCATCTTTGACCTCTGATGTTTTTTTTCTGCTCTGAACAAACAGTGACTATATTGTGTGATGAGAAGAATGACAGTAACTTTAAAGACAATAAGCATTTCAACGTGTGTGTGTGTGTGTGTGCGTGTGTGTGTGTGTGAGAGCCAAGTGGAAGTAAAGATGAAGGGTGACAACTGTTCACCCCTCATGTATGTCTCTATGTTTGCACTCATGAGGGTACATAAGAGTCTATAAATATGTGTGTTTATGTGTGTGGAGAGTGTGTGTAAATGTGTTACGTCTGGTTAAGGAGGGTATGATGTGTGTGTGGGTTTATATAACTGACATTGTGGGGACTCACCTATCCTATGGGGACAAAAATAAAAAAAGGTCCCCATAACATAAAGTACTTTTAGGGTGAAGAGGTTTGAGCTTCAGTTAAACAAGTAGTGGTTAGTCTGCAGGAAATGAATGTAGGTCAACACAATGTCCTCTAAAGATTAATCTTAATCACTGTTGGCCAATTTCCAAACAGTCCTGTCTTGCTAAAGTTTTGAGATCATTAGTAAATAATAATCACTGATGATTCATCTGATGAAATTCTGCATTGGATCCATAACAGTCTCATTTGAGAGCAACAGACAGTTTTCACTGCTTCTTCCTTGCTTATAAATGACTGTTGGCAAAGGGAAATACTGAGCTGTCCTCTTGTTGATTTAACAAAAGCATCTGACACTGTTGAGACTATGTGATATTGGTATTGATTATAAGTCTTATACATGCTCTCAGGATTTCCTGGCTAACACACAGAAATGTGTGCTAGTAGGAAATGATTTTTCTGCATCTCTACCGCTCTCAAAGGGGGATTCATATTAACAGTATTACATCTTTGTGTCCACTGTCATGGCTGTAATCTCTATGCAGATGATGCAGTTCTTTATTGCTTTGCTAACGCTGCACACTTCTGACAAGTTGAAAGAATCACATTTTAATTTAAAATTAGTTCATAATCCCAGCAAGATTAATATGACATTATCTCAAGAGACAGAGATATTGTGGACAGTAGTTTGAAAGTTAAAACTCTAAATTTTTGACAATCCTTCTGTCTGTGATGGATTATAGTGATATTATCTATAAGACGCACATAGTCCCCATTTTATTATCTTTCATTTGGCCATTTTTTTTTGTCCTATTCAGTCTGAATAACTGCTTTTCTGGCTCTTTTACTATTTGTACCAGATTAAAGTTGCATCCTTTCATCTTTGGTAGAAGGGAATGGAGATTATATCAGTATTATTTATACTCTGTAATGTGTATGCTTGTGTTGTTGTTGTGAAATGTTAAACTAAAAAATCTGTTAGTTAGTTAATTAACCCAGTATTATCACGCATGGATGGTGCACTATAGGAAAACAGTGTTCATAGATGTGTGATGGTATTTTGGACTGTGTGTGTGTGTGTGTGTGTGTGGAGAGAAGCATTTATTTATTTATTAGTGTGTGTGTGTGTGGTTTGGTGAGGCCTGTGCTCTCTTTGTCTCTTCAGAAAGACTCTCTGTGATGCATCGCCTCACGTGGACTCTCCTCATCACATTTCTCTGACAGCAGACACAACAAGACCCCATTAAAAGCCTCTCAGACAGAAAAACGACAGCACTGCCCTCCCTGCACGTGCATTACCAGCACTAATGGATGCTTTTTTTAACTTGGATGGCCCATAGTCTGAGGCTATTTAATGATTTGTCTCCCACTTATTCTAGCTTTTATTCCAGAGCAGGCTGCAGAGCTGATTTTTGCCTTTTTCTTACAGTTTAAGCATTTTGAAGATGTTTTGGTGCTCTTTTATATACTAATTATATTGCACATCACTACGTTCAGTGTCTTATCTGAAAGGTGGAAACAGGCTGTAGAAATATGTCCTTCATAACAGATCAACAGGTCAATGAGCATGTAATCTTCAACTATTTATTAGTTCCTGTCCCTTTCATAACTTGAATCCTAACACGTTATTCAAATTACTTGGCAGTCAAAGACTAAATCTTGGTGCTTAAAATGACCAAGGACGTGATCTGATTGTTTTCATAAGCGCCCAAAGAAATGAATCAATTAATCATCACAGTTTCCTCAATCTGTGGATATTATCTGCTAACATAGGGTCCCTAATTCATAATTTGAATGTATTTTAGTTTCACTGACATAAAAAACTGTGAACTCTGCATGAAAAATGATGGATTTGTTGACACACAGGGCTCAGTTTGGATCTGAACAAGGTCTAGTTGAGGTCAGGCTTCTGAAAGGCTCTTTAGTTCTGCGTCACATCTCTCTCTCTCTCCAACTGTCCTCATATTTCCTCTCCCTGTCCTCTACTCCCTCTCTCTTTCTGTCACCCTGTAGCGCTCTCCCATTACACCTCCCCCCTCCTCTTCCTCCCTCCTCTCCAGCTGATCACGCTCTCACGGCGTGGACTCAGCGTGGCGGCACTAGTGGAGCATCGAGTTTCAGCTGCACACTCCTGAGGCAAACCCCATCAGCTGCCTCAGCTCTGCAGGAATAGACACTCTCTGAACGTTACCCAGGCTGACACAGTGAAAAGAGAGTGAAGGCCTACACGTGAGGATGTGCAGGACATTCACAGCTATGTTTAACAGGCAGCAGCAATATATTTAATAGAAAGAAACAGTGCAGAGACACATCAGCATATCAGAGCATTTCAAAGTACAGAGACAAAGATAACCAACACAACTTTATAGCTTGCATAAAGGAAAACCATATCTGTGCTGCCTTGCTTAGTTTTCTTGCTTTTGCCCTGTTTTCTGTATTTTCTTGTGCCTTGTGTTCTTTGTGTTATTCAGCCTGTGTTTCTTATGTTTTCTCAGCCTGGTGTTATCGAGTCTTTTGCTTTTTGAGTTCAGTGTGCTCTTGTTTCCCTGTCCTTGTATTTTTGTTATTTTTTTGTTATTTCTTTGTTAGTTTGTCAGTTTTCTCTCTGGCTGTGCACACTTCCTGTTTTATTTTGTATTCTTTCCTCTCCTCTCCTCTCTCAGATCTTTACTTCCTGCTCCTTTTGTGTTTCCCTCCCAGTTGATTAACCTGCTTTCCCCCAATTAGTTTCACCTGTTAGTCTCCTCACCTGTTTCCACTTCCCTCACAGTGCATATATACCGGTCCGTTTGCTTTGTTCTTTGTCATGTTGTCTGTGTAATGTCGCCTCTGTGTATCTCTGTGTCTTCCTTCCTATCTTCCTGTCTGCCTGTTCCTGTTCCTCGTGTTCTCCAACTTAAATAGTCATTACATCTACTCTGCCCACCCCGTCTGCATTCCTGGGTCCCAACTTCACTTCGCCCTGCACCAACCCCGAACAACCTGTGCATTTATACTCTAACCACCACTTTGTCAAAGAAAATCCTGCCTGATTGGATTTAAATTTTCTTCAAATACTACTATAAAACTTTAAAGATGACTTGTTTCTTGTTCTGCAATGCACATTTTTATGTAACTTAACTGTGCAATGAAGAGGAACAGTTTAATTTTGCTGCAATATGTGGTGAGAATTTCATGCTTTTAGATCAGCTGAAGAAACAACAAAGAGGAACTTGTGCAGGTTGAGTAAATTATCATAAAGTGAAACTTGTCCAGAAAGTAGTGATCGTATATCTGAGTACCAGATTTAGAGTTTGAGAGCTGTGGTGAGCTCGGAGTAAGAGCTGGTATGCTGACAGTGTGGGGCTGCTTTGGGATCAGCTGCAGGGGGAGAGGGTGCAGAGGTTCGCAGGACGGCTGTTGCAATTTGGCCTGACTGTAATAATGTCATGCAGGAAGTGAATTACACGTGTTTAAATGCCACAGTGAAGCTCAGACTAATGCTCAGCTGACATGACTGACAGGCATAAGATGGCGAGAACAGGTGAAGAGAGAGGGCAGAGAAGCCTCACTGATGCACTGACTGACTCCAACTCTCGATGGGTGTTTCCATATTGGCACGAATGGCACCTTGTGTTTAAGCTTGAAACCTGCGGTAAATAAAACCTGTCCAGTCTGACTCCCGTTTATCTGAGCCTTCATGTGACACTCACATGTTGGTGGCCTATACGGCGCTCAGTCAGTCAGTCATGTCGGTCGAAGCTTCACTCTGGTTTTTAATCATATTATTCACTTCCTGCATGGCAGTACAGAAATCAGACCAAATACTCACAGCTGCATCAGCCTTCCTGCAAACTGCTGCTTCCCCTGCACGTGCAGCTGATACCAAATCACCCGCACACACTTACTACAGCTTCACTCTCAGCAGGCGTACTTATCAGGTTTACCTTGTACCTGACAGAGGAGGTCACTCACTGACCTTCTAACGTAGGTGTTATCATTGTCAGGAACAAGTGGACCTACATCAGATAAGAGGAACAACATTCAGTTAAAGGTGCACCGTAGTTTTTTATGATTTTCTATCAGAGCTATCTCTGAAGCTTTTCTTATCAACAGGTTTCTTCAGGTCTTATCATCTCTAATCGCTGACTTTAGCCATGATGGGACCAAAAATAGCACAAATCTATCTGCTGGCTCTGTGAGGCTGCTTTGAGGATGTTAGCATGCTGACTGTCACGAAGCAAATGTGGTGATTTTAAGACGATGTAAGGTTTTGTTTGTTTGAAAATGTAATAAATTAATTGATTATGAGTAAAAACAAATTTACATATCTGACCTGATGAGGGTCCAAAAGGAAAAATTCAATAGGACTCCTCCTCTGGTGTTGACTGGATTACTTTGAGGTTTTGTACTGCTAAGTGGTGAATACTTTGACATTTCAAACCCAGTGTATAAATTCACATTCAGAGTCTCCAGTGACCCGCTGACATGTGGACTGGAGGAGCTGCGAGTCTTATCTCCTGCTGCTCCTCCTGAGTCACAGCCCGAACTCAAGAAATGTCTTTATCTGAAGGAGTTTCAGTGTGCTAAGCTGCAGAAACACTGGGCTTTTGTTTAGGGTTCAGAAAACTGATGTGCAAGCTCAGAAAATGTTTCATAGCTACTCCAAAGACGAGTAAATTGTAGCTTCACTAGTTTCAGATTCAAAATAACTTCCCGCTCTGTGCGGGAATACCAACACTCGGACACATTGGGATGAACATGAATTCAACCACTGAGACAATATTCAGATATGATATCTATTTATGGATGTTACTGTTCAAAGTCACAAAGACAAACACATCGAGGAGGCTGAAATATTTCAGGGTCGATCCTCCTTCAGTGCTCTTGACTGTCAGTGCTTGAGTGTCAGATATTTGCAGCTTAATGTCATTCCAAAAGTAAAGTGAAGCCTTCAGCTGTAAATGATCCAAATGTTTCTCCCAACACTGTTAGACTCACAGAAATAAACACTCAGCCATATGTCATCAATGGACATGATAAACATTATGTTCATCCTTAACAATTTCACTACAGAGTCTGAACAGCAGGTCGATGTCCGTTAATACTAAAACATTTACTGCATGTCTGTGACTCAGAACAACCACACTTAAAAAGATATATGTTGAGTATAAGTCCATACCCTAACAGTGTTATACTGAAAGTTTAATTTGCATAATAAGCAATATATATAACTTTTGTATGTATGTATTATTGTTCATTCAAATTCAGTTTATGTGATGTGTTTTCTGCCTACAGGAAAAATGCAGCAATCAAGATTAAGTATTACAGCAGGAGTGTAGAAGGTCTTTTTAATGAACACATATTGTCATATACTAATAAATACTACTTATAATGACTTAGTACCAAAACATGTTATGATATGAAACCTGAAACCTTTAGCTGTTTCGTCCAAAAGGTTACTGGGTTTACTTCTTCTTCAGTCATGTTATCAGGCAAGTTTCTATTTCTTCCTCTCAGCTAGTAGACAGAGGTGCAAAAGAGGATTTGCACACACACACACTAAAACATTCTTCTTCCACAGAGGAATTTGAGCTTCTTTTTGAGGTCAGTAAACAAAATATTTCTCTGAGTGATGGTCCTGCTCTTCTTTAAAGGTCAGACATAAATACACACATTGACGCACAAACTGCACACATGACACAGCAGTGGTGTCTATGGTACAACACACTTTATTTTATGGCATCATAAACTGAGCACATTCACAGAGTTCATCATCAAACAACAGCAAAGCATGGACTGAACAGAGCTGATGTGGCTCCTCGCCCTCCTCACCCCTTTATTGATTTGCCCGGTTGGAGCAGAATAGATCAGTGTAGTCCAATAATCCAGTGTTTCCACTCAGCGATTCCCTGAGAGGAAGCTCATCAAACACTCACACACTGTGTAACCCTGACCCTGAGCGTGACCCCGACCGTGAACCTGGCCTTCAGGCTGCTGGACGCACAGGCACATGTTACAGGAGGCTTCTTGAATGTTGCACATCAGGCAGACACGTGAACTGAGCTGAAGCAAAACAAACGCAGGTCATCATTTCTTTCAACTTTATTATGTCCATGTGTGTTCATTTGTGTCATGGCAACGTGAAGATGTATAGTATATAGTTCAGGTCTAAACACACTATAAACTTTGTCTTAAATCAGTGCTAAAGGTGTTTTCATCTGCAGTTAATCATCACATCTGTTAGCATTTAACTCACCCAGCTAATGACAAATAAATGCACATGAAACACTGATGAGAATTTACAAAGCTTTTCTTTCTTTCTGTCGGAAGTGGCACTACAGATTTGGAAAAACTGAAAAAACATTCAAGGCTCAGGTAGTTTTAATCTGAAAAATCATGATCATGACAGACAGAGATCACAGATAGATGAGTTTCCTTGGTGACCTTAAAGAAGAGGAGCTCAGACATCCAGAGGCCACCACACCTTCACATCAGAAGGAGCCAGTGAAGGTGGTTTGAGTCTGTCCTAAAGACCCCTTTGAGGCTTAGAGGTAAGAGGCCCAGGGGCAGACCTCGAGCATAATGGCGGGATTATATGTCATCTGGTTTGGGGGGTCCCGCCTGAGAAGCCAGTCGCTCCAGTGACTCAGCCCGGGATAACTGAAGAAACTGGATGAACGATCAGCAGCAAAAAGCACTCTGGCGGAGCTGGGTGAGGACGTGAAGGCTGTTTTGGCACAGATCCTGGATGTTTCCAGTTGCTGTTGCTGATAATAATTCTAGTCTGTGTCCAAACAAGGCGTGTTGACATTATATGAGATGGCAACTTCATAATAAATAAGCTGTACAACATGATCTAATGCATCAACAGGGAGTGTTTATGTGAAGTTATGAGTATGATGCAAAAAACATGGTGCACGTTTCTGCTTTTGTTTCGTCCTCTGCAGAACCAGAAGCAGGAACCATAAATGTCTCCCAGGCAGCCTGTCTCTGTTTATTCCATTTAATAAAGTGCTGCTGACTGGTTGACGTCAGGTCTTGGAGCAGTGAGCTTTATTAAACACAGGATGCCATTATACATTCTTTTTACTGCATTATGTAACTGAACTTTTATGAGGAAACTCTTTGAGGAGCAGTTTGCTGCCGGGCACCAATAATCCACTCTGCTTTCATCTGCTGCACAAATACACTGAGCAAAGGTTTGTCTCAGGTGTGAAGGCTGGTTTGGTGAGATAGGCTTCATTGTTCAGTTATTTCTGCAAAACAAAGGCCTAGTTAAAACCTGAACCGATCACATCCGGTCACAAGTCAAACACATGCATGTTACACTGCAGAGTCTGAGCCAGGAAAATAGGCCGAGGTCTCGCTGCCCCTTTTAAAATTAGCTTTTTCCTACAACAGCTGAGGAACATTTAGTACTGCAGGGCTAATCTGGTACCTGAAACAGCACTTTGTACCCAAATTTGGTGGAGTGGCTGAGACCACAAACCACATGCAGCACTGAGTCTTCTGCCGTAAAGATCCAGAGCCTTAAACTTCATGACCTGCTCGACCCTCCAGCTGTGGCCATAGTAATGCATTACTTTCTCGAAAGATAAAGATTTCAAACCTGAGGCGTTTCCACAAATCAGAGGTCACTTCTGAGCAGCTGTTCGGGTCCTGAGTGTGAAGCTGAAGAAAGCCGTGGTGGGAAAGACACAAGGGGGTCTTTGTTGGTAGCTATTTTTCAGTCGGTCAGTCCCTCCTGAACATAGAGACGCTTTTGTATTTGCACGCGATCGGGTGTTTGCAGAAGTGATTTTGCTTTGTTTCTTGTAAAATATCAGTGCATAATTTTTCCTGAATGTCTAACTCTGTTGTATCCACCTGATTCTAGCTGCATATTGCAAATGTCACACAGAGCTCTAAGTCTACTGTCATTTAAGATCCCGCCTCCTTCTCTGCCGCTCCCCAGGTGTTCATACTATTCCCCTTCACCTGACCTGCACACCTGTTCTCAGGTCCCCGTTAGCGCTGCAGACTGCATACCAACCAACCACGGCCACCTTAAGGTAAAAAGTAGCCCTTCGATTAATTAGTCCATCACACGGTATCTTAAAACAAACTCCATGAACTTAATTCCTCCACTTTTCTTGCTTTAAAGCACCACAAATCATCTGCCTGATAACATGACTCATGATATATGTCATGATTTATATCTCAATGCTAATTATAGCAGTTCCTCTGAGTGTGTGCGTGTGTGTATTGCTCGCTCATGTGCCTCCTTAGGTGCTAAAGGACATGTCTGTTTCATGTGCACCTTCCAGCTCAGAGACAGAAACTCTGAAACGAGCAGCTCCTCAGGCCTCAGCAGACCAACGACACACAGACTATTTCCATCCTGGTAAACCGCCGTTAACACTCCTCCTTTTCACCACAGGACAGAAAGTTTGTTTTCAGACAGACGAGTCACAGAAAAAACTTGCGAGCCTTTAAAAAATCTGCTATAAAATTCTAAAAGCATGGCGATGGACTGTGTGGTGGACAAATCCATATTTTTGTCTTTTGTGTAAGAATAGAGCTCTGTAAGTGAAGATGTGAGAGCTTTACAATTCAACACTTGTACCGATCTGACTGTGTAATACATGTTCTCAAATAAATCTGTGGTACTTACAAAAACCTGAAGTGATTGAATAAAATCTATTTCTGTCTAATTAGTCTGAAAAACCTTGTTCCTTTTATCAGTGTCACTGTGTTTTGGGGTAAGTTAAGTTTTAAATCAAGCAGGTAAAAGTTATTTTTCTTCTTTCTGTTGTTTTATTAGTTTTATTTTCTGGGAGAAAACTGGGAAGTTGCACATGACATCTGTTCTGAGAATCAATCAAAGCCTCACCCAGTGTCACTCAGAATAAAATCAAACAACAATAAAAAGGACAGCAGGACAAAATATTTGTGCCGTCGTTTATTCTTTAGTTTCTGACACAGTCATGCGTCTGTGCCTTTGTGTGGATGACAGGGTGTGTGTGTTGGTGTTCACATGGACATGAAAGCATGTTAAGATGTGTTTGAGTTCATACACGTGTGAGCAGAGGTTATCGTGGTCAAACAGCGACAGTAATAAAGACAAAGCTGTCGAACCACCGGTACAACAAACACTTTGTTAGAGTGAAAATAACTCCTTCCTCCAGTGATATCGTTCTCCATTTTCTTTCAAATATGAAATTATGAGAAGAAGATACAGCCGTGTAACTGAAACCTGTGTTTTGTACAGAGATTATTCAAATTAAGAAATGCGAGGCGCACCAAAATGAAGGAAGCGCCTAAACAGGAAGAGTGAAAGAGACAAGGAAAGCAAAAAGAAGATTTGTGACCAATGGCCAAAACATGTTAGAATAAAACACATTTTTCCATGTTTTAATCCCTCATTGGTTTTCATTTGTACTTTGTCAAACTGCATGAAATGTCTTTACCAACAGTTTTCATCGTTTCCAACATAAAGTACTGTCAGTAACAAATTTTCACCACAAAAATGAAAAAAGGCATTTAAGTATTTTCTTACATGGATCATAAGAAGTCATGTTTGTATCTGATCAGACCTCCAGGTGGAGCCCCCATCGATCAATACAAGACGATCAGTAAACCAAAGTAAACACACCGGCACACACACACATAAACACACCAAAATCATACCACATGTCCCGACTGGCTGCTTATCTGTCTGGTCACGTGCCAGTAAAAGCGCTGTCCTATCTGGCCACCTTAGACCTTTCAACTTAGACAGCATACACACAGGGGACATATACCCATACATAGACAGCCAAAAGGGACATAAACAGTTCAGTCATGTGGCCTTCTGAAGTCCAAGTCCACAAAGACACACACACATTGCTATATGTAAATATAAAGTCGACATATCCAGCTTATGATGTTAACCCCCTGTCAAATCAAACAAGAACAGGTACAAATCAAACATCCATCTGGTCACCTAGTTTTGTTGTCTTATTTGTTTTTGGTGGAGAGAACGTCTGTTCTTTCACACTGATGTTTCTTTTCATGCCAAGCTGCACACTGTGTCTCTGCAGAGGCTCGTCTGCACTCCCTGTTACTGAACACAACAATCTTTTTTTCTCAATTTTGTCAACCTGTTCATTCAGCTGTATGCATGACAGTTGTTATACTAAGATTTATTTATTAGTATAGCACTTAGCAGACTGTCGCAGATAGTAGTGTCTGGTCATTAATATATTTATTGTGTAAATGGGTTTTCATTGTTCAGTGTGAGAAACTGAATTTTATCCATGGTCAGACTATATCAATTCAATGTAAACAAGATGCAAATTCACAACAGGTGGTAAAAACTGAGGAACATATGTTTCAGTGTAAGCTGAAAATGTTTAAAATAACACACGTTTGTCAAAGCTGCAGTTTATGAACTCACGACAGCGAGCAAAGATTTGTTTGTATGCAGACGATCTAGTTGTGTATACATTCACCCTTTGTCTAAAGCAAGACCTTCAAACGGCTTTAAACATATTCCAGTTATCATTTTAACATAAATGCAAACAAATACCAAAATCACTACTTGGAATCATTCCCATTATGTACAAAAAGTAGACACCAAATATTTAAGAAAATGCTTTCCCTTTGCAGCAAGACAAATCTTCAGTATCTCTGCTAAAATTTTGATAAAGCTGCACTTTTTGGTACTATGAATGTGGTCTTGGAATAATTTGCTAAATAAATGGAAATGCTGCTTCCATATCAGACATTTAATACATCAAATTCAAAGGATGTTTCAAGAGGAGTGTAATGTAATGTTGTTTAAATAGTCTTGATGCATCTCTCATGTCTCTCAGGTCCTGTTTAGTTAATAACACACCTCATGTGACTGTGAGAGGCTTCCTGAGTGAATACTGGTCAAATAAAATAAGGAAAAAAAGGAAAATTAGAGACTCAGTTGGAGTGTTTTTGAGTTTCAGCTTCACATACGTATGTTGCTAGCAAACATATGGCTAACATTCGTACATTGGCTGTTTGGGGCAAATAAACTCTTTTGTCCTTACTGTCCATACAATCTGTACGGTCATTGACTCATCATCCCAAGGGGTCACAAATCTGTTTCCAGGTATTCTTCCATAAATCCCCTTCTGGCCTTGCTCAACGAATACATTCAAATCTGTAATTAACATTGAACCCTGTAACTCAGCCTGTCCAGTACAAAACATTTTCTACTTTTTACTTCTGGTTTTATGTAAAGTTCTCAAAAGCTTTTGGGTGTTGATTCTGTTTTTGTCTTACAAATATATTTTAACTTTTGTAAATATCACCACATATTCCTTATCCATTTTACATCAAATCTGAGCAACATATGTATGATTGTCTTAAACCAAATCTTGCTTTAATTAACAGCACATTTTAGTAAGTAAACACAATGAATTGTCCTCAAATGACCTCATGTAACCTGTTTAAATTTCAGACTTGGATTTGTTTTTGTGACCTTACTATCACTGCATGGGAGGTTTGTGTCTTTGCATCCTCATTGCATCATTTCAGTCCAGTCAGTCTCTGGATGCAGCCCGGCCTCCATTAATGATTGACCAGTGTTGGACTGTGAGCTACACGTGACTTCAGCCGCACATTTTTTGGCTGACGATCAAACAATATGACAAATATATGTCAACATATCTCACACATTTTGTAACCCTGATGCTTCAGACTGGAGTCAGGAGGCACAGTCGGGGTTACTGACCAATACCAGTGATACTTGTGGCTTTTACAAATCAGTTGGTTTGCTCTATACTTTCAGTTCAACAGCTTATGCTGCCATTCAGCTGCACATTTTTAATTTGTGCTTAAAAAACCTGAGCTGAAATGTAAAAATAAAAATGTTCCACAAAAATGTTTTCACTCTTGGCTGAGGTGGAAATATTGTTGTATTGATTAAGTGCAGTAAAACAGACTTTGCTAATAAATCCTGATAATGAGTGTAACTTAAGAGAGACAATTGCTGCAAATGAAACCATCAGACTAGCACGGAGCAATAAGGAAGGAATATATTGTTCCTAAAATAAATAAATATGGGAATATATGCACTTCATTTGGATGGAAGCTTCTGTCTTTGGTTGGTCATTTGGACTGATAGTGGGGTAAATAGCTTCCTGATGGACCTGTATTCCCAGATTTCTACTGTTATTATTACATTTTACACAACAGGCAAAAGAAATGTTGGTCAAAATTACATAAGAAAGGCCGGTGATTGTTAAATACAGGTATTTAGCAGTGCCAAGAGGGGAATTAAGGGTAGGTGTGGACACAGTTTTGGTAAAATGTTTTGGTATTTCCTCCATTCTTTGCTGACAAACCTCTTGAATTCACTGTCATTAAGACAGAAAGGAGAAAGGAATGTAAACAGGGAAACCAAACAGAGAAAAGAAATGAGAATAGGTCATGCAATAAACAGAAAGACAGAGAATTCCATTGTAGAAACAGATACCAACATACGTACGCAACGGGAATGAAAAACAGCAAAAAAAAAAACAGAGGTTTGCTGCCGTGATCCATCAGGAAATTACAGGTATTAAAGGAATGTGGTTCCATCAGCCAGCAGGTGGAGATGAGCCGAGCCTGAGGGAAGGTTGTGTTCAGGATGAAGTTGTCTTCTGAAGCTGATTTGGGATCAGCTTTTCCATTTTCAACAAGAAACCCCACAGCGAGAGCTGGAAGAGCCGGACGGTGAGTCGCCTGTAGATCAAACTAGAATCTGCGCGGATGATCCAGCAGATTGTAAGAAAATGAAAAGGAACTGTGTACAGTATAGCTTCATAAGATGTATTTAAATTCATTAAATTGTTCATTTTTTCATGTATAAACTTACTATTCCATCCTTAGAGAAACTGTATTTTATCTGTATGTTCCAGTGATCAGCCATGACATCAAAAATACTAAAGTCAAGGCTCAAAACCTTGGAACAGCGTGGAAATTAAGATTTATCCAGACATTGCCACTGTTTGGATCTGTTCCTGCTATCACAGACATCATCGCACCACTGCTATGACCCATGAAAATGTTTTGTCATGGTACTGTTAAGTGCTTTTTAGTAAAGAGTCTCTGTATATAGAAAGAAATACCCAGAAAAATGAAGTTAAAACCTGCACTTAAAGGGTTAAAACTATGATAAAGTGGGAATTTTCGTGCCTCAGAAGGTCATCCTGGTCCAGCCTGAGGTCCTTCCTTTGTGCATGCCAAACAAAGGGAGCGAGCACTCATCCTGCTGAATATGAATCCAGATGGATGAGTCTGAGGAAAGCAAAGAAAAAAAACGCCTACAGGCAACTTTTTTAAAGCTTTCATCCTCATCCCAAATGTACAAGAGACAGAGGGTTTTTCTTTATCGTGATAAGTTAAATGTTTTTTTAGCAGTAGAGTACGGGCTCTGTGGAGTTTCAGTTTAATTATTCTTTATTATTTGACAGTGTGTGATGGACTTTTGTGTGCAGAATGTATTTGTATGTAGGAAGGGATATTTGGGAGAAATTTTCACACGTGTGAGACTTCAATCAATATCTTGTTAAAGGTTGTATTGATCGCTGGAAGACTCAGTGATTTATTTTAACCACAGCAAATATTAGAGCCTATTGCTTAAATATTGCTCATTTTGGGAATCATCGTAAAGTTAGCTTAACGATGATTCCCGAAATGAGCTTCTCTTTACGTAATGTTTAGACTAAGAGATAATGCAAGAGTTGTGTTGACAGTGAAAACCTGTACAGGCAAACTTTTTTTTTTCATCAACAAGAATTTGTAAAGGAATTGGTCCGACAAGCAGAACTGACAACGGCAGCACTATGAATAAAATCTTATCAGTTCCCGTCTCTGTTTACAAATGGCTACCAGAGAGGAGGTTTATGCATTACACTTCCTCTATCTGTTTCATATCCTTCCCTAAAACTCATCTAAACTTATGAGAGCAAGAGAAAATTAATATGACAAATTGTTGTAAGATGCCTTATTTTCACAACAATACAGGCAAAGAAACTTAAGTTTTGACTCTTCAACACCCTCTCTCAAATAAAAGCCTGGTTTCCCCTTTTGAGGTACATAAGCCCCGCCCCCAAGTGATGTATTAACATGCATAAGTAATGAGTTAACCCAAATGTTTATAAACATGGGAGAAAAAAAATCTTGTTTACAAACATCACTTATGTAATTAAAGCTCATTACATTTGTTGTCATGTGGTGACCTTGACCTTGGTTGTGGTGGTACCTTGATTACATTTGGGTGGCTAATTGTGATTTGACCTGATTGTGCAAATTAAGAGGACGTTTTAAAAGACTTGAAGAAAGTGAGCGACATGTGTATGATACAACCAGAACTGATGAAGAAATTAAAACTATTAATGTAGTAAAGACTTGTTTTTATTATCATATGTTTATATTCAACATCATTTCAAATTCTGGCACAATACTGAGTAGTTCTTTGCTTTTCTTGATGAGCAAAAATCATTTGATCAAAAGTCATAATGTGCAAAAAATACCAACATATGTATTTTTAAAAAAGGGTCAGGAGTCATGAACGTTTTTTCACAAATATAGAAATTTATTTCTGAAAGGGAAATACATGACCGACATGGTGCATGTTAGCAACACACACCTTCAAGTGAAACAAAATGCTGGGGCACAGACATTTCTTTACTGTGAGAAAGAAAAAAGTAGTTTTAAAAAGAAAAATCTCCATTCCAGCCACACATACTGTACACTCATCACAGAATTGCACTTGTGTGAAAACAAGCAAATACAAACATTCGGTCTTTACATCATTTCTTTCTTGACATACCGTAACCACAAACATTTCCAAACGTCTTCCTTGTTCCAGACGACCAATCACATGCAGATCCTCTCTTGTGATACATCTTTTGATAGCAGCTCAGTTCCTTAACCAACTCACCTCATAATTACATCATTCAACCATGTTTCATCAGACAAACGTGCAATTTACATGGAGGGAAAGAAAGGGCTGCATGACTCAAACGTAAAAATTTAAGGCCATTTTGAATCATGTTTAATCACTTTATCTTTTGAAGGTGCAAAAGTTTAGTGTGCATTTTCATTTGAAATTAATCAGCTGTGTTTCATTTAGTAGACAAGCTATTTTGTTGCCATGCACTCCCCACACTTTCCCTTCAATATGAAGGACTTAGTCAGCTCCATTTCCACTTCATCAGTTTCCAGACATCACATTGAGAGGGTCCATCTCAATCAGTGCATATTAAACAAATAATCTGTCTTTTAATGGGGCAGGCACTCTGAGAAGGCACATCATTCCTCTTTTGTAAAAATGTCAAAAGCTGAATATGTGAAAGGTGATAGATTTCCCCCATTTATCCCTCCAAACACAGATCATCAAGTCTCTCAGGCAAAATGACCACGTTACAGCAAAAAGCAGGTCAGTTGAGCACATTACAGTTGGGTTTCTGTCTGGTTTGTGCACTTCCTCTGCTAAAGAAAGCTGAGGTTGTTTACCTCAGTTCAGTTTCTGGGTGAGAGCCGGTCGGAGCTCAGCCCACAGCTGGATTTGTTCTGAATGCCCTGTTAGTGTCTCTTATCTTATTTCAGTGCCATTTCAGCAAACATTTGGATGTTTTCACCAATAAGGCACGGTGTTATCGATCTGACCCCAGCTCTGCCAGCCGGGAAAGAGTCCGCTGGACATGCGTGGGCTGCCGAACTGATCGAACTCCATCTCCAGCAGCTTCACGCCTCCATTTTTGTGCTCTGAAGGCTTCTTCTGCTCAGCAGAAGTTGGGTGCATCAGAGTGTTCAGGTCCTCCCCGTTCCAGCCGACGTGCTTGAGAACATAGTTCTTGCCGTCATTATTGTCCCAGAAGATCTGGTCCTGGGCCTTGAAGCAGATGCAGAACTCAACGCGATTTTGTGGAGGGATGTTGGCTGGCAGCTCCAGGACGAATGCAAAGGTGTCATTGTCCTGGCAGTTGTAGACGTTGTTCATGAAGGTGCACTCGATGTCGGTGAAACTGGCCCACGAGTCGAAGGTGGCACGCAGCTGCACGGACTTCTCAAACCCGATGTTGCGGACCTTGATGGTGCCGGTCAGCGAGCGCTCCTGCAGCGAGCAGTTCTCCAAGCAGACCGAGTTCTGGATCAGGCGGTTCCTGAAGTCCAGGTAGTCGGCTGAGGGCTGTTTGAAGTCCAGCGCCAGGCTGCGCGTCGGGCTGATCTTTAGATCCATTGTGGCTGTTTCCAGCTCCGTCATGTCAAACTGCAGCTCCTCTGTGATTCCTCCGCAGCGCTTGCTTTGATATGGCTCATCATCGAACTTGGAGAAGACGTGGATGGCGGTGAGCGACATGCCCTTCATGTCCGCGAACACGACCCTCTTCTTGCCAGCCTTGTTGTTGTTCCAGCCCACGCAGCTGCCGTCGTCCACCGCTTTCTGCTGGTTACTGAGGCAGGGCCGCAGGGGTTTGTAGAGCTGCTGGTTCTGGCTGCGGGTGGTGGACTGGTTAACCCGGTTCTTGGCCCTCTGCAGGTCCTCATAGGAGCTGAGGAAACCCCGGAGAGGAGGCGGAGAGTGGCTGATGTAGAATCTCATAGCCACGTCCATCGGCATTACTGGGCCGGGCATTGCTGATGGACTGAAGGACCTGAGCACGCTGAGGGAGGGAAGGAGGGAGGGGGGAGAGAAGGAAATGGAGAGAAAATTCGAGGCGATGGAAAGAGAAGAAACAGAGATGAGAACAGTGATGACTGTATGCAGCTTTTAAAGAAGGCAGCTTCACTTTTCTGACTTCAGAGTTCAGGTTTCATGTAACTTAATGCTCTGCAATCAGGAAGACAATTGCAAATTCTGCAAAAAATCTCCATTTAACAAATTACACTTTTGGTTTTATGATAGTTGAACTATGAAGATCAAATTTAAACTGCTTGAACTCCAAATCAATCACAAAAAAAAATTATGTTAAATATAATTTGACATGCGTCACTTTTGCAAAACTTAAATCAAACTCTTTCTGTAATTCTTACCTTGCAGCACTCATGGAATAAAGAATTAACTGTTCCAAGGAGAAAAGAGCTTTTTAAGCTTCGGTCCCTTAGACTTTTAGAGTCTATAGAGCAGTTTTTCTCAAAGTGCGTGCCGTCGTCACTCCCCCTTTCCTTCCACCTCTCTCTGACTCTCTTCCTGCCTTTCAGTGCTGGGGTTGCTCAGCACTCAGGGATTTCAACTGCCACATAGAGACTATTTGCATATGCTGTCATATGGTCCCTCAAACAACCAATGAAAAGTCAGTGGAAATCTTCGCCAACCAATCGCAGGGAACTTGACCTGGCTGCCGTCCAGCTGATAGGGGCGTGTCGCCTGAATGAGCCTCCTCATGGTTGAAATGCCTCAGCCTGTTGCCTCAGCTGCTATTTGAGAAACATGATGGACCCCTGCTGGTGCTGCAGATGATCTTCACATTAGTCATGTGCCTCTCTCCTGACCTGACAGGGGTTCCCACAAGAAAACTCACTGACTGAGGAAAGAAACGTGTAACCCACTAAAAATGAACCAAGAGGGAAACATTTTGTGAAGTGATGCTTTGTAAGATGTAGACTTACATATTTCTTTTCCACAGATCCATGATTTTTGTTTTCTTAAACCGTGTTATAATGTTAGCTGATAACTTTTTCAAAATGCTCAATACTTTACTTTTGAAATGGGATTTCATTTTAGTCTCGCTGAGCTGAGCTGGCACATTCGTCGACCAACAAGAAGGAGAAAAAAGTACTTTTCTAATTTTAATGTCCAAAACAGATCATTTCTTTTAAAAATAAAAAACTGAATTTAAAAGTCGACGGTGGCTTTAAGGGAGCAAAATCGTTCAGACAATGTTATTTCTGGAATGTGTTTTTCAGCGTTACATAACGAGGGTCATGAGCTGATCTGATGTGATTCATCTGAAGGCTTTTTAACACCCTTGATATAAATACATTAATTAATGACGTTACTGTGAACTCCCCAATCTTTGTGCGGCAGAAATGTCAACACAGATCAGCCCGAATACTTCTGATGGGAAAATACTTTGTGGTCGCTGAATACTTTGGAACTTAGATCAAAAAGACACTTAACATTATATTCAGATATTCAGTAAATATATATAATAAATACTCCTGCCAAGGATTAAAACTTTTTTGATCACGATTGTTGCTGTTATGACTCACATTCATGTTGACAGAGATGCTATTTTTAAATCTTGTTTGCTTCATTGATTTCCAGCTGTGGGTTAAACATTATCCTCAAAAACATCAAATGGTTCAGGGTGGACTATAAGAGAGGTTTTTGACCGCTGGCAGAAACTCTTCTGTTCTTCCTTTAATGGATCTACAAAAAACAATTCACTCAATCAGAGTGTGAAATCTCAGTTAAGGATCATTTTGACCTTGTTTTTAATTATTTGGTAGAAAGTCTGGGAATTAAAAAGTGCTGTTTGTGCCACCTACAGGTTGTGTTGCTGCAAACAAAGTGGGTTGAACTGCAAAAGAAAGTTTTGTCCTCAGTACCTGATTCACGCCATTGTTCTTTAAAACTGAGCGAACTGATTTCACGGCGTTGGCCTGCAGTTTTCTTTGAATTAACACCAGAAACAAGCTCCTGTCTGAGCTCTGCAGACTTTCAGGTCAAAGGCCGAGACTCCACCTGTCACTGTCTTCTCTGAAGGGTTTCCTCTTCAGTGATGCATGGTGGGAACATTTAAAAAATATCAAACTCAGATATTTAGACACAGTTTTATGCACACTTTGATTGTTTCCTGTGGATTGTTGGTATAAAGATATGTGAGGAAGAAATCCACCTTCTGCTTGAGGCTGAAACGTGGACATGTCGTCTCTGCGTGCATCGGCTGTTGATTTTGGATGTGATGCACGTGGGCGAGTTCCAGTTTTGGATGTTTACTCTGTTCGAACATGCAACATCTGTCATGCAGCGTTCATGTGATCACGCCAAAGTTAGAAGTCTGGAGTTTCAAAGTAAACACAGAGAACCAAAAAAAGGTGAAACCAAAGTGAAGCAACCCTGCGCTCAACAAACAATAAATGAATTATGAAAGCGGGGAAATGACAATAGATGGGAGGAGCTGTTTTATTTCCACTGACACACCAGATGTTGCTTCAGTTTTGTGGTTGAGGCTTTTTATGAGAAACGGTGTTGCTCAAATTAAAAAAAAAAAGTGGAATTATCTAAAGTCAGTAAACAGAAAAACACGAGAAGATAGTATTTTAGCTTAATCAATATTAAAATTACTAATTAAATGATGTCCATTCATCTAAACACATTTCTTTTTAGCAATTTAGGCAAAAGGCCACCATACTGTAGACTTTAATCATTAATATTTATAAGAACAACAAATCCAGAATTAATAATGTCAAGGCTCTACAACAGTCAAAAAGAATAACATACATGTAAAGTTCATATTTTGCTCTCTGTTGGATATTTTCAAGTTTCATTTCGTCTTTCTTTCTCCCTTGCAATTAAAATTCAGTGACCTTAAGTGGCACATCAGTGCTGCTTGAGTAAATATTGCTCAACCAGAATTTCAGACCAAACAAACACGAAACAGGGAAGATAAAGCATAAAAAGTTAATATGGCACCAAGATCAACATTCACATTATTATTTACTTCTTTGCAGCATCAGAATACAAAATACTCAAATGTCAAATGACTGTTAATTAACTTTTAAGGCAATGGTGCTCAAGTACTGGACTTAAAAAGTTATAAAGTACTTTATCTTAAATATTTTCAATCATAATATACTTCATATAATATTTTTCTTGTGGTATTGCTTTAATTAAACCTTCAGTTGTTGTGAATAATCTAAACCGACAGTAAATCTTCCTCTTTTCATCCTGTTTGGAAATGTCAGGATTACAACAGAAAGCTGACAGGTCTGAAGGCGACAGGGAGGTTGTGACACTGAGCAGCAGCAGACGGTGAGAGTGGTTTACGAGCTGCCAGCTGGCACCATCACGGTGCACGTCGTAACCACTCGGCCTGCAGACAGAAAAGCGATCAGCAGAGGCGGATCGGACGCCGCGATTGGCTGCCAGCTGTCACGTGACCTGGATGTCTCTTAAGATGTTGACAGCTGAGGTTATGTTGACTTTATTTCCCACCAGCTCTTCAATCCACAGCAGTGTAACATCACACATACCTGCACGCTGGCCAGAATAAAAATAGTCACGATTCTTTCCATGTGTCATTTCATCCTCTGTTATCATAATGAGACTAAGAAGTGCAGTCGGTGGTCAAACGTTGGGCAAAAATGGGCAAATTTGGTTGTTTTTAAAGTAAAAGAGTTGATAAAAATGCTTTTCGGTCTGCTCAGTGTTTGGAAGTAGTTGACATGTTTAAACTATAAAAGTGGATCAAGACAATGAGACCCAAACACTGAACAAGTGGACTTTTGGAACAAAATCATTATTGCAATGAGGAAGCTGGATGGAGGGCTGATGGGAGGAAATGAGGAGGAGGAGCAGGCTGTGGATGATGATGATGATGCACAAAAGGAAAACATGAAGTTTGGTTCAGAGTGGATGAAGAAGTTAATGGACATCAGGCTAACGCAGGGCAGGTGAGCGAGCTGGGAGGGGCGATGAGCTGATTGTTTGGCAGGTGTGTGTGGACACACACAATGAGCTTTGACTGTGATAAAAGGCAGAACACTTGAGCGGCCGCCTTTCTGTGCAAACCTGCACTGAAATGCTCCACAAGCTCGGTTTTAACGAACAATTCAGAAATTAATTTGAGCTTCTCTTCTTCAATAGCTTCTTTTTTTGGGGGGGTTGCATAAATAACACACACAAAGGTGACACTAACAGGCTATTTTCTTTTCAAGACTTTATTCTTCCGTCATCGTTAGTCTGTACTCTGCTCCAGTTTCTCCATCTTGATTTTCAAACCTGAGACACAAAAATAAAACCTCATAATACAGCTGCTTTAACATTTAAGTCGTATGTGCAGGCAGTGCTGCTGGATTACTGTTTGCACCCAAACAACAGATTTTATGGTGAAATCCAGCAGCGAGTGAACACTTCAGTCAGAGGAGGAATGATTTTCTCTTTAACCATCCTGGGGAGGTTCATGTTTAGTTTGCTGACTGGTCTTTTAAATGGGATTTCGGGGAAGATGAAGCTGAAAACTTGCTGCCATTTGAAGCTGCAAATGTGCAAAGGCTCATTTTTTCAGCATCAACTCTGCATAAAATTAATTTCAAAGAGTAACTGGCCTCTGTGCAGCTGTGTTAACTGTGTCAGGGTCAGTCGGTCAGTGACTTTAAACAATGCAGAGTGTTCCCACTTTGCATAATCACAGCTCCAGAAATAGAAACAGATTTCAGAGCAGGGATCCTCTCGGCAGATCAAACGAGTCAGACAGCAACAGGCGCGACATGAGTGAGGCGAGGCGTTCAATGTTGGCTTTAGATGACAGCGAACTTCACATTTTAGCTTCAGTAAATCACACAACAAACTTCTGATCTGCAGCAGCTCTAATTAGCCAAATATCAAACACCTGTGTGAGCCTGAACGAGCGGCAGGACAGAGAGTGAAAAACCTCTTTCAGACGATAATTTGAGCTGATGGCAGCCAAAACATTCATCTCGAAGCTCTTTACAGCACGAGAAGCAGCAGGAATGTCTGAACACGACGATACTGAGAGTGAGAGGAGAGATTAGTTAGTCAAACAACAAACACCTGTATGAGCTGCACAGCTAGAGGCAGGCTGATTACTTTACCTGAGTGACAAAGCATTCATATTTATCATTAGTTAAATTCTGACTTAATTAAAGCGATGAACGTACTGTCCTGTGCAGCAGAGCCCTGTGTTGTGAATTATGAGGTGAATGCATGAAGAATAAATTAATTAACTTAATGAATTTTCATTGATTTGCAAACATTTCTCTTTCTTGTTCTCTAATAGTTCATTTTTGTCAACAGTCATGTATTTAACAAACGAGCCTTAATGTGCAGGACTGTCCACCTGTTATCAGTTTCATTTTTTTATTGGTTAATCATCAAACTGCAGTTTAACGAGGTCGGGTGGGTAAATATTAGCAGCTCCTCATTGTCTCAGTGTTTGTGTTGAGTTTGCTCACACAAAGGTGAGGTGTGTCTGCAGAATACCTGCTGATATGAATGCTCCTGCACGCAGTCGACATGCTACCAACCGAGATTTTATGACCTCGATAAAAGTTTCTCTGGCTCCGCAGATGAAGCTGTCAGAATCTGGGTTGCGAGCCGACCTAACGTAACCCCGGACACACCTCCATGACGCTGCACAATGCACACGTCTCTTCTCAAGGACTGAAGGACATCGGTCAAATGAAGCGTTGACAGTTTCCCTTGCCTGAACTTAAAGTTCAGACGAGGCCACTTGACCGGGGAGTTTTTGCTTTTAGAAAATCTCTGACATGTTCCTGCAGCAAACAGAATAATCTGCTCACCGGTAACGTGGCTGTAAGAGTTCAACATGAAATTCAGAAAATCTGAAGAAGAATGACTAAAAATAAATTCACTATTTATGATTCTTCTGGAAAATCTCTATAGGTTGTTTTCCTGGTTTCCATTTTTAGCAACACCCTTTTTTACTCTTGTCCAAAGGGCTGGAAGAGGAAGCAAGTTTAATAAAGCCAGGCTTTGTTTGCCCTAACCTAACCTCAAACCTGAACCACAGATAAAAGTTAGAGGAGGGGGGGCAGATTTCACTTTTCTTGGTTGTTTGTTCTCCAGTTCATCTGCTCGCTAAAGATGCATTTGACCGAGCGACAGCATTTCTCTGTTCTGATTGGTTCTTTTGATTCAGGTGTGATGGACTCTTGTTAAACGTCCTTTGAAGCGGCAGATTATCCGTCAGGACGCTGTGACCGCAAATATGACTAAAATTCATTTTTAAACAGGTTTCCTCCTTCTGCTTTAAATGAGCTCACCTTTATGTTATTCAGAGAATTTCTGAAGCTTTCAAATTTAATTCAGTCAAAAGAATCATCAGGGTGTAATCTGTCTCGCCCCATTGTGCATCGAACGTCAAAGCGTCAGAAGGATGTCAGTCAAGTCCTGAAAAGGTCCAATCAGCTGGAAGAGTGGAGACACCTGTGAGGCGTTCAGGTTCGTTAACCAGGTCAGGAGAGATGTTTCTCACCTGTTTCACTCCCCGTCGCAGCTGCTGTGTCGCGATAACGGCACTCTGACATTTCAAAAGAGCAGTAACGTGAGGAGAGAATCACAACGACGCACGGCGCTCGTATGAACGTTTGGCTCGACTCCACAGTTTGTAGAGAGCAGCTTTTAACGGACTGCAGGCTTCAGGAAACACGAGTATTATTAGCTCTCTGAGAGACTCAATCAAAGCTGAGAAGTGCTGAGAGGTTAAAGACATAAACGGGCAGAAATCGAATCTGCAAAACTGATGCAGCATAATGGGTGTCTTGTATATCTTAAATATCTTAAAAGATGGTTCAGCCGAGTGGAAACAGAAATTCAGAAAAAGATTTGTCACATGTCAGACGAATCATCAGATCTGTGTACATTTCTCACGGGTCTCATATGAGGTATGAGATTTGACCTGAGCTCTCTTCTGCAGTGATTTAGTGGCCTATGTGAGGCCGCACACCACACGACGGCATTTTAACATGTCCCAGTGCATTCAGATAGAAATGGGCTCACGTGTGTTATATTTCCCAGCAATGATGGGGGTCAAACGTCAAACACACACTGTATGTCGCACTTTTTAAGGTGCAGCTACGCCACAATCCTCTGAGTGTCCTCGGAGGTGCGATGGTGGACGACCTGGTGTGTGAACTTCAGAAACTTCAGGTCATTGAAGCAGATCATTTACTGAACATCCTCCAAAGAGTTCCTGTTACCTGCAGCAGAAAACTGATCTCTGTCATAACTACACGTCTTTCATTTCATCTTTTTAATTGCTTGGGTTTTTTTTTGCTTTTACGCCTGAAGAATATTTTAAACACTTGCAGCATGCTGAGGTGTGTATGTCTCTTTAACCCTGCAGACGGAGGTCAGATCTGCCCCTCAGCTGTCCTTATCTGACTTAACATGCACACACACACACACACACACACACTCAGCTTGTGTGTCATCAGATGAGTGTGTGAAGGGTTTGTTGTGATAACACGGTGATAAAAGCTGAGTTTGTGTAAAACCCTCAACCTCTTCTACTGTTTCTTTCTTTTACTTCACTTCTTTTGGTGCTGTCGTCTCAACTAACCCCAACCCAAAGTTTTATACCTCCTGAAACCAACAAAGGACATGTTTTACAATTATTTAAATCCAGGTGCATTTCATGATGACTTTGAGTCCTTTGAAATGATTTTTTGGGAAGTTTTTCCTTCCTTTCCTTACAGATAGCTGTGTGTTGCACAAACTGTAAGAACACCTTGAGACAAACTGTGATTTGTGACATTGGGCTCCAGTGACTTCACTTGAAATCATCTCAAAGTGGTGAAATATCTCCAACTAATAACTACTGGATGGGTTCAAATTATCAGCATGAATCCTCCTCTTTTCGGATCTTTTGACTTTCAGTTTACACCTGAGTCATGAGCATCCTAAAAGAAGTTACTAAAATGTCGTAAATAAAGTGTCCCATCAACGTCCAGTGGTTGCACGTTACAGTCTAAATATCAGTGAGACATGTGAACATGCTAAATTCAGCTGATCCTTTAAGTTAAGCTCAGGTTGTGAAAGCAGACCTTCAACTTTCATGAGAGCTGAGCTCAGCCAAGTTGAACCTGAAATGACCTTAAATGGCCACCGAATCTGATTTAGTTCAGCTACAACATGAACTCGTCTGAGGCCACCGACTTCACATTTTCCTCTTAGCAGAGCTTTCTCTGTTCTTATCCACCCAGTTATTGTGTGTTATAGCTTTAGAAATACCTCCTTATGGTGGCATTAGAACATATTTAATGGAGAAATGTGATATTTCCTGCACTAAAACATTTTAAAGCTGCAGTGTCTGGTTATTTTGCGAGCGTTGTGTGAAGCAGTCAGACCGGTTACAGCATGAGTTTGCATGTTAAGGCCATGATCACAAAGGAAGTTATTTTCTCACCACTCAATCTTTCCTGAAGCAAAGGAATGTGAAATTATATTTTAGGGTGTGTTTTTATGTCTCACAGGAGTAAATAAACTTGTTCCTACAGGTGCACAATCAAACTGTGAGGCGCTCGGTTTCTCCTTCAACACGAAATGATGGAAATTTTTCATGCAGGACAATCAGAAAATGCTTTGTTTACTTTGAAATATTCTTTTTGTACACTGTCTGTATCATTAAAAGTGTTGGGGAAGCTTTATAATGAGTCACATGTCTGAATCCTTTACATGAAATTAAACATTTGTTTGTGTTTTATTATAATATTTATCACTTGAGATCTTCGTTCTCAGTCTTAAATTGCAGTTTGATTTCCCTTAATGTTTCTGAATTTTTCCATCGCTACAGTCGTGCAGACGTTATATCATCCTCTTGGTAGCTGTGTGTGATTTGTGTGTTTTAAAGTAAATGAGTGACCAGACTTAAACTCATTTCTCACACAGACGGTGATGAGAACGAGGTCGGGATAAATCACCTGCTCCGTGTGTTTGAATGAAGAAAGCAGCTGATGATGTAAGAGGCAGCCGCTGTGTGAAATGCCCACTTTTTCTTTTTCTTTTTTTTTTTTTTTTTTTGCTTTTTGACCTGCACGCTGCAATCAGGTGGACGGTCACAGTTCAACAGGACGAGCCCATCAGCCAGGATGGAGATAAAGCAGGTGATGAAATGAAGGGGAAACCAGCTTAACTCACTTTATTTCAACATGTGGACGGATTGTCGCTCACCAGCTTAAAAAAAAGAGCTGAAACTAAATAAAATAAAACCTTTTTGCTTTGATTTCTTGTAGAACACACTTGTCCATCTTTAAGGGTTTAGGATAAATCTTTATATTGTACACATCATGCTGTTTGTACATTCGTTCCTTCTCTCCTCTACTCAGACATGTTGTGTGTTTTTACTGCAGTGATCCAACAGGGACATCTGGTGGAAAAATTTATGTGGATCCAGTTTATTAAAATAATTTCAGTGTGAATTTATGCTTATTTATATCATTAAAACTGTATAAAAGTCCATAAAGATCAGTCAATCAATCAGGTTTTCTCTGATTAATTTGATTTATCGTAAACAAGTTTTTATTTATTTCATATGAGGCATTTTTTTATTCTATATTTTAAATTTCATTCACATAAAGAACTTTATAAATGTTAAATGTGCAGGAATCACTCTTCATTCAATTCAGATCTCAATGTTGTGTCTTACAATGGTAAAAAAAAAAAAACTCTTTATTGATTTCTCAATAAAGTATCGTGGCTTTATTCTGGATTTATTTTGGCATTTTTCACTTCTGAAGCTTTTCCAGCAGAGAGCAGCAGAGACCAGCTGAGCTGATTGAAACTAACGCTGCTGCTTCTCTGGACGAACGTGAAGAAAAGGACACGAGTCTGCAGGTTTTAATGTTTCCAGTCAAACAAGGAGGCAGCAGCTCTTTATGTGGATGGAAACATCTCAAACAGAGAGCAGAAAAAATCAGCTGCTTTTAGGAAGGAAAGATGCAGACAGACACTGAATGAAACCACGAAGGACGTTCGAGGTTGAAAATCTCATTAGACTTTAAAAACTGACCTTTTTAAACATATGTGGGGGACACATTTTCACAGATATTTCAAATTTTGGTTGAGTGACAAACATTGAACTTTGGAAGAGACAGTTTATCACCAAAAACCAGCGCTGTTAAGTTTCACTGTGACCTTCTGAACGTCTCAACACACTTTATTCTGTTGCTCAAGAAGCGAGTGTTCGGCTGGTGAAGAGAAATGTTTGGTGCCAGAGAGGCTGCAGATTTAAAACCTCTCTGCAGGTTCAAATTCCAACAAGGACAAGAAACTGTTGTGCAACACTCAAAGGTTCATTTTTACCTGCTGGATTAGAAAGCTGAGTGTCTAAACGTACTGAAGGATGAAAGAACTGAAGGACGAATCTGCTTCGGTGACTCCATCAGTCGAACCTTGGATCTGTTTGGGCGGTGTGTGAAGGTGTGTGTCTCCAGAAAGGAAGGAAAAATGAAGATGGTAAAGAAAAGCTGGAGGAATAAAAGCCGAGCTTGAAACCGAAGTGGAGAGCTGCCAGACTCTCGCTGTGCCTGAGGCCTCGCAGGCAAACAGCCAGCGTCCATCCGACATGGGGGGTCTTAGTGTCCACGTCCATGGAGAGTCTGACCCACGCTGTGTGTGTGTGTGTGTGTGTGTGTGTGTCTAAGGACACTCAGGCCACCGTACACGTGAAGTGGGAGACGTGATTATGATTGGAGTCCTGGATGTGAAAACTGCAGTAACAGGTGACAACAGGCGAGCAGCTGATTACTTTTTTTTTTTTTTTTTCACTCTTTGTCTCCATCTGACACGCTGCAGCAAAAACAACATAAAGACTCTTGTTGAAAGAGGAGACGAGTGGGGTGTTACACAACATGACAAATTTAACTTGCTGTAAACAACATGATGAATTAAAAGAAAAACTTGAACAGAGAAGAAAATGAGTGCCAGTTCCTCCTCAGAGACTCACTGATGATTAAATCATCCTCAACGCCTGATGAGGGAATATTTTTTTAATAAAGGTGTTCACCTCCTCCTGGATTATCTCACAGATTTAGAGGATCTTTACTGAGTCTGTCAGCGGTGCAACAGCTTATTAAAACACTTCATGTTTAATATATCATCAATAAAACCTCGGAGTGACTTTCCTGAGAAAAAAAGCGAAGAAATGTTTTATTATTTATTCTTTTTTAGCTCTGCCATGATGATGGAGACGAGTAGCAGCTCAATGATGCTAATTTAATGTCAGGCTTTTTGAAAACAGCATGAAATCAGTAAACACGGTGAAAGTATTTCTGGAGCACTTCTTAAACGTGCAAATCAAAGAAGACGTTAATTGATTTATTGATGCAGAACAAGAAGAAATCTGTTCGCTGCATCTAAAGAAAAAACCTTCAGGTTCCCTCTGCAGTTCTTTAGATTAGTTAGTGTGTATAAGTGTGTGTGTGTGTGTCTGTTTTACAAATTGCAGGGCACACTATACATCCTCCAAATTGCCATAAATGCCCCTACACACACTCCAGCTCTCGGGCTGTTGGCATGGTAACCGCTGAGCGGTGTCCAGACTCCAAATTCCTGATCCTTTTTTTTTCTTTTTCTCCTTTTCCATCCTTAGGAATCACTCCAGAGGGACGTTAGGTGATTCTCTTTTTTTTAAGCTCCCAGAAAGGTCCATCAAACGTTTTAATCAGGATACTGCCACCGTCTTCTCATCTTAAATCATTTTGGAGATGTGATCTTCATCGCAGATGTTGTGACATCTCGTTGAAGATATTTGTTTGGTTCTTTTCTTTCCGAGGCAAATGTAAAAGGATGTTTAGTGTTTTTGCACATTTTGCAGAGGAAACACTTCTATGACTTTTTTTCATGGTGATGCTATGATGCATTTTGTCTCACTCAACATGTATTTGTATTTATTTCTCAAGGATGAAGTAAAGGAGAATATAGCACTGATCCAACTTCTCTCCAGGTTAAAGTCGTGCAGAAACAACATCACATTTTCTCTCCTTTTCTTTCTCCCTTTTGGATGATGAAGAAACCTAAAGGAGAGGTTGAAGGTTTGAGGTTGATGTAACAGATATTTTTAAATTTCAGCATTCAGACTGAAGATAAAGAAGATGAGTAGGTGTCAGCGTCACCTTTACTACAAACTAGACTGTTTGACTGTTTGGATATGAAAAGTCTTTCTTGACCTTGAGCTGAGTTTTTACTGCAGCCTCAGACTGGAGGCAGCTCTCACATTCACAAGAAACAATAATAAGCATCTTATTTTATTTCTGTTTCTCCTATTTCTGCTCTTAAATCTTTAAAACTATACTGTACATCAGTGTGAGAAGACCAATAAACCGAACAATGAAAGATGAGCGAGGCTGAATCGATGTGAGACAGACAGACGGCAGCAGGAGGGGAAACGTTAGGTCGCTCTGAACAACTGTTCCTCATCCATAATTTATAACTCGGAGAGACGAAGGCTGAGCAGCTTCACCAGACTGACCTCGCTGACACGTTCAGTGATGGACGGCTGTTTGCAAAGAGAGAAAAACCCTCACAAAAGTATAGAAAATGCTGCTTTTATTCTAGTAAACTGATAAATTCCTATTGATTTCATTTGCAAAGAATATCGCCTTGATATGTTGTATACTTGATATGAATCTGTACAACAAAACCTTCATATTACTCACTCATATAGTTTATCATAAAACATTTCAACGTTTCTATTCTGCTGTTATGAGACATTAGTCCACATAATGGTAGATAATAATGAGCATCTGTGGGTGAACATTAAATAACATCATAAAAATAGCTTGTTTTTTTTTTTGCATTTTCTTTTTATTGTAGAATTTCAGAAACAGTGTTAAAAGGTCTGTAAAAAAAAAGTCTAAATGCCACAAATCACATCAAACAGTCACCAGATTGTTTTTACACAAAGTTTATGGAAAATATTAGTTACACAAGAATCCACATCTATTCACTTATTAATTATCACTACTTTCATCACGTCTGACGTCAGTGATGATCGCTGATTGTTGTCCACAAAAACATTATTTTAATTTGTTAGTCAGACAGAATCACAAGGTTTAGTCTGATTTAACATTTCTACAGAGTCAAACAAACTACGACAAACTTTATACGACGACCCAAAGTTAAAATGCTCACTTAACACAAACTGCACTCGAATACGATCAGATTGCTTCGTTTTCATCTGCTCGCTCCGCCGTGCGTTTTACACCTGCAGACTGTCAGAGTTTGTGATGCCTGAAAGAGACGTTAGAAAATAAACTGTGACTTTCACTCTGCGCTGACAGGTTTCATTTGAAGGTTTTATAATTGTTGCTCCATTTTAACATAACAAATTAGATGCTGGGGGGCTCAATTTGTAAAGTGTTCATAATTTATGAAAAACTCATTTCTCCAAATTACTTTTTAACACCAAATCCAAGTAAAAGATGCTGAAACCTCCAAATATTCAAACAGATTTCACTTTATGCAAAGTTGAAGCTAAAATAAAAAGCTGTCTGATGCTTCTCATACAGTTAAAAAAAAACATCTTCTTGTTTTCGGATTGTGAAATCGCGCCATATTGAAATGAAAAATGACATAATTTCCCATCAACCCTCGAAAAACTTGACAAAGAAGGAGCAGACGGTGTGCCATCCGTCGCTGCAGTAATTCTGCACCGGATCCATGTCGTTCAGCACCCCGTCTTCATCAAACCCAGTCCGCTCCTCCCTCTTCTTCTTCTCCTCCTCTTCCTCCTCCTCCTTCTTCTTCTTCCTCTCTGCCTTCCCTCCGTCCGAGCTCTTTCCGGCCGGCGTTCCTTTCTTCTTCCCGCCGTCCTTCCCTCCCTTCCTCTCCTCCTCTCCGCTGCGTTGGGCGAGCTTCATGTGTGCCTCAGCCGGAGCTTTCTTGCAGGTTTTGGCCTTCAGGACTTTTTCTCCTTCGCAGGCGTTCTGCCTCTTCTTCAGCTTCCCCACCAGCTGCTTCCAGTACTGGCTGGACTTCACACCGTAGGCCTGGCAGAGGTCGGGTTTACCGGCGTAACGACACCAGTACCTGGAGGAGGAGAAGACACAAGAACAAGAACAAGTCAAGAAGAGGAAGAGGACAAAAAATTAGTACATAAAGTTTAAAACGTCCAAAATACATGCATGGATCTCCTCTTGCAACATGTTCCCTTTTCTGTCACTGTTGATCTCTTGTATATTTTAGGAAACTCATATTTTAAGAGATCATGAGCAAAGACTGAGGTCATGAGCAAATAAAATCTGTAATAATCTCGTGCTACATTTCATTAGATGACTCTCAGATAAAGCTCACAGGACTGTCAGGTCATTTTTAACTTTGACAGAGCACCTGTGTGGTGATAACCTCCAAAGTAATCACCTTCTTGCATATTAAAAAAGGGCTTTAATATGAAAAGGTTTTAGAGAACGGACAACAGATATGTGTGTGTTAAAGGACGAAGGTTTGTCACACAGCGTCTGAACTCGTCCTGTACGCAGCTGCAAATATGTGTTTAACTTAATAACACAGATAAATTCAAAATGTTCAATAAACAACAACGTCCTCTGATTAGAAACTCCCTGTGGATGAAACTTAACATGTTTATTTACGTATAAGTGGAGAAAAAAAGACACCAAACTGAAAGTGAAACTGTGGATGGATGAATATAGGACAAAAAACTAAACAAGCAATAAAAGAATAAATAAAACAATAAACCAAAATGACCTTAATCTTCAGAGTTTTTCTGAGCTGATCTTAACCCTGAACTTTGCGTGCCAGCAAAGAGCAAACGTTTATAATCCTTAAACGTGTCACATTATACGATTTGATCCTCCTGCTAAACCATAAATACGATCACAAATCTTCCACACGTGTAATAGTGTGAAAAATGAGCTCCGGTGTCACTGAGAGGACCCCTGAATTATTCAGGTGATTAAAACATGATCAGGTGTGTGATCAGTGAATCACATTGATAACTCATCAAAGTCCTTCAGAGAGTAAAGTCGTGATGTTTCTCACCTCTGCTGCTCTCCCAGTGTTTCAGTGCTGCAGTTCACCATCAGGGTCACCAAACCTTCGCCCGACGTCTGCCACACGCAGCGGTGACCCTCCTTGGTGCTCAGCTCCCCGGAGCCGGGCACCGAGCGGTTTCTGGCTCTCTTGGCCGGTTGTGGCGACGGCGGAGGCTGCCGGGGTTTGTCGGGTTTCCCCTGACCGGGCGGCCGTTTGGCCTCGGGGAGGACGGGGAGGCAGAGGAGGAGGAGGAAGAGGAAACTGCAGGGCAGGAGACTCATGGTGGCTGGGAAGGGACATTTAGAGCCAGAAAATAAGAGTTGGAGGAGACCAAATCAGAGATAAAAGGAGGGAAAATACTGGAATACATGAACACAACTGTGGGTGAATATGCAGCTATGGGCCCTCAGAGTAGTTTTATCTGTTCTTCTTTTATTGGTTAAAAATGGATAAATGCAGCTTTAAATCACTTCACTTCATCTTGATGTTTCTCTGTTTTAAAAAAGTCCATCGTTAACTGTGACGGGTGTAAACAACGAGATCCTCAAAGCTAAACATCAGCCTGTGACGGCGTCATAAGATAAGTTGATGCAGTGTCTAAATGATTGTTTTTTTTTATTCTCTAAAGGATCCTGACAGACTGTTCAACACTAAGCTAGCAGCTCTGCGAGGTTCAGCAGCGCTTCCAGCTGAGCTCAGTGTTAATATGTTTATATTTAACAGGAACAAACCACTAAAAATCAGCAAAAAGATCATATTTAAGTAAATCAAGCGCCCAAAACACTGGAGCCTACATTTCCCATAATGCAAGTCTAAAACACTGCTTGTCTGGAAAATATCTTTCTGACCAATATCTGTTATTTTTCACACTTCATACAACTGTTTTATCAGGATGAAAAAAATTCTCACTGTTACAAGTAAACTGAAGTTGATTGTTAAAATTATGATGAATGAAAACATCTCCACACTTTCGTCACTACAACACTCAGATAATCATTCATGTCTTCTGCATTATTTCAGCATTAATAATCTTTGAAAACACTGACTGCATCATTTTTTTTTCTCCTTCAGTATCTCATAAAGTCGAACATCACAGAGCGGCACAACGTGTTAAATGTTAAAAAAAAAAAGGACAATGGACACAGAGAGGGGGTGTGAGTCTGTCAGCGGCTTATTGAAAACCAGCCAAGCGTCAGAAACTCTCCCCCAAGAAGAGTCCAGACCGGACGTGTAGCTATCAATCGACCGAGGGGGGGGTCTCTGCCAAACTCACAGTTAATCCTCCATTTCAACCCGTATTTCACTTTTTAAGATCTGAGAGGAAAAATGGGTCAGCACAGCCAGAACATGTGAAATAAAAGAAAACAAAGACAAAAACCTCTGATGATGATGGACTGTGACAAATGAAGGAGAATTAAACTAAATTGAATTAAAATTTAAATAAAAATGGATTCTCTTGTCTCTGAAGTGTGCCTGCTGTCTGTTTCTCAGGTTGGCTGTTGTGAGTTTAATTAACTGCATTTTGCAATCTGCACTCTGAGTCTGTATTAATGAGAGTAAAAGCTTCATGTGCTGCGCCCCTGGGCCACCGTACAAACACTTCCCGGCACCATCATCCCGTTAATGATGATGATAACAACAAAACAGGTTGTGTGGCGCCATAATTAAAGTGATTAATAATGTTAATGTGTTTGTGTCGCAGTGCAAAACGGAAAATTAAATCAGAAGTACACCGTGCCTCAGACCATCGGAGTGTTTTTGTTTTGTGTGAAGCCAAAGTCCTCCTCGACCGAACGAGCAGGCTTTACAATCAGAGTATAATTAGTTTTATTTTATTTTTATCTGAGCTGTCTCTCCTGTGAGGAACCAAAAACACAAACTGAGCTCATTTTTCTAAACTGCAAATTAATGTTTTAGTCGTTTGAAGCAAAAGAGTTCCTGCTCTGTGATAAAAATTAATTAAATCAGAAAACTTGACTGATGATCAGCATCTAAAAAAGGATGTGTTCAGACATGAGATTTCATCAATAAACCTGCTTAAAGGAGGCTGTATAATATTCTCCAGAGATGGTGGAGACCAAACCTGAAGTAAAAGGAGAGCGCAGGAGAAAAATCTGCACTTTAAAGAGATAATGATGCTGATTTATGCGACAATTTTTGCTGCACACAAACAAAATGCACCACATATATGAAAACCATCACAGCGATGTGAGAAAATACTCGTTTTTCGCTTGTTTTGTTGTGTCTGAATCCAATTTAAAAAGGTTTTTGCACACACATTTAAAGTCTCACCACAATCTGCTGCTGTTTGATTATCGAGAGAGATGATCAAACAGTGAAAAACTGCGAGCACAACCAAATGGAGGACGGCCACACAGTGTGGATGTAAAACTCACAGAGGGAAACTAATATGGCGGATTATCCTCCCATAATGTCTCAGTGTGCTTCTCGCTGTATAAATCAAGTTTACATCGCTCATCAAGTCCTGCTTCATGTAAAAATCATTTTTCTACATTTGTTTGATGTCAAATATCTCCTCGGTGAAGGTTTAGAGGTCAAAGGTGACTGTCAGTATTCAGACATTCAACAAAACAAGTGAATTATTTTAGAAATTGTTTAAGAGAAAAGTGAGTCTGCAGCTGTTTTAACTGAACTTTGCTTAAAAACCTTAAAGTATTTAACTTTATACATATATCTAACAATTTCTTGTCTGCTCTGAAATTAGTTTCTTTCTCTTGTTTTGCATTTTCAACAACTTCATGTTCACCCTGAAATCAGAATGAAAGACAAACAAACTGATTTCTTTTATCACCATGAATCACTTTTCTCTGCTGGAAATTAACAAGAGTTTCTGGGAGACAAAAAACAAAGACGTCCTGCACCAAAACAGGAATGGGGGGGGGCGGGGGGAGGGGGGGGGGGGGGGGGGGGAGGGGGGAGGGGGGGGGGGGGGGGGGGGGGGGGGAGGGGGGGGA
>JBAJHX010000033.1:23035184-23046561 GCA_037176925.1 Amniataba percoides
AAGTCACTATAATATAAGAGACTTTTTTATAAGACTTTTCAAATAGTGAGCGAGATATTTGATGGAACAATTTCATAAATCAAAAATACAAATTATATCATAAATCAATGAAACAAAAACAATTATTCAATGATTTACGAGACCTGAAGAATCATATTCAACGTAAATTTTTAGTTGCACTAATAAATAAAAGTATTAAAACACAACACACATGCACGATCACAAACAAACAAAAATTATTTATTTTAATTCTACTTTAATGTAAAACCAACAAAGATTTTGGTCACCATAATAATCCATAATAATCTCCTTAATAATCTGTGCGTAAAAACAACAAACAGAATTTGTGAATTTGATCTTTTTCTTTTTCAGTCTAGTTAAAAACAATGAATGAAAGAAAAAAAACTGAATAATTTCTCTCGTTCGTGCACTTTGTGTGTTTCAGGTTTATGAAGTGGCGAGCAGCAATCCATCTGCTGAGCACCGTCCGCCCACGCGGCCCCCCGAGGAGGACGAGGGGGTTGCCCTTTTACCTCCGGCAACCCCTTTAAAACACACACACACACTTTTATGCATGTATGGATTCAAACACACACACAAAAAAAACAAAAAATAATCTGCGAGTGACGTTGCAGCTTCTCGTTTTTCACGCAGAAAAACTGAGAATTTGTGTTTCCAACTGTAAAATCTTCACACTGACATGAATATTCGTAATGTGTAAAAACCTTCAGCGTCTTCAGTTTGTTTGTTTGCAGAATAAAATCTTAAAGAAGTGAAGTGTGTGTTTTTACATCTGCCTGTTTGTATGCACATTTTCAGTTTCAGTGCTAAAGAAGAGCAAATTCTGGAAATGAACAAAATATAAATGTTTTTACTTTTGGAGGTAGAAAAGTTCATCTGTGGATAAAAACAAAGAAACCGAGTGAATAAATTATTTTTATTTATTATCAAGTGCAAAAACAATCAGTACAAATGGAGGATCTTTGTTTTTATATCTAGTTTTGTCTTTTTGTCTTTCCATTGAGCTGCTGTAATAAGTGAATGTGGGATCAATAGTTTTATTTCATCTCATCTTATGATGAAACATGAGCAGAAGTGAGGAAAACATCAGATCTGTGAGGAGGATGAGGAGGGTGTAACCTTCCTCACAGATTCTCGCCTGCAGATTTTCTTGAGGTTTGGTCACAGTTTTTATCAAATTTATATGAAGACTTGATGAGTGACACTGAAATAAATCTGCATTCAGACACTTTGAGTAAAAAAAGTAAAAGTTCAGAAACGTTTGCACATCATGATGAGCACAAACGTCTGATTCAGTCTCTTCACGATTCACTTCCAGCCTTAAAACAGACGACCTGTCACGTTTTGGTGCAAAAAAATACACCAAAATATTAAACTCTGTAAGAAAAGTCTGTAAAGAAAATCTGTAAAATGTTTTATTTAACAGAAAATGAGTCATGATGAATCTCCTGACGAACGTGAGTCAGGATTTTCTCTCTTTTAGCTCCATGTTTGGTCTCCTCCACCTGCTCGGGGACATTTCTGTCTCTTTAGCTGTTAAAGGTTTCGACTTTCTTCACCAGCTGCTTTTTACAGCTTTTACAATGCTGTCAAAGTTTGTTTGGATCAAACATGAAATAAGTTTATGGGACGCTGCAGATTCAGCCGATGCACCAACACACTGTCACACTATCAGCTGATTATAGACACTTTAACATCAGTGTTTACTTCATTTTTTGCAGGCACAGTGTGCAGAATATTACAACACACACAAAGTTTAAGTAAAAACACTTAAATTTTCTTTCCTTTTTTTGTATACATGCAAAAAAATTGCATCCTTCTGTGAAAATGATGGTTACTACTGACAATAATAAAGCTGAGTAACAACACATCTTGATGAAAAGTAAAGGAAAAAAGGAAGGTTTCACACACAGAGCTGCATTTTGTTTGTTGTCGACGTTTATGAAGTTTAGAAAAAGGTGAAATTATTGTGAAGATGCAAAAAGTTTCCAGTGATAGCGAATGAATCAGGCTGAGTTTTGAAGAAACAAAGAAAACACAAGCTGATTTTAACGGCTTCACACTGAAAACTCTCCTCCTCGACGACACCTCCACCTTCGTGTTTCAGAGCGTCTGAACACGTCCGGCCCGAGAAGCGTCGCTCTGTTACAAGCTGCCGTCCGGCACAAAACCCTCTTCATTAACATAACAATTTTAACTGCGAGGGTGGAAGCAAAGTGAGGTGGGAACAATCGTATTGTTTCTCCCCCTCCACACTCTCTCTCTCTCTCTTTTTGTCCCGGCTGCCCACTCGGACCGGGTGATGATGACCCTTTCCGGGGGCGAGGCTGAAATCCGGAGCGGGTAACTTTGCGTTGCGTCGTCGAGCTTCATTCAGCGCGAGAAGCGTCTCCTGCATCCTCGCCGCCTCGCTCTCTCTCCGACCGACTCTCAGGACGAGGAGGAGGCCCGCTGCACGTCGACTCGAGGAGGACGAGGAGGGTTCGTCTTCATCGCAGGTCCAACGTGAGTTTGAGACTCTTTTGTCCTTGAAGGCGTCTGCAGTGGTGTTTAAACTGGGAGCTGGTGGAGGGAAAATCAGAGAAACTTCACGTTCAGTCTGGATTTTTGCAGATAAACAAAGCTTCTTTGTGCAAATAAAACGAAAAAGATGGAAAAATAGAGACAAACGTGAACAGACGTCTTGTTTCTGTTTCTCCTGAATCTTTAAGATCTGCTCACATCAACTAGTACGAGACGACAGGAAAAGATAAAAACATCTAAAGCAGCAAAAAACAGATGAATATGATCAACGTTCCCAATTTCAGGCCTGCAGATTTTTCTTTAAAAAACACGGTGCACGTTTTCTGTATGAAGTTTAGTTTTTTGTTGTTTATTTTCTGTTATCGAAGTTGAAGTTTGGTGTCGACCAAAAGACTGAGACGTTTGAAAAGGTCCAAAGTTAGTTAGTTGGTTTTGTGCCTTTCATGGCTTTGTGAGATGTCACTTTTTATGGAAAATGATAGATAATTGGTTTATTGTAGATCTGCAATAACTGGTGGATTCAAGTGATGAAAAATGTGGAAACTCTTCTGACACCTGATTCATAAATTCAGTCAGTTTTTCGTTAAATCGCAGCAGAATTTTCTCCTTTTCCAGATTCCTGTCTGTGATGATTTGTTGCTTTTTGTTTGTTTGTTGTGGTGAACGAGAAGTTTTTGGATTTGTTGGTCATTTAACACAAACGCAGGCTGGAAAACAGTTTGTTTTGATGTTCTGAATAAAAGAGGAAATAATCAGCAGACTGATATTTACTGAAAATATTCATCAGCTGCAGCTTTAATCTGAGTGAACTGAATGAAAAACTTCATTTTGGAGATTTTTTTTAGCACAAATCAAATAAAATGCAGTCAACTACATTTAATTTTAATGCATTTATATTGAAATATTAAAGCTTCTTATGTTTTCTGAGGGAAGCTATGTTGACAAATTATTATTGATTTGATTTAGAAACCAATTACAAAGTGCAGCTCCGGGATTTCTTATGGTTGCAGGCTAATTATTGTTCTTTTGTTTTCTTAACTTTTTGATGACTTCCCACATATTTAAGTCTGCAGTAAAAAAAGAAGTGTCAGTTTTCTGTCATCGGTACAAAAGAAAACTGAAACAGCTTCAGTTTTCAGGACTTTTTTTCTATTTTCGGCTCATTTTGTGCTCGAGAACAGAGATTAAACCGTCTTATTGTTGATTCACAGGATCTCTCTCTTCTGTCTTTGGCTTCATAAACAATAAAACTGATTTGGGATCTTAATTATGCACATTTGATTTCAGCTCTGAGACGAAGCGGCGACACTTTCTGGGTCTCAGATACTGTTGAAGTCATTCAGTCATTGATGTGCTGTCTATTATCCGACACTCAGCAGTCAATATGTTTCCCATGAATATGCAATCGCCTCTATTGACGGCTCGGTTGGAGAGTTCATCGCCTCAAAACCTCCCAAACCCCGACTCATCTGCGGGTCGATGAAAAATTTCATCCCAAAATGAGAAATCGGAGCGAAGCCGTCCGGCTGCACGTGAAGCGAATCAGGATGATTTATGGAGCTTCATTCATCGTCTGCGTGGAGAAACCAGACGCAGAGTTTCCCTCCATCAAACCAAACATCCTTTAAGTCTTTTATAAAAGAGTATTAAACACTTTAAGACCTCGCGGATCATTTATCAAACTTACTTGTCGTGTTTCATAATCTAACTCTTGATTTTAACCCAAATAAAAACCCTGGGCAGCGTTTCCTTCCTTCCTAAATGAGTCACCCACAGTTAAAGAAACACCTACCGACCTGGCACCGATAACGATGATTTATGGTGTTTATTTAAAGTCGTCTTTTGTTGAAAAAAATGATTCACCTTACAGAGGACGGGGATTTCTTTTTCAGAGAAGGATGCATTGATGTATTTCTGAGGAACATCCAAACTTTGAGAGCATCTGCTGAGTAAGAAGATGAAGAAAGTGATCTAAAGGATGGATGAAGCCGTGTTTGAACTGACAGACGCTCAAATAGAAAGTTAAAAAAGTTCAGGTGAAGATGAAGGTTGATTTGATATCATAAAGCTTTGATAAAAAATATTCATGATTTTTCAAGAAGTGCATGAAAACTGTGTGAGCAGCTGTTCGAGGGAACGAAACGTGAAAATATCTGAGGGAGAAATCTTTAAATGTTCTGCAGAAAGGAGGAAAAATCGAGGTCTCGAAGGTGTCGAAGGTCACAAATTTCTGCTCGAGCAGCAGATGACCACAAACGCAGGCGGAAAACGACGAGGGGGGGGGGGGCAGTTTGGTTGTTTTTTGTTGTTTTTCTGTGACGTTCGGTTGCAGAAATGGAAAGGAGGGCAGCAGGCGGCGAGCAGAGCATCGTTTGAAGACAAAGATCCATATTAACAAAAAACACAGATGACAGATGATTAATCGGCGCGTTGGGCTCTGCGAGCCGCCGGACCCCCGGCTGACACCCCGAGCCACCAAACACAAAACCAAAAACCCCCCCGAGCCTCGGCAGCCCGGAGGAGCGTGGGCGAAGGGTGCAAGCAGGGCAGCGTCCCCACGGAGGCAGTGTGTGTGTGTGTGTGTGTGTGTGTGTGTGTGTGTGTGAGCGAGGAGAGAGAGGAGGAAAAAAAAGATTTCGTGCGAGTGTGTGTGGGTGGATTTGTGTGTTTGTTCGACAGATTCTGACAGAGAAAGTGTGTGTTGGTGTGTGTATTCGTTGCAGAGCGAAAAACCCAGTGAAAGTGTGTATTAGTATGTGTGTGTGTGTTACATCGAGAGCCAGTGAAATTGTGTGTATGTGTGTGTGGGAGTGTTTGTGTGGTTCCTAAATGTGTGTATTTGATTTCTGAGCCTGCTCATTGCAGTGTGTGTGTGTGTGTGTGTGTGTGTGTGCAAACCAAACCCCCATCTGCCACAGGGTGGGCGGCTCGCCACACAACGACAATACACACCAACATTTTTGTAACTGTGGGCGTTGAAAAGGCTCGAGAGCTGCAGCCTGCTGCTGCTCGCTCGGCTCGTCTCCGCGGCTGCAACTTTTTTCATCGGCAGACGAACAAATCAAACAGACGCAGCATCAAACCGCGAATTTGTTCTCGTTTAGATAAATACGATAAATACGTTTTCCACCCAGAGTGTCAGAGGTTCATTCAGAGGTCGTTCTGAATCGTAGCCTTCGTCTCTTTAAAGAGAGGCAGGAATTTCATGGAAGCTTGATGTCAGAGTTTCCAGGTGTCGAGGAGTTTGAAAAGGAATAAAAACAATAAAAGCGTCTTCAGACACGTTAGCTTCTTCGTAATCTGACAAGATTACGGCTGCTGCTGCATCCCGACGGCGTTACGAGTAAACTGACAAACAAACAAACAAACAAACAAAGTTCCTGTTTTTCCTGTTTTTTGACCTCTTCGGCTCTTCGTGTTCGGAGCTTCAGCCACGTTAGCTTCTTCGTAATCTGACAAGATTACGGCTGCTGCTGCATCCCGGCGGCGTCCATCCTGAGTCTGACGGCGTTTCGAGTAAACAAACAAACAAACAAACAATATGACTTCCTGTTTACGTTGAGAGTCACGCCTGAATCCGACAGACTCGTTTCCCTTCACTTCGAACATTTCAGATATTTCACAGCTGACATTGTGCCGGATTAACCGAGGTCCAAAAACCACAGACGACCTTTAAAGTTAATCCACGCGTGACGGCGAATCTCTGCATGAACGAAGAAAAACATTCGCTCAGTTTGTTTGCTGTACGAGTTTAATTCAGGAAAATTCGAGGGAAACTGCTGCAGAATTTGTCGTTGCAGAAGTTTCTTCGACTCGACTCGTCAGCGACATGAACTGAGAGATTAAAGTCAGATTAAAGTCAGCCATGTTGGTTCAGATTAAATGAAGTGTTTGGTCGCAGAGTTGCGTCTTCACTTCATCTTCACGTGACGTCTGAACTCAAATCAAGCTTCCCCTTTTCTTTTTTTTACTTTCTCTTCTCTAAGTTTCCGTATTAAGCCGGCGTTACTTTAAAAAGCCTCAAATACACGAGAAGTGGAGAAAAACGTCAGATTATCAGGAAGATGTTTCCCCGTGAAGTGAAGCATCTTTATAAACTGTGACGAACAGGAAGCTTATTTTGTGTGTTTACCTGCGTGAAAATGAAAACAGCACAGAAATCAAACTATTAAAATGAAGAAAAATAAAGCCAGTTCTGCTCAATCAGCACAGATTTTAAATTTGTGATTGTCGATTAAAAAAAAGGCCTCAATCCCAAAAAGTTTGAGCATTTAAATAAAACAAAGAGTCTCATCTTTTCACATTAGCGGATGTTAAAATGTGATTTCATGTCGATGCACATTCACAGGCCTGAGTTTCTCTCCAGTATTATTAATAAATCCTGATGTACATCTTCATCCAAACCATCACAAAGAAATGAATTAAGTGATTATTCTCCCTCTAATCACCTCATCTATCTCAGCAGGCCAACAATAGGAGGACTCGGTAATCTGCTCCTGACAGGGCAGCAGAGAAAACAGAAGTGTGTGTGCAGTCGGTGTGTGTGTGGGCTCAGCTGGCACACACACACACACACACCGCGCGGTTTGCACCGTTTTCCCGGATCCCGGCCATATACAGCGGCTCTGCCTCACCGGAGGCTCCTTTTATGGAGACGGTGTGACCGGAATTCCGCACGATGGAGCTCCGTTTGTGTTTTTCCTGCTGCTTTTTGTCACAAATTATCAAATTAAAACCTTTAAAAAAAGAAGCAGATTCCCGTTTTGGAGGCGCGTTTGTGCGTAAAACGAGTCCAAGATGTGATTTTAATATTTTCCCCCAGTTTCGTCATAATGAGCTTCACCAGTCCTATTTCTGGAGTTCCCTCTGTGGTTTTTTTCCTCAAACTCAAGTCCATATTTGGTAAATGACGTAACGGGACACCCGGAGATCCCCTTTAAAACCGTCCTGCAGCATCCCGGAGCTGTTTGTGAGACGCAGGTTCACCTTCGCCATGCTGGACGCGCAGAAAGCTGCAGGTTTATAATTTAGTGCAGCAAAACGAGAAATGACGGCGAAGCTGTGCGAGGAGGCGTCAGTGTGTGTGTGCGCGGCTGAGGGGGGGCTGACCGTGTTCAAAGAGGAGCAGCATGAGGGGGGGCCTGAGGAGGACGCAGGCGGTAAGCTGAGGTGTGTGTGTGTGTGTGTGCTGCCCGCAGCAGGAGTGTGTTGTGACGCTGTTGTGTGTGTTTGCAGGTGACTTGGCGCGGTACGTGGCCGCTTTACGCACGCAGCCGGTGGCCTTCACGGGGAAGTTCTCGGTGGAGTCCAGAGGCGCGGGGGGGCCGTGGGCACCGGGAGACGTCATCAACGTGGTCAGCGCGGACATCGCCACCCCGGGACCGGCCCCGGTGTCCGGCTCTCCCTCAGAGTCTCCGGACGTTTACGCAGACATGACGCACCAGCCGGACATCAGCCACATGTACGCGCCCCCCCACCCGCACCCGCACCCCCACCCGGCCCCCTCCTACTCCTGCGGCGCGGACATGTACCAGGACCAGCCCGCGGGGGGGTACCTGGCCACGCCCACCTGCGCCGTGTCCTACCACCCGCCCCCCTCCTACAGCGCGGGGCCCAAACCGGGCGCGGACGCGCTGCTCTCCATCGTGCCGGACTACGGAGGCTTCTACCAGCAGAGCTGCCAGCGGGACGCGCAGGCCGCCTTCCCGGACAGGAAGTCGCTCCCGTTCCCGCTGGACCCGCTGCGGGTGCCGCCCCCCCTCACGCCCCTCAACACCATCAGGAACTTTACGCTCGGCGCGCCGTCGCCGGCCGCGGAGGGGCCGATGGCCGCCGCTTTCCCCAACCACCAGAACCTCCCCCTCAGGCCGATCCTGAGACCCCGGAAGTACCCGAACCGGCCCAGCAAGACCCCGGTGCACCAGCGGCCGTACCCGTGCCCCGCGGAGAGCTGCGACCGCAGGTTCTCCCGCTCCGACGAGCTGAGCCGCCACCTGCGCATCCACACCGGACACAAGCCGTTTCAGTGCCGCATCTGCATGCGCAGCTTCTCCCGCAGCGACCACCTGACCACGCACATCCGCACGCACACCGGAGAGAAGCCGTTCAGCTGCGAGCAGTGCGGGAGGAAGTTCGCCCGCAGCGACGAGCGGAGGAGACACATGAAGATCCACCTGCGGCAGGAGAAGAAGAAGAGCTCCTCCTCCTCCTCCTCCTGAGCCTCCACCTGTCAGGAGGAGGAGTCTTTATCTGCAAACAGTCCACAAACTCACCTGAGCTGTTTGCTGCTGCTTCATCTCAGGGAACCGATTCAGAGACCAAAATCCTGCAAAACCTGCAGAGAAACACTCCAGTTATTTACTCACAGAAACACGCAAACTCTTCTCAGAATCTGAAAAAGTCTCTTCAAACTACAAAAACAACATAAATGTCCCGTCAGCATCTTTTTCTTTCCATCTCACCTGTTCACCAGCCTGAAGTTTCATCACTGTTTCACCACCCAGAAGAGATTTAACATGGTTTAACATGGGAAATAAAGTTTTTTTAAATAAAGTTTTCCGGTTTGTTGTAAAGACACACTAACTCATGACATCATCTAAATAAAATAAACTTTGAAAATAAAGTGTCAAAAGGTCCATTTAAAGACTAAAAACAGGACTTCTCTGCCTGCTGTGCGATATTTAAGAAAACACGTCACACCTGAGACAGACTGTGACGTCACAGATCAGGGCGGGGCTCAGGTGGGAGACCGGAAGCAGCAAAATGAAGCTTTTTTTTTTTAAACCATTTGTTTGTTTTTTTAATGAAATGATCAAAATAAAGACAGAATATCAGGTGAAGATGTTTCAGTTCAAACAGCACGTTTCTCTGCTGCAGCCTGATAATCTTTCACTTCCTGTTTCTCCTCGGCCGCTTTCAGGTGTTCACAGACTGATAAAAAACAGATCCAACCAGCATTTCTACCTGAAGAGAGAGAGAGAGAAATGAAAGTTCTGCTTTTGTTTTATAATTTTATGCAAAAAGTCGAGCATTGAAGTTTGATTGTGGACTGATGCTTCTCGTCGATGCAAATAAACGTTGACTTTGTTGACTTGTGGTGGCTGCTCTTCATTTTTCACCGTTTAAAGGGGCTTCTGGAGCTTTTATCGCATGAACTTCTGCAGCAGTTTGTGGCCATCGCTTCTTCTCGTGCACGTTTGACTGCACCTGCTGATGAAGTTCATGTCATGAAGGTCCAGAAAGCTCCAGAAGAACCATTAAATAAACATAAAGGTGAGTTTTTTTTAATCAATAATGAACTTTTAAACTCTCTTTAACCTTTTGACCTCCTTTAAAAGTGTTATTTTCCCAGTTTAGGCCTCGTAGCTGCAGCAAATGATCATATTTTTGATTTTCTTTCCACGTTGAGGCTGTTTGTGTTCGTCCGTTTCCTCCTTCAAAATAAAAAGCAGCTTCTTAAAAAATGTTAAAAAGATCAAACCTTTGAAGTGAAACAGCGACAGTGAGTCTGAAAACTCACGCGGTGAAAAACCTTAAAACCAGAAGATCTGAAGCATTTTAGATCCACAAACTTTTCTCTATTTGTGTGTGAACTTTAAGGTTTCCTTTGGAGAGAAGAGGAGACGACTGGGAGGCTTTTATTTTGAAAGAGACGCAGTGTTGAGTTCAAGAGCATGAAGAAGGAAGAGCTCATAAAAATAAAATAAGAAGTCTGTTGGAAATATGATCCAAATATAAAACAGTCGTAGAAGATAAATGCTAATATAAATTAAAATGAGATATTTCACATAAAGCAAAGTCAGAAAAGCACTTTGAACGTGTTTAGATCAGTTCAAATGTCACATTTACATTTAATTTATTATAAAATTTGGCTTTAACAGAGTCAGGAAATACCTGAACTCTTCATCAAACTGTATTTTTATTTACAGCTGCAGTTTGATTTAACTTTTCCTTTAAATTTTTCCTTCAGGCTCTCAGAGACAAACTGATACTGGATGGAAATATTAAATTATATTTAAACTCGCCAACTTCATTTAGCAGCTTTTATTGAGCCGACAGAAACTAAACAACCTGATTTGTTTTGTTCTCAAAGTGACAAACGAGAATAAATCGACACGTTTCGGCAAAATAAACAGCACATTTTATACGAACAAACAGAAAACTTTCATTACAGGCGAAAAACGTCGATACAGCTCGTTAAACAGCCTGAATTCAAAAAGCTTCTCTTTCACGATTTCCACGTTTTTCTCACAGCGATACGACACAGCTTCTTTATTCTCTCACGTCAAAACCAACAACTTTACAAAAACGCTGCATTTCACATTTCAAACTGAGATTTAAAGAGATTTATTTTACTTTTTATGAACATTTCAAACCTCCAACATGAAGCATAAATTTCATTTAAGTGCTGATTTAAGTTGCAGTTTCTTTAAGCTGAGCTGGAAATCATCATTATTTTAACTATAAACTTTAAATCTGCTTTAATATCTGATTAACTCAAAAACTCAGTGACATAAAAAAAAACAACTTCTGATCTTTATTTTATCATCAAACTGATTTTTCTTTTTTCGTTTGTGCTAAAAAGTCACAAACCAGCGACGCAAATCACAAAGAGCCCCGAAGATCGAACTCTTCAGCAGGAAGAAGATGATGAAGATGATGATGAAGATGAGGAAGATGATGATGAAGAAGATGAAGGTGGCTGCAGTTTGAAGTTTGTAGAGTTTGAATCACAACACCAGAAAAGAAAATAAACATTTCTGAATCTGAAGGTTTTTCATTTGCTGAAACAGGAAGACGATTAACACACACACACACACACACACACACACAC
>JBAJHX010000033.1:23114367-23124518 GCA_037176925.1 Amniataba percoides
ACACACACACACACACACACACACACACACACACACACACACACACACACACACACACACACACACACAGAGTAGTCCCACCTGGCCAGTGTTGTTGACTGTGTTTGTTTGTGTTTTGTCAGTGTGGAGCGCTTCATGGAGCAGCCTGAGGTCCATACGTAAGTATTACCCCTCCACACACACACACACACACACACACAAATTCCCTCATCACATTGTGAAATAAACAGACACAACATGATACACTCCTGTGTCTCCCTCTATAAACACACACACACACACACACACACACACACAGTGCCAGCTGTTGTCAGAACAGAACATCCCAAACATTTGGGTCAGACAGACAGACGGACTGACCGACAAACAGAAACACACACACACACACACAGCGAGGCTGACGGCGACATGCTCACTGTTACTCTCATACTCTGACGGTGTGTGTGTGTGTGTGTGTGTGTGTGTGTGTGTGTGTGTGTGTCCACACCAGCAGAGTTAATTAAACTCGTGCACACCGTGTTGGACGGCTGCAGGGCGACAGCAGCTCCGAAGACCGAAAACACAAAAGAGATGAAGTTTATCAAAAAAAACAAACAAACAGTCTGCAGACATTTTGGATTCTCTGAAAACTTTCTCACGCCGCAGCCATCAGGCGGCTGCGGATCAGGAGGCGCAAAACGTCGGCGGTTCGATCCCCAAATCCTCCAAACTGCATGTCAGAGTGTCCTTGGACGATAGTGAACCTAAAAAATGATTAATGATTGACCCTGTTTGTCAAAAAATAGTCCCTAAAGTGTTATTTTAGGTGTTGAAGAATGAAACCGGGTTATCGTCTGTGGATAAATAGATAATAATTTGATTGATTGGATTATTAATCAGTCCTCTAATCTGCCACTTTGTCTGTTTATCATCCATTATCTCTGTCTGTCATTTCTCTCTCGCTCGCTCACGTTTTCTGTGCGGATCACCTGCGTTGTAGTTTCCTCCTCCTCCTCCTCCTCTTCCTCTCTCCATCATCTCTCCATAATAAAACAGATTAGTGGCGGCTTTTATAACCTAAAACACAGCGAGCCTTAAACCTGTCTCCTGTGACGAGATTACCCCCCCTCGTTTCTCCCCCCTCCACCTCGCTCTCTCTCTTGTTTTGTGAGTGGATGTGATTGGACGGCGTGATAGTCGGCCGCTAACCGGAGGGACAGGTGTCTGCGGGGTCGACACACACACACACACAATCTCTCTCTCTTTAATCTGTTCTTAGAGGGAGGTGGGCTCCGGGGTCGGTGGGGTGGGGGGGTTGTTATCATCCAGTTATTGTGGCTCACTGTCGGGCAGCCCTTCGCCTCCCGCTGATTGTTTGGACCAGTTTTTAGGCTCTTAAATGGATTGTCCCACATGATTAGTGTATTGAGGAGAGTGTGTGTGTGTGTGTGTGTGTGTGTGTGTACGTGTTTTTAGATCTGTGTTATTACATTTATTTAAAAGAAGAATGGAAATAGATTCATAATCATATTTTTATTAAATCAGGAGTAGACGTTTAAAACCTACCAGCGTCTCCAGCTGCACATTTGTGGCGTAAAATCTAAATCTTTAGAAATATTAAACACACTGATGATGGTTTCTATTTTATATATTTATAACTGAAAAAAATAATGAATATAAAATGTAAATAGTCACACATTTATTTGGAAAATCTCACACGATGTGCTGCAGTTCTGCCGTGAACCACTGGTGGTCTCTGCACACTTTATCAGGTCTAATGTAACAGCAGCTCTGCATGAAACTTTAATATGTTTATCACTAAAATCAGAGTTAATGATGCTGCTTAAAGCATTTAAATGACGGAAAACATTACAGGACACATAAATGTAGGTTGCTGAATAATAACGTCACTGTTTGTGTAACTGAAAATGGCTGCAGGTGAGAAAATTGTCATCATCATTATTATTATCTTTATTATCACACAAGAGTTTGCATGAGAGTTTATTCATTTATTAATTCGTTCATTCAGTGTTGAGGAATCACTCAGGAGACTTCCTCATTTCCAAACATGTAGATAGTACAGAATAAAACAGAAGAAATACAAGACTGCTTTAAACTAATTTAATAATGAAGTGATGTGTGATGGTGAGTGAACATTAAAGGCTTCATAAAAGATAAACTGATGAATGTCCTGTCGTGTTGTTTTCATAAAAGATCAGTAGAATAACTGTCAGCGGTAATAAATCTTAGGAGGGAGTGATAAAGTGTGTGGATGTGTCAACAGATGACCGTTTTATCATATTAATGCCTTAAAAGGTTTTTATGTTCACAGTTTTTCTGTCCGTCTTTCTGCATGTCTGACACCTTTTTTCAGGAACTAATTTCAAGAGCATTTCAAATATCTTAATTTCTCCTCACAGTTTCACAGAGCAAAGGATATTTTTGGTGTTTCAACCCACAGTAATAATGTTTCTGCGTGTTTTAATCATCTAAAAGTCATCAGAAATAAATTATAAATGAAATAAATACCTCATAATTCAATGAATATTTAGTGCAGGGGTGTAATTAATCTCTTGGTCCTGTCAGGATACACACAGTTTTCATGAAAATACATCCATACAGTTTTTTATTGTACAGTCAGAAAGATGTAGCTATAAATACTTTACATTTACATGACATTTGTTTGACATTTTTAGACTCTTTTGGCACGTTTCCTCTGTTTCAAATCAAACTGAAATCAGTATGTATGTGGTGTGATTCACGTGCTCGTCGTTGCCCGTTTGTGTCGGATGTTTCTCGGCGGGTTAAAGCAGCATCTTCTCACGGTCTCGCTCTCTTTTCTCTCTCTGCAGCGGCCGTCTGCTGGTCGGGACGTTCGTCGCTCTCTTCTTCAACCTGCTGACGCTGCTGTCTGTCAGGAACAAGCCGTTCGCATACGTCTCTGAAGGTACGGTCGACCTCCGCTAACACCGCCGAGACGTCGAGTCCGGCTTCATACCTGATTTCAAACTGTGTTTTTCAGGCTTGTTTTGAAGAGGCGGGCTGGATTTAGTGATTTTGGTGTCTTTTGGGTTTCTCCTCTGGACGGTTGAGGTTTGATAATCCTCGTCCTCACTGGGGAACGGGCACAATTTGGCTTTTGTTATATTTTTTGGGGATTATTGAAGTGAAATGAAATGCTGGCTCACTGTTTTGTCAGAATATAAATCACAAACAGCGGCGGTGGGATCAGAGGTTAGTCCTTTCCTAATTGCAGAAATCAGGAAGTTATAAAACCAAACGTTGTTGTTTGATCCTAAAATACATCAAAAGATATATTTTTTAATTCTTTTCAAAAGATTATTGTTTTTTTTCCAGCACAAAGGAAACCTGACTGGATTTAAAGCATCTACCAGACTAGAGTACCAGTATTTATCTCCTTTAAACTCTCACTGTTTGAGATTAATTGTTAGTGATTCAGTTTCTCAGAGCTGAAAATGTTTTAATATCCTGTTTTATTCAACAAACACTCCAAAAATCCTCCTATTTAAAATGTCAAAAAGAGCAAAGATTTTCACAGAAATAGGGAATTTTTTTTACATGTTTGCGTGATTGAAAGTTGTATTTTCAAGTTTTCTATAAATCAAATGACTTTTCCCTCTGTAAGACATTTAAAAAAATATCACTGCAGGTCAGATGTTTTCTCCAAGTTTAGAGAAGTGCGAGGAAACAGTTTGGCAAGCCCGATGCCGACGCTTTTAAAATGGATGGAAGAGCAAACGTCATGCTCCATTATCTCATCAGGAGAGACGGTAACCGACCAAACCTCCGACCATAATGAGCAGTTTTACATCCCGTTGACTCATCAGACCCGACATTACTCTTTTTTTAATGTCAAGCAGACAAAATCCTGCAAGTAAATGAAGATCAAATGTTTTTTATGTGTGGATAAGTGATGAATTCAGAGATCAGAAGTATAAAAAAACTCAACTTTCAGATGTTTTTTCATGAATTTTGGGACAGAAGCTGACAGAATATAAATATCACACACTAAACTGATCGTTCAGGTTCAGTGGATCATTAAAGCGTGTCGACACACACCTTTATATGTGAGCACAAACACACACACACACGTAATGAGACGAGTTACAGGTCACACACACACACACACACACAGATGCAGAGTGGGAGGCCAGGCCGGGCCAGCGTCGACCTTGGGACATAATAACCTCACCGAGAGTCGCTCTGCTGCTAATACAGACAGACTGGAACACACACACACACACACACACACACACACACTCACACACACACTGTACCTGTATGAACTCTGCATGTATGTAGAAACTGAACACACACTTTGATCCGGCTGGGACACACTTTGGAGGAGATGAAGAAGAAAGGAGATAAAACAAAAGTTTCCTTCTTCTTCTCCTCTCGTCTGTCCATCGTTTCTTTCTAAATCTCTTCTCATCTTCTCCCTTCACTTCTCCTCATTTTCCTCCCTTCCTCTCTCCCCCTTTTCTCTCCTCTTTTTTCTTCCAATCTTCCTTTTCTCACTCCCATTTCTCCTCCTTTTTCCTCCTTTTTTTCCTCTCTCCTTTCCTCTTCTCTTCTCTGTTTCAGTCTTTCATCTTTACTTATCTCTCCTTTTTTCCCTTCTCCTTTCTCCTCCTCTCTCCTCCTCTTCCTCCTTTCCTCTCTCCCCCTTTTCTCTCCTCTCTTTTCTTCCAATCTTCCTTTTCTCACCCCCGTTTCTCCTCCTTTTTCCTCCCTTACTTCCTTCCTCCTCTCATCGCCCTTTTTTCTCCTTTCCTCTTCTCTTCTTCTCTGTTTCAGTCTTTCATCTTTACTTATCTCTCCTTTCTCCTCCTCTCTTCTCCCTCATTTCTTCCTCTCCTTTCTCCTCCTCTTCCTCCTCTTCCTCCTTCCCTCTTCTCTCATTTTTTTTTCCCCATCTGTCCCTGATTTCCTCCTCTCTTCTGTTTCCTCCTCTTCTCCAGCTGACTCACTATCTGTATGAACAGTCTACTGATGAATGAGGTCAGTGTGTGTGTGTGTGTGTGTGTGTGTGTGTGTGAGTGTGTGTGAGTGTGTGTGTGTGTGTGTCAGCTGTCTGCTCTTGCGTTCGGAGCAGTCTCAACATCACTTAACATCTGACATTTTGGGACGGGAGGGGAGGATGAAACTACACACACACATACACACAGGCACTTAACTTTGCCAAAACACACACTATCTCTCGCTCATTACACACACACACACACACAAACACACACACACTCTGACGGAGCGAGACTAAAAGTGCATTACGCAACCATGTTCCAGACAGTGGTAATGTAGTGTGCCAGAGGGCCAGACGGGCAGAGAGACATGCCGGCACACACACACACACACACACACACACACACACACACACACACACACTTACGCTCGGAAACATCGTACGCCTTCCTCGTACACACAGATCATAAATAAGTCACTCCATTAAAATGTTTGTTTAGACTGACTCACCGTGCTAGCACAACAAACAAACCCCTCCTCTTCCTCTTCCTCACACACACGCACACACACACACACTCTCACACACACACACACGCAGGTCTGAGCAGGATGGGATGTGATGGGCCTTTGACCCGACGCCGAGCCTTCGGGCCTCGTGGTGTCGTCAAACATTAAAGGTGGGACGGCGCAGCGGAGCGAGAGCGCTTCTCTTTTTTTAAAGATCACAAAGTATTTTTATCTTCATCACGACGCAGCGGCTCGACGCTCTTTAACGAGTTTGATAACGAGTCGAATGTTTGGAGCAGATTTATTACAGCTGAGGTGAAACAGGCTGAATAATCGACGCTGCTCCGAACTCAAAACACGTCACAAAACAGAAACTTTATCGCATGCAGCTTCTCACAACACGTTAAAAAAAAAAACATCCTGCACACGCTCACAACTTTTTTACTGTGGCGGATTAAAACGTTAACAAAGAGTCGATTCATTCGTCAAAGGAAACATAATCTGCTCTTTTAATAATCTTTTAATCACCGAGGTGCTTCCAGATCTGCCAAAACGTGAAAAAAACGAGGCTTTGTACTTCGGTGTTTTCACAGATTTAAGAGTCATTTGTAGTTGCAGCCTTTAACCGTTTGCTGACTTCACCACTGAGAAAAACAATGCAGCTCGCTTCCGCTATAATTATGCAAAAAGGTCAATTTTTACAACCTGTGTGGGAATAAAAAGATGCACGACTGAATAAATACAGAGACACGTGAGTTCAGTTTGCTCACATTCATGACCGAGACGTTTCTAATCCCCGGCCAGTGGAGACATTTACTCAAGTACATGTACTTACATAAATATTAGACGAACTGTACCGAGTCACTTTGGGTAATTTCTCACTACTTTCACTGTTTTCACAAAGCAAAAAATCAATCAATAGAGAAAAGAATCAGCAGATTGATCCAGAATGTACTTAAATTTGGAGTATAAGTAAAATAAGATGCAATGTTGAGTGTTTTCTTGCAAAAACACCAAATAGATAGATGAGATCTTTTATTGACAGTGGAGAAATTTCACTGTTACAGCAGCTCAATAACAATTTAAAAGAGACATTAAATAATAGAGACAAAATAAACAGAAAAACAATATGTACAATAAGTAGTAAACAGTAATAAGAGAAAAAGAAAGAAGCTTTTTACACACAGTTTGATGTGCAGGTGAGGTGTTATATTGATAAATAGCAGATATGAATTTATGTTATAAGTAAATGAGTGAAATGAAAAAAGTGCAGAGTTAAGACCTCAGGAAACATCAGGAAACATCAGACCTAGCGTGGTATGGAAAAGTTTGTTACCATGACAGAATTATCGTGCAGCTTTAAACAGTCTGACAGCGTTTTGATGCTTTTTCTTCTTTATTACATTAAAGTGAACAGCGACACTTTTCATTACTTTAACTACATTTATCTGATTATACTGACGTACTTTTACTGAGGTCTTGTTTTCAACGCAGGACTTTTACTTGCTGTGGAGTATTTTCAGTGAATTTATAATAATAAAACCGACAGAAACACTCAGAAAAGTTTGTTTGTTTGTTGTTGTTTATTCTTGTACTTGTTGTCCATTAAAGGCGTCTCTACTTTTTCTCTCCAGCTGCCAGCAGCAGTTGGCTTCAGGAACATGTGGCAGATATGAGTCGAAGGTAAGAACCTCTTCATCTCTTCTTCATCTCTTCTTCATCTCATCTTCATCTCATCTTCATCTCATCTTCATCTCTTCTTCATCTCTTCTTCATCTCTTCTTTATCTCTTCTTCATCTCTTATTTATATCTTCTTCATCTCTTCTTCATCTCATCTTCATCTCTTATTTATATCTTCTTCATCTCATCTTCATCTCCTCTTCATCTCATCTTCATCTCTTCTTCATCTCTTATTTATCTCTTCTTCATCTCATATTCATCTCTTCTTCATCTCATCTTCAGCTCTTCTTCATCTCTTCTTCATCTCATCTTCATCTCTTCTTCATCTCATCTTCATCTCTTCTTCATCTCATCTTCAGCTCTTCTTCATCTCTTCTTCATCTCTTCTTCATCTCTTCTTCATCTCTTCTTCATCTCTTCATCTTTTTTCTCTCTGCTCATCTCTTCCTGTTTATCAGTCTCTCTCTTTTTCTCCTCTCTCTACTTCTTCAGCAGATTTTAGTCTCAGGTAGAAACAGGAAGGATCCACTTACACTGACTCAACACACACACACACACACACACACACACACACACACACACACACACACACACGCTCCTGACAGTGGTATAAATTCCCGTCCTGCTTACAGTGTGAAACTGTCCAGGTGTGTGTGCATGCAGGCACATATGGCCAAAGGTTACATGAGGTCAAAGGTTATCCTGTGTCACTGCGATGGATGTGAGGTCACAGGGGTCGGGGGGGTCAGGGGGCGGAGCCTGAGGGCCGCTGCAGGCAAACAGATTGGCTCATTGATTGAGCTTCTCAGAAATCAGCTGTAAGATCAGTTATTGGTGTTTCCCAGAGTACAGTGACACACACTCACACACACACACACACACACACACACACACACACACACACACACCCTTTGTTGTGACTTGGGTTCAAGGTTCGAAGGTCGCGGTCTTGTTATCAGAGGGATCTTTTGGTAAAACTACACTTTATCCATAGCTGACTGATCACCTGTCGTGTGTGTGTGTGTGTGTGTGTGTGTGTGTGTGTGTGTGTGTGTGTGTGTGTGTGTGTGTGTGTGTGTGTGTGTGTGTAGTTCCTTTATCTGCAGTGTTTTATTTCAACAGCATCAATAATCAGTGCCTAATTTCCAGTTTTTTCCAGTTTCTTGTGTGAATTTCATTCATTAAATATTTAAATATTTAAGTTTTAAATAAATATCTTTGTACCAGAAATGAGACATTTCAGTAAGTCAACTGAGGCTGTTGGACATTTTGTGTTTGTTTCTGACCTTTAATGGACCGAAAGATAAAAAAATAATCAAGTCAGTCGACCTAAAAGTGAGAATAACAGCATCTCCTTTGTTTTAAACTTCTGTTGATGTGACAAACTTTGAATATGAGTTTTTAAATAGTTTTACCTTCATTGTAAGAAGCAGTTATTTATGTGTTTACATGAGTTTTATACAAACTGTTTCCTAAAGTACGACACTCGACCTGGACTGGAGTTGACGTTTTCTTGAGGTTCTGTAAAAGTTAAATGCTTCTCGTTTCACATTTTCCGTTGGTTTCCTTGAACAAAGACAAAGACGAGTTGACTTTCCTGCAGATGTGCAGAGAGGGAAAAGTGTTTCTGTTGGCAGGAAGCTGAACGCCTGACCTCTGATCGTCTGTGGACACCTGATATTTGTGGCTGAAAGCTGACACTTTGCACCGGAATCGAATATTTCTTAAATTCAGTTGATGCTAAATGAGTCGCAAACATCTTCAGTTCCTGCAGATTATTTGCAGAAAAAAGCTCTTTGGACTTTAACGGCTCATTAAAGCTCCTTGAATAAGAAAATACAGTTTATTCTGTGTAGCATTGATTGAGCCTGATGAGCTTTCCACTATGATGGGATAAATATCAGCTGATGTGTATGTTTACCCGACTTATAAAATGTCCCACTCTGCGCATACGATCATCTTTCATAAGCTTTCCTGTGAGAAAACAACCAGATTTCACTCAGTTAGATCACAGTTATTACAGCGACCTGCAGTTAGTTTTGTTTGTGCATGTTCAGGTTTCTTTCTGGTCATCGAGCAGTTTGATGGAGACGCTGAGCTCTGTGTGCAGAAGCAGGTAAAGATGCTTATGATGGATTAAACAGTCGATGTTTTGTTGAATGATTCTTCATCAGTAAAGTCTGTAATCGATTATCTGATCAGTTTTCTGGAGTTTGGTGGAGATGTCAGAGCAGCTGCAAGAAACAAAAGAAATCGAACCAGTTTTTTAAAAGACGAAGTTTGGACCCACTTGTTTGTACTGATGGAGAAAAATAAAGCGTGGATTGAAATCTGAAAGTGAGACGATCGAGAATCGATTGATTATTGAGTCGTGAGGTCGCTGTTGATTCTCACCGTTCGTAAAAAAGTCATCTGCTGTTTTTGCTCTTCAGCACTTTTCCTGCTGTCGTTTGGTCTGAACGAGTCGCTGCCTCCTGATTGGCTGATGTAACTGTACAGCACATTCAATAATTAATTTCCCTGAAACAAGATGTCGGTTTATTTAACCGTCGACCGTTAAATCAGCTCAACAGTTAAAGTTTGACGTCCAAACTTCAGGAGTGCTTTAATGTCTTTCTTTAGGTTGCCATAGTAACGTAAAAAGAGACTCCAGACTGATGCTCGGTGTCGACTGTTGTGATGAATATTACATCCCACTCTGTGTTCCCCCATCTGAAGCGGGTGAAGTTTGCACACACACACAGGCGCACACACACACACACACACACACACTCACACACACACACACACACACACACACACACAGTCAGCAGCTCAGTCGGTGCAAGTTACTCGGGGCGACAGCCTGGAGAGTTGTGCAGCACAAACTGAGCTGTGATTGGCTGAGAGGGCAGAAATGAACAGGACGTCCCAGCCTAGTTTCCAGTCTTTGTGTGTGTGTGTGTGTGTGTGTGTGTGTGTGTGTGTGTGTGTGTGTGTGTGTGTGTGTGTGTGTGTGTGT
>JBAJHX010000033.1:23154852-23167771 GCA_037176925.1 Amniataba percoides
AGTAGTAGTAGTAGCAGTAGTATTATTAGTAGTAGCAGCAGTAGTATTAGTAGCAGTAGTATTATTAGTAGTAGCAGTAGTATTATTAGTAGTAGCAGCAGTAGTAGTAGTAGCAGTAGTATTATTAGTAGTAGCAGCAGTAGTATTAGTAGCAGTAGTATTATTAGTAGTAGCAGCAGTAGTAGTAGTAGCAGCAGTAGTAGTAGTAGCAGTAGTATTATTATTAGTAGTAGTAGTAGTAGTAGTAGTAGTAGTATTATTAGTAGTAGTAGTAGTATCATCAGTGGTATTTTTAGCGTGTTGCTCGTCGTGTGTTTTGCCTCTGAGGTCTCATCTGTTATTTCTTGGCCTACAATTCTTCTTCTGTTTGGATAAGACATGCTGTGTGTGTCATCACACCGCCTCTGTGTGTGTGTGTGTGTGTGTCATCACACCGCCTCTGTGTGTGTGTGTGTGTGTGTGTGTGTCATCACACCGCCTCTGTGTGTGTGTGTCCGCATTAGTATTTGTAAAATATGAGTGACTTTCTGCATGTTTGTCTGCATGACTACATGTCTCGGAGTGACTGTGTGTGTGCATGTGTGTGTGTGACTAAGCAAGTGTGTGTGTATGCACGTATGTCACACTCGTTTGTATGAATGGCTGTGTGTGTGTGTGTGTGTGTGTGTGTGTGTAAAAGTGAGTAAGCACGTGCAAATGTGTGCACATAACTGAGCAATCGTGTGTGTCTCCTTCCCTTGGGGCTGAGGTAAAGAACATCTGTGTGTGTGTGTGTGTGTGTGTGTGTGTGTGTGTGTGTGTGTGTTACCGACAGACTCAGGCGTCCATTACGACTGTCAGGTGGAAACCTCGTGTCTCCGGCTCTCCCACGAGCTGAACGTAACAGAGTTTTCGTATTGATTGGTGAACCTGAACGCACCACGATGAGCTGGACAGTGAACGCATCACCGTGTCACCTCTGCAGTATTTTTGTAGCAGCAGCGTTTGTAGTTTTGCAGAAGTACCTGCAACAGTAGCAGTGTAGTAATATTAGTAATGTAGTAATAGAACTGCAGTATTTCAGTTGTATAGTTGTATTTTTGTGCTTTTTCTTTAACATTCAAATATTTTATCATCAAATTAAACTCATCAGGTTTTATGTGTCAGCTGTGTGATTTTTACTTTCTGTCTGTTTGAATCGTCCGACCTCATTTCTCCCCCCGCCTGCGATCGATAAAGTTTGATCCGAACGTCGGTCCAAAAACAGTTTGCGGTGACGTGATCTGATTGGAGCTGAAGGTTTCTCAGTTTGGGTGAATAATTAGCAGCGATCGAACGCTGTATTTTCCTGATTTCACAGGGAGATGATGAAGAGAAACAGATCGACTTTGACAGCTGCAGGGTGGAAGACGGCGTCAAGTTTCGTTCAAATATATCGAAACGAGCCTGTGAAACTAATCTCATTATTATTATTGTTATTATTATTATTATTATTATTATTATCATTATTATCATTATTATTAAGGACTGAAGTACAAGCAGCTCAGATAGGAAGCAAATTTCAACAACATCAACTTGTTTGTGATTTAAGAAACTTTTAAACGTTATATTTGTCTGTTTGTGCTTTATAGATTAGAACATATTTTCTATAACAGTAATAATGCATGTTAGCTTGAGTGTGTGTGTGTGTGTGTGTGTCATTGATTGAGCTTCCTGCTCTCTGATTGTCATGGTTTCCAGATGCCTGATTATCAGCGAACGCTCGCTCTTTTTCCTCTGATGACTCGTCGGTTACCGGGCGGACTGTGAAAGCCGCCTGTGTTCAATAAATAGGCGCATTTATCTGCAGCATGAAGGAAACGCAAATGAATCATCAGTTCAGCTTCGTGTCCTGCAGCTCGAAATCACATCCTGTCAAACTTCACTCGTGTCGCGATTTGTCTGATGAAATAAACCCGCTCGGATCGTCTCGATGTTTCTGCCCGTTCAGCTTTTTATTTTAAATACGACACTAAATTTAAGTCATGAAAAGGCTCCTGTTGTTCTGATGATCCTCCTCAACAAACTTTAACTTTTCTACATAATCTGGAATATTTCTGTCTGAATAAATGTGTGTTCAGTCTCTCTGAATGAACCGTTTGAGTTTTAACCGTCTCTTCAGCTCACCTGAGTGTGAAGCAGCGAGCTGATTTTACTGACTGTGTTGAGAGGAAACGGTTACCATGGTGACAAAATGAAGAAAAGATCGATAACGAAGAAACTGAAGTGAGGTCCACAAACGACGCTGCAGTTACTGATTATCACTAAAATCTTTAATACTTTATTGAACGAAGTGATGAATAAACTAGCAGACAGGGAAGATAAACTACTGAACAGAAGACACAAAATAAAGTGCTGAAATTAGCCCGGCATGCTAACGATTTAGCGGTTAGCATGTCAGTGAAAGAAACGACTAAAAACAGACAGAAACATTAATGAAGCTAAAACAAATCTCTCAAGACTTTCCAGTTGAAATGTTCAAACTTTTATTTTGACACTAAATCTTATCATGTTTCTCTAAAATAACATTTAACGAAGAAAACCTGACTTATTTATCTGCTGTATCATGTCTGCACTTAAACGAATCTCCTGTTTTCATGGACGGTGACGACACGTCCAAACATTTGTAAAAATGTCGACCTCCTAGCTCAGCCTTTAATCTGCGTCTCTTTCCTGTATTACAGCTGATTAGTTGCTGCCTTCGCTTCCTGCGGCTCTTTGTAACCGGAGACGATCGTTGTGGAAACGCGGCGACGTGCGGCCGTCTTTTCGGGCCGCAGACGCGTCAGGTTGCATTTCACGTCACGCAGCTCGCTGTGTGTTTTTGTTTGAAAATGTTTGAGTCTGTTTATTGAAAACAGCTTGTAAAGTCCTGATCAGTAAACCGCAGAAAATCCCTGCAGGACAGATGGTGATTTTAATGCTCTCGACTGCCTAAAAAAACTGCTCCACCCTGCCAAATAAATGTATATTTATACAGCAAACAGCAGTAAAACACAGCAAAACTACCGCGATACACAATTATTTCTCATCTTCTGTCTCAAGTAAATATTCAATTATCTGAAAATGACAAATTTATTTCAGGATCACGAAAAAATACTTCTGCCAGACAAACAGTAAAATGACTGTAAAGTTTTAATCTGTGGGAGAGAACAAATGTTTATAACGAAGCTGAGAATAATTATGAAATAAGATAAAAAGCTACTAAACGGACTCTCAGTTTTATCTCTAAAATCAAGAATGAACTTTAAAACTAAGTTTTGGACAAGAAGTCTTTTAAAGATTGAGATAAATAATAATTATTCCATCACAAACCAACAAAATCTGCCTGCTGATGAAAATCATGATCAATAATCAATGATCAAACCTAGAAAGTAATTTAATTTTGGTGATAAACAACTAAATCTTGAAATTCTTTTATTATTAATTTAAACAATTAATAAAAAATAAATAAATGACAATAATTCTTCGTTGCAGTCCCGATCAAACTGTGTCCACGATCAATATATAAATCAATCATAAGCACACATGCATGAAATGTGTGGGTGTGATTTCTCTGCTGAAGTGCCCTCGAGCCGGGCAGCAGCTCAGTGTGAACATCTGGAGTTGGAGATCAGACAGTAAATCCTGTGGAGACAGATGCTGACGTTCATCTTCACTTTGAGCTTTTCCTAAATAGTCAGAAATAAATTGTGACGGGTCAGCGGTCACATGCTCCTCCATCTTTTACCAAAATAAAAGCTCGTTGTTTTAGTGACTTCAGTTACCTCCAGATGTTTTTGCATTTGTGTGCACAGCAGAGTTCAACATCAGGAAGCAAAATCTGCAAAAGAAAAAAAAAACATGATCTGAATGTAGTTTTTTAAAGCGAGTCCTAAACTGCAGTCACTTAATGTCACATTTCAGTCAAACAGCAGCTTGACAGAAAAGTTTCAGTTCAGCAAACACTTAAATGAATTCATCATTTATCATTCATGACTCCATCCAAACATCTGCTGCTGCTCATCCAGGTCACGCCGCTGACTGCAGGCCATGAAATCCTCGCTGCTTTCCGTCATATTTTTCATTTCATTGCCAGTTATAAATCGCTTTTTCTACATAAAGTTTATACAGATTTGAAGTTGGCGACACTGCGGCAGGTTTTAGGACTTTTAAAGATTCACTGCCACGCTCGTATTTAACCCTTCTGTTGCTGGATTCCTGTTTCCAGGTTAATGTTGAGGGCCTCGCTAACGTGTGAGCACGTGACCTGCGTGGCCTGTTTGTGTGTGCAGAGCGTACTGTGTGTACACGGCCGCACGCGGTGTTTTAAAATATACAGCCTGCCATCCAGATGTGCATCTCTGCGGGATTTTCACCCAGGAGGTCAGACGTCATCGCACACAGAGACCCAGAACAAGGTGCAGCGGAAAAACCCTGAAAAAAAAACACGGAAACCAACAGCCTGCGTGCTTTTTTCTCAGATCTTAAAGAATTTGAATGTACAGAAGATTTTCTCAAAGTCATCTCAGAGATTTCTTTCCCAACAGAAGAAACAGATAATCCTTTATTTTCATCATTAGATTCGCCCAAAATTGCACTTAAGAGGTTTTTTCTTCGGCCTGCAGATAAGCTGTCCGAGCGGCGGTCTGGATTACAGCTGAGCGAAGCAGTTGTGAGACAGATCGTATGTCAGCAGCTGTAGGTACGTACAGCGCTGCGGGTCCGGAGGGTTAACGGCTTAAAGCCCCTCTGATGTGTTTTCAATCACATGGAAACTAAAGAGGCAACCGAGAACAGCGGATAAAGTGCAGAACAGAGCAGAACAAAATGTCCTGTGCTGGTTCCAAAGACGCGACCGGGGAAGGACGAGATGAACGTGATTAACGTCACAGAGAAAGTGGGACGACACAGAGCCGTGTTTCCGTCGCTATTATCAGAAAATAAAGACGCTCACAGAAAACACACATTAACTTATGTAAGTCACAAACCTGCAGCTGCGTCACTTTTATCATTAACAGCTAAAAACAGACAGAAAAACTCTTTTCTGTCCGTTTTCTGTTCACTAAAAAACAGCAAAAATCACAACAATACAGCAGCAGAGCTTTTACAGTTTTCTTTTTAAAGTGCCGGGACTTTTTTTTTAATATTAAGAGAGAAATAATCTTAATTTATTGCAAAATTAATCTTGTTCTTATCTGTTAAAACTCCCGTCTGTGTTGATGGACGTGAAGCTGTGAAATTAATATTGTCAACGTGTAATTTCCTTTTTGATGAAAGTCCTAACGAGATCTTAAACACACCTGAAAACAGAAAACAGTGTCATGTTTTATGTAAAAGCTCGTACAGCCTGCACAGCGATGAGATATTGTAGGTCAGAGCTTGTGACCTGTTTCACGCCCTCATTTGATCACATTTCATCCTTCAGTCTCAAACATTACATACATCCTGCATATAAACCAGTTTACAGCTTCACAAACTCATCACACGGCCGCGAGCTGAACAAGATTATTTTTCCAGGCTGTGATTTCGATCAATAATCCACAAAAAAGAAATTGCATTACGCTTTTATCCTGTTTCAGTTTGGGCAAAATAAATTAGTGGAAACTGCTGTCAAACAAAGAAACAGGCGATTCAGTAAACCTGCGTCCACAAGTCACCGTTTACATCCTTTACTCGGGTAAAAGTGCTAAAACACACTGCAGAAATACAAGTAAAAGTATGAAAGTATAATCAGGAAAACATAGTTAAAGGATGTAAAGTAAAAGTCCTCTGTGCAGTGAAGTGTCACCGTTCATTTGAGTGTTTTTGCACAGTTTTCCAAAGAACTGCACATTTTTTTAAACTGCATCTTGTTTTAAAAGCTCTTCTCGTGTCTTTACTTAACTTTTTGTCAGAGATGAAGAAAATATTCAGATGCTTTACTGCAGTAAAAGTACTGAAAAAACACTAAAAATGCTCAGATACAAGTAAAAGTCCTGCAGTCCTCCACATTATTCACACACACACTACAATCATCCACATTATTCACACACATTTGACATGAAAAATAACTTTGACATCATCAGGAACTTTTCATTATTATTACAAAAATGAGCAGATTTAATAGTAATACTGCTTCCTGTTTGAATTTAATGTTTAAAATACATGAAGCAGCTTCACCCAACAAATAAAATAAATATTAAAAGACAACCTGATCAGACTTTGGGTGTAAACGTTGAGTCAAAAGAAAAATCAGCCTTTAAAAGCTTCAGCGGCTCTGACTCGGTTTGGAAAGTGTTTTTTCAGGAAGTCGTCCAGCAGAAATTCATCTTTTCTTAACAGACCATCAACACACAGCCAGAGGAGAAGTCAGATTTATGGAAATGAGGAAGACGAGAGGAGCCAGGACGAAGACCAAACCACTAACAGACCCAGCGTGTGTGTGTGTGTGTGTGTGTGTGTGTGTGTGTGTGTGTGTGTGTGTGTGTGTGTGTGTGCAGTCGTATTAGTTTATTGTTAAAGGATATAATCCTCGTCATCAGCAGTTTGCTGTAAATGAAGACGTGAATGTTTTTCTTCTTCACTGTTGGACAAACTTCATCATCTTCATCGTCACACAGCAACGAAAAATAAAACTTTAAACTGTTAAAATAAGATTTAAACTCACACCAATGTTTAATCACTCGTGTATATATTTATATTCTTATTTTCTTTACCTCTTATATATTTATCATTTATTATTTCTGTCCTGCTGCCAACTTTTCCTCCTCAATAAATGTCAGTAAAGGTTTATTTCATCTTATTTTACAACCACATGCAGTTTTACAGTAAAAAAAATATTTCAACCTGCTCGGCTTCAGATTAAAAGTTTAACTTTTAATGAGTCAAACCAGAGAAGAAGTCCTGCATTTTCAGAGAATCTGCATTTGAATAAAAATCTTAATTTAAACGTTGCAGGATGAAGCTGAAGTTTCCTTCACAGGATCTGTTGAGTCGATTCGATGATGTTCGAGCTCAAAGATCTGAACTGTGTTTTTCCTCCAGCGGCTCCCTGACAAAGGCAGCAGAAAGGTCACGATGAAGGTTTGACCGGGCGTGACGGCCGCCCCGCCCCCACAGACGACCCCCCGACAAAGAGATCATGATCACAGGACGTCGAAGCTTTCAGGTCAGATCCACCCGTGAAAATGTGAAAGATCCTCAGAGAGAGAAACTTGATTTTTCCTCTTCTGCTGCCTTTATTCATCCTCGTGTGTTTTTTACTTGAAGTTTGGAAGTTTAATTTCGCTTGTGACTTTTCTCTGCTGGGTTTTTGTCGGCGTGTTGATCCGTTTCTCTGAAAACATCGATCACAGATTTCTTCCTCTTCTTTGCAGATCGTTGAAGTGTTGATAACTTCAAGTTTACCTTAAGTTTGTCTTTTCTCTGCAAAATGAAGCTCTGCTGGGTTTTTTTTGTTCCTCCTGAAAGAGTCTCTCAGAGGCCGAAGGACAAACTTCTCTCCATCTTTCATGTCGTCACTGAACCGCAGGGGTCTCTAATCCAGGAAGAGTTAACCTCCTCCTCTCTGATCCAACGGCAGACAGACGAACAGACACCAATTAGGCAAAGGAAGCACAAGGGATGGACGGAGAAAGGGAAAGGAAAGGAAGCTGACAGAGGGGAGAAAACGGGAGGCAAAGGTCAAACTTAATGCAACGTAATGCTGAAGGAGGAAAAGGCGGGTAGAGAAAGTCAAACAGAAAGAAAGACGGACAAAGAGAGGAGAGAAAAACAAGCTGAGGTCGAGCCGAGCGTAACGCAGAGTGACTAAACTCAAAGAAATGTGGGGGAACGTGTTGGCGAGAGGCCAGAGAGACCATTAGCAAAGTTAGCCCGGTCAGCGTAGCGTGACCACGATACGCCTTCAAAACTCTTCTTCCAGCTCGCATTTCACTCGCTTTACGCTGCTGCTTTTAACCTTTGCAAACTTCAGCCGAGAGCATGAGGGTTCGGCTCGAGCTGCGACCGAAGAGAGGAAAGATTCGCTGAGACAAACACAGCGATCGATCACTGACACAAAGCTTCAGTTTGAGTTTTTATGTGTAACCAGAGTGTGTTTAGTTACGAAACCTCTCCCGTCTTTGCGTATCACATTTTAACAGAAGAAAAACGACCAAAACCAACAAAAAAAACACATTTAGTGTGTGTGTCACATCTCGTCTTCCTCTGAACCTTAAAAAGTGTTAAAACTCATCAGTTGTTGTTCCTTCATCACCATGAACACACACACACACACACCATCCTGCTGACACAAACGCTCATTAAAGCACCAAATGTGGATTCATCCGCCGCAGAAAATAGTCCCCAACAAACACACTAACCCATAAAAACTTATTGTAAACTAAATGAAACTATAAAAACTACATATTTGTGAAGATTTATCTTCAATAGGAACCAACAGATCTGTTAAAAGAAGAAAATGATTCCTGTTGCTTTGACAAACTTTAAAATTTCAACAAAAAACTTCAACAAACAAAGCTCAAGCTAAAAAAAAACATGAAAAAAACTCAAATAAAAGTTTCGCTTTTGTCCCAAAATTCAGTTTTATAAGTTGATTTTGTTGCGGTGACTTCACATGATCTGGACTCTGTGTCGCCCCTGAGAGGCAGATAGTGTTGATGAGATGTTTGCGGGGGGGTAAAGGGGGTAAAAAGGGATGGGGGGGGGCGTCCCGACTCCCTCCCAGCTTCCTTAGAACAACAGTGCTCTTTGATGAGCGCTCGCTGACATTCGAGGCCGAGGAACCACCGACCAGACGACCTGTTTGCTTAACCTCCTCACCCGACCCCTGAGAGGGGTCAAGGTAGCCGTCCGACCCTCCTCCTCTTCCTCCTGCTCGTCTCCTCTCCTGCTGCTTCCTCGCGCTTTCCGTCCCATAATGCCCTCCTCCTCCCGCTTCCCACGCCGCCTCGTTACCTCGATTACATCACACGTCATCAAACACGCCAGGGATTTGGGCTGGTCGGGTTTTCCCCACATACCAGATGTATGGACGTGTGTGTGTGTGTGTGTGTGTGTGTGTGTGTGTGTGTGTAATCCTAATCTCCAGTTTCTCCGTCTCTGTCGGGATTTAACCAGAAACGGATGATTTGTTGTTTAGAAAGGTATCGCCAAAGCTCGACGTGCAGTTTAATGTTTTCTTCTGTTAACGTCGTGAACTCTGCGGCACTTCGATGTCCGGGATTAAAAGTTACTCTGGTAACTAAAAGTACTCAGTTACTTCCTCATATTAAAAAGTACGGACGGTTTCTAGTTTTTAGTCTCACAGTAACAAACTGAAACCTGAATTATCTTTGTGGTTTTTATGAATCATATGAAGCGAAATGCAAACGTTGAGCTCTGATGTCTCTTTACTGTCTGCAGGTGTTTTCAGGTGTTTTAGCTTCTCGTGTTTTCTTGGTTGGTTTTAAGGTGTCAAACATTAAAAAAAAGTTTTCTTTTACTTTAAATCACTCCTACAAAATAGTTTAATTATCCACAGATATAATTATTCAGTAAAGTTTAACATGTTTTAAGAAAAAAATGTGCTTTTTATTTTTTTTCTCAGATGTTCAGCAGTGGGGACGGTTAGCGTAGCTTAGCATAAAGACTGGAAGCAGATGGAAACAGCTAGCCTGCTCACTTCTTAAACACACGGCTGCAGGTTTCGGTCTCCGTGCAGACACATTGGCACCGAATCTTAAATTAACTTCACTTCACGAGAATCTTAACCTGCACATTTGGACTCAGATTCACCGAGCAGCAGCGCGGCCGAGGACTCTGCAGCCAAACGCAGCTCTTAATGTTGGTACACAGGATTAGGCTGAGCGGTAAAGCCTGCTGTTATCGGGCAGCATTATCCCTCAGGAGTGCCTAACATTAGTGACCTGTAAGCCCGTGTGTTGGATCGCCGCCGCTCTGCAGGTTAATGAGCGCTAAACGGACAAAGCGATGTTCCCTCGACGCTGCAGAGCTTTCTAATGATAGGGCGCTTGTGCCGACCCACCGGCCAACAAAGACGTATTTTTACTTCCTGAAACTTTCCATGAAAAGGTTTCCTGTGAAGATGTGAACGTGCTGAGACGTTTCAGCAGCTGTCCTGCAAGTTAGCGTCGCAGAAACACAGCGAAGTGTGTTTTTAATATTCGTTCAGTTTATGAACTTTTCTCAGACTGTTTAACAGAAAGGTCTGATCCTTTAATTATTTCTTCTCTTCCTCGTGATTAGATTCGGTGTATTTGAATTACAAGATGTGAGATATAAAGTCATAATTACCAGAAAATCACTTTTAATCGGAAGAAATCGGTGAGTCCTGTGAGTCCATTTTAAACAAATAAAATAACCAAATGAATAATTAAATCAGGTTTTCTCACCCATCATCAGAATAATTATTTTAAATCGTTTTCAGAAACTGAAGCTTCAAGTTTTTCCTTCTTTTATGTGGACATCTAATTTAACACGACAAAAGCTCTTTTTTCATTATATTATTATTTTTTAAATGTTTCCTGAGAGTAAAACGTCTTCAAATACACGTTTTCCTTTTGAGATGTAATGGAGTAAAATAAGAAATTTAAAGTACTCGAGTAAATTCGAGCCAAGTTGCTGTTTGCAGCATTTAAGATCTTTACTGGCTGATTGAATTAACTGTGTCTTTTTTGATTGAATTATTGATTTCATTATTATTGATTTCATTATTATTGATCTTCTGTGCATCGGCTTCGCGTCGTGTTTCCCTCCTGAGCTCTGTTTTATTCGTCTTTTCTTTGAGTCCTTCAGGCTTTGACTTGTTGTGGACGCGCTGCAGGTTCTTACCTGTTTATCCTCCAACATTAGTGACCTGTAAGCCGCCTGCTGGCAGCGAGTCCTGCTTCGGGGTCACAGTCAGAAACACGCGGGGGAGGGATCCAAATAAAGACTAAAGACACATTTCTATCTTTTAAAGTGTTTAATGGTGATTTAGCCGACATGTGAGCAAATAAACTGTCGCTCTGTTGTTGTTCAGGACCACATTTCCCATCAGCCCCCTTGTTTTCTGCCCCTGAAGAGGATGATGGGTGACTTGTTTTGTCCATTTTCACCCCCCCCCTCGAAGACTCAACCTGCCAAACCGACTGTGTTTGAACATTTGGTGAATTTAAAAGTGCATTTTTACTAAAATGCTCAACTTTTGTACAAAATCAAAGTTCTCAAACTTTATTTTTACTCCGATTCCTGCAAATATTTTACTTTTCTCTGCACTCACATTTCATTTAGCTGACAGCTACTTGAAAAATTAATTTGATTTTTGCACACAAACATCAGAATTTAAAAGCTGAAATGATTAATCAATTAACTGATTGACATGAAATGAATCAGAAACTCACCTGATCATGTTAAAGTGATGAAAGTATTTATAGTACTTTTACTGCAGTAAAGCACCAATATGTACACAATTAAACTACAAGAGTAAAATAAGTATAATATAATACTGCTCACAGTATTGTATTGCATATACTGTATTTTATTTTTCTTTCTTCTATCAGTACTTTTACTGCAGTAAATGAATCCTTGAAGCTTTGAAATGTTCTCCAACTAAAAATATCAGCCGTTCATTTATGTATAAATCACATATGAAATATAAAACACGATTGTCTTATTTATTCATGTGTATGTTAAAAGACAACGGCATCGTTTATTAAAACAGACAGTCGGTTCTGTCGCTGAAAGTTTGAGGAAAAGATCTGAAAATGAAAATATTTATTTGACAGTTTCAGGGAGATTTTTCAGCTTCATTCTTCCATCTTTGTTCCAGCGGTTCGTTCATTTGTCGACCGTGAACTTATGAACTTTACAGACTGTGAAGCTCCTCGCGGTCGAAGAGCTCATCGAACTTCACACCTGCTGCGCTGTGATTGGTCGGCTGCGTTGAGGTTTGCAGGTTTTCGAGGAAAAATGCCGAGTGCGTTCGTGGAAAAGATGGTTTGAAAGCGTGCGTTGTTTAATCCAGCTCTCCAGGATCCATGAGCCTTTTTTCGCCCTGCATCATCTTTCATAGCCTTTATCGGCCGACACTAATGCTCCTCCTGCAGCCGGGTGGGGGGGGGGGGGCAGATCCAACATCTGGCAGAAAAACGTGGAAGAGCTCAAGCTGTTTGGGGGGAAAAGTACAAAATGTAAATTTACTGTAAATACGTAAACGAGAAGCGCCTCACATGTTTAGTTTTGTTTGGCCGTAAGCTCGGGATTACACAGCGAGGGAGGAGGGAGGGAGGGTGGAGGGATGGATGAAGGTTGGATGGAGGATGGAGGATGGATGGAGGGTTGGATGGAGGATGGAGGTTGGATGGATGGAGGATGGATGGAGGGTTGGATGAACGTTGGATGGAGGATGGAGGTTGGAGGTTGGATGGAGGATAGATGGAGGGTTGGATGGAGGATGGAGGATGGATGGAGGGTTGGATGAACATTGGATGGAGGATGGAGGTTGGAGGGATGGATGGAGGATGGATGGAGGATGGATGGAGGTTGAATGGAGGGTTGGATGGAGGATGGATGGAGGATGGAGGTTGGATGGAGGATGGATGTAGGGTTGGATGAACATTGGATGGAGGTTGGAGGTTGGAGGATGGATGGAGGGTTGGATGAACATTGGATGGAGGATGGAGGGATGGATGGAGGATGGATGGAGGTTGAATGGAGGATGGATGGAGGTTGGATGTTGGATGGAGGATGGATGGAGGTTGGATGTTGGAGGGATGAAGGATAGATGGAGGATGGATGGAGGATGGAGGGTTGAATAGATGGAGGATGGAGGGTTGGATGGATGAAGGATAGATGGAGGTTGGATGGAGGTTGGATGTTGGATGGAGGATGGATGGAGGTTGGATGTTGGATGGAGGATGGATGGAGGTTGGATGTTGGAGGGATGAAGGATAGATGG
>JBAJHX010000033.1:23175997-23188784 GCA_037176925.1 Amniataba percoides
ATCAATCGTCGGCCGCTGAATCTGACCTTTGACCTCTCGCCCGTAAAGCTGGCGACCTGGAGGTTGGAGGCTTTTTGTGTTTTCACGCTGGCTTTTCAGAGGAGAGTGACGGCGACGGGAAACGCAGATTAAAGGAGAACAAAAAGAACAAACGAGGGCGACTTTTAAAGGAGAGGAAAGAGTTTAAATCAGCGGACGGAGGAAACGTCTCCTTCCTCTCCTGTTCATGTGACATCCATCACTCTCACCTCCCTCAGCAGGGGGGGAAGTGGGTTAAAAATGGCCGACGTCTCGGGGGCAGGTTTACTGTACATGTGGAGAAAACCTCCTCAGAGCAGATGGTTGTAGGAAAGAAAGGAAGGAAGGAAGGAAGGTAGAAATGAAAGCATGCATACGTAATGAAGCGTGAAGCCACGAGGTGAGGATGAGGAGCGGGTCAGGACGCCCCCCCGTCCTCCTGCGCTCTTTATTTTCTTGTTTCGCGTGTAGAAAAAGCGGAGGGGGAAGGGCAGGAGGCCGGCGTGAGGAAGAGGAGGAGGAGGAGGAGGGCGGAGTCAGCGAGCAAACTGGCACCTCGGCGAGCCAGTCAGACGCCGGCGCTTTACGAAAAGGAAAAAAAACGGCATAAAACCCCGGTGGAAGATTGAGATAATTCTAATTAGAAGTGACTCTGCGTGCCAGTGATCCATGCAGACTATTAGTGTTGTCACGAAACGCTGCGGACGCTACTGAGCATGCTCAGAGCGTCGGGCAGCCCCCACACCGCCGTGCTGTTTGGCGAAGTGAAGGGAAGGTCACGTCGCCTGGGTGTGCAGCAGCGAGCGCCCGTCCTCGGCTCGCTCTGGGTTGCCTGGGTTCTGCACGCGATCTTCACCGGGGGGCGGGGTGGGAGCGAGGCCGGGCGCCGCAGCTTTTTTTTTTTTTTTCTCATTTCCTGCGTTGTTTGTTTGAAAATACTGCAGCAGTGTTTTTGCCGCATGTTGGCCGCGGATGAAGCCGATGGCCTTAAATAAGAGTTCAAGGCCGTCGGGCGCTGACAAAATGCATCGACCCCGCCGCTGAAAATGACTGAACGGGGGCCCCGAATTTAAAAACAAAAGCCTCGCGGCGTCGCCGTTTAACATTTCGATGCTCCTTAAACGCCGCCGACGGGTCAAACCTGCTCCGATTTGACGAAAACACACTTTTAACCTTTTCACATCACGAAACTCAAACCTTCAATTTCACACCTCGTTGACCCTTTAAAATAAGCTTTAAAATGGAGAAAAACCAAAGTGAAATGTGAAACGTTGAAGATTAAACTTCATTTAAGGTTCATTTAAACTGGCTGACCCGTTAATCCTCCAAATTAAGGGAGATTTTAGGAATTAATTTCAGAGATTTAAGGAATCCTGAGTGTATGTAACGGTGTTTGCATACATGAAGAGATCACTTGCAGAAAGAGCCAACGGGGATAAAAACACAGAAATCATCGTCGTTTCGTTTCCTTTTTGTTTCGTGACTTGATTTTAAGCTCAGAGGTGATTTTTTAGTGTCAAATGGTTTCAAATGTGAGACGATTTTTGGGTTTAGTGTCGAGAAAAAAGGAGTTATTGCGTGTTCATGATGTTAAAACGTGTGTTTTCTTTACAGGACTGTCTGTGCATGTTCGTGTGTGTGTGTGTGTGTGTGTGTGTGTGTGTGATGGAGGGGGTTGGTGTTCGGCCACATTCCTCCTGCTTTGTTTTACCACGAGTTAATCCGCTCAGCATTTATTTACAGGTTCTCTGTTTACACATTCAAACATTTATAACATCTTACACACACTCGTGTTCATGTGTTTACGTATTTTCTGCATATTTAGTTCATGAATAAATTGATATTTTGTATTTTGTCTGATGGTAAAATATAAAATAAAGTGTATTTTCTACATATAAATGTTTTTGTGCATCATAAAATGCACTTTTGCTGCAAATGTACATGAATTAATTAAAGTTTTAAACCAAAAATAGATACAAAAAAAGAGCTGCAGCTGCAAAGAAAAGATTTATTTCTGATTTTTACACATATTTCAGGCCAAAACACAAAAACTTGACCCTCTCAGATAAAACCACAAAGCAGCAGATTGATCAGGACACGAGCACAGTTTGGAAATATTCTTTATTTCTATCTTAATAATCAGATTATTTCCACAAATTATGACAACTGACAATGTTAATTTGATAAAAAATAAATCAAATTATGACTAGAATTGTTTATTTTTACATCTTTTTGTTAGTGCCCTTTTTTAAAAATTATTTTCTGGTTATGAAAGAGAAACTTTTATTCATTGTACTTACACAGAATATGCACAGATTTGTATTTTATGGCCTTGTTAATGTTTATTTCACATATTTGTGCAGCTGTAGGAGTTATTTTAGTAAGACAAAGATCCTTTTCTCATATAAAAGTCGTTTTCCAGCCCTGCAGAGGCTCCTCCCTCTGAAACAACACGAGATCTGAGCAGAAAAACACGCCAACAAACATGAAGATGAAAATATTTCATGAATCCTCTTTAAGGGAGGAAAAGGTTGAAATTAGCATCTGACTGATTTCAAGGATTTGAAAGCTGACAGATGAAATTTGTTGGTGTTTTTCTTTCTTTTTTTTTTATTCAGCATTTGCAAAGTGATTATTTGAACATTTCTCTCTTTAAACTATCAAATGAAACTGAGACAAACTGCAGAAACTTTCTTCATGAACTTTAACAGAAAATGCGGACGTGTAATGTTTCTGGTTTTGTGGGTTTGTTCAGGATGAAAATAAAAAAAAAGGACAAAAATAATCTCTAATTCATTATAATCTGCAAATGTATGATGCTGCATTCGCTGACTGTGAGCAGGGTGGGAAATTAGCACATCGAGACAGATTCCCAGTTCAGTGAATCAATCCTCATGTTTGTTTTCTTGGTTTGTTTACTGGATAACTTTCATTATTTAAAGTTCATTTCCTGCACTGTTTTTTTGCATTTTATTATTTCCTGCCGATTCATGTGTTTCTTTTTCTTTCCAGATGATCTGAAAACAAGTTTCTGTTTGAGAAAAATTGAGCATGTGCGTCAGAAAACATCGTGAACAGGTAAGATTAAAAAACAACTGCACTGAAAACATCACTTTCACACCGCAGCCACAAACTTTTCACTACATGAAATAAAAAACTGGAAGTTTAACTGGATTTTCAGTCCCATAAAGTCAGTTTGAGTCATTCACATCAAAATAAAAACACACAAAAACATCAGAAATGAGCTTTTTTAATAATAACAACATGAAAATGAATAAATTGATCGTCATGACTGAAGATGATTTTAATAATTTGCATCTTTCTGCTGGACTTTAGCAATCTTTAGTGGTGTTTTCTTGCCCTCTTCGTCTCGTCCTGTCCTTCACACGTCAGTTTTAACATCAGATTACGTGATGTGACAGGAGCTGTTAACGTCCGTCTGTCCGTCCCTTAATGATGACGAACACCTGAAGTCACGCTGCACTCCTGCTGCTTGATGTTTATTCACACCGTCACTTTTACTTTGAAATAATCTGCTGATAATAAACCACCTCTGTTTCTTTTTTTTCTGTTTTTAATCTGCAAAGCTGCAAAAATCTGCAAACAAGAGCAGGAAAGTTTTTTTTTCTGTTTCCTGGTTCACAGCTGTTCAGTCGCTCCCACTTTGGGGATTTGTCTTGTTTTTCCTAAAATTGAGGGATTATTTTTCTCCTCTCCAGGTGGGAACCTCATATGAACCCTCAGGCTTATAAAACCATTAAAAACCTGTCGTATAATTTCAGGAATAAATCACCAGCACTGATGACTCTGTTGATCCAACAGATTTTCTTTATTTGGGTGATTTATTTCACACAAATATCTCAAACGTGACGTTAACAAAAGCTGCTGACATTCGTTTCTCACATATTCCTGCAGGTTCTCCTCATTCGGTCTGCAGTTTATTATCCAACAACACAGTTTGCTGCAGATTTTAAAACATTCGTCATGATTTTAATAAACTTTACTGATCACAGATGTAAAATGAGACAAATTATGCAGAAAAAAGGCATTTTTAACTGTGTAAATAATCCAAAATAAGTCTTCTAGATGACTTTTCTCCACACGGTCAGTCTGATTTGACGAGCAGTTTGTTCGTCGGGTTTCAGAGAAGAGATTTAACGTCCTGATGGTTTAAATTCAGGTTTAAACAGAACAAGATTCAAAATCAAACATATTTTGGTAAAATCCAGAAAGTTCCTCTGCAGCAAAGTGGAAACAAGCTGATGTTTTTTTAAAAAAGTGGAAAAGAAAACCTGAACGTTTCACCTTCTGGATATTTTCACCAGCAGCCGTGCGAAAGTGATGATTTTTATTTCGTGCGAAGCTTCAACAGCTGAACAGAAAATGAAAACAAAGTGCCAGACGAGCAGGAGTGTGAACGCACCGCGAGAGAGAGAGAGAGAGATTTTTTTCTTTATTTACAACAACATTAATTCCTGCAGATCCGACCAAAGATTCAAAAAAACAAACAAAAGACACTGAAATGACAAAAAAGAACAAAATCAGCACCAGAAATCCATCAAAACAACAGAAAAGTGTTTGTTTGCAAATCAATTTAAAGAAAGAAAGAAATACCAAGACCTTTTATTTAAGTAAAAAAACTAAAAAATACTTTCATGCATTTAAAATCTACAGAAGTTTAAACAGCTAAATTAACGTTGGATATCAAAAGTTGGACTTTATTATTGATTCCTAGATTACTGACTGATTCAGGTGTCTATTTTATAGTTTTTATAGTTTTTATCAATAACAATAGATATTTTACAATCATCTTTTACTTGTATTGATCTGATAGGATCTAATAATTTATTTAAAAAAGTACAAGATGAAAGTCTCATAAAATAGAAAAACTCATGAGAAACAGGAACCATTAAATTAAACTTTAGAGCAGCTTTTTGGTAGAAAAAAAAACAGTTTGAAGATAATAAATGACACAAAGTGAGGATAAATAATCAGCAGCAAAATAAAATGAATAATAAAACACATTAAATGTTTTCTGAGCAACAGAATTAAAGTCATTTTAACATGTTGGTGGAATAAAATATTGATCAGATTCATCTGAGTCGTAAAAGTTTAGAGGACAGAAAACACACGTAGATATTTTATATATTAATTTTAGGTAAATCAAGTTTTAAAGCTGCAGAATAAAAAAACACACGTCTGTTTCCTGATAGTTTAAATTAAAAAACATGCAGAAGTCAGACTGTTTGTTCATATAATAATTAAAAATAAACTTACAGCTGATGATGAGAAAACTAAAGACCTTTAAACTTTTATTATCTGTATTTTAAATCATTTTAAATTGAACAAATGTTGGTTTTTAAATGTTCTTATACACTAATGACGTTTAAATAATGAACTTTAGTCATTTTCTGTCGTGTTTTTGCAGTTTGATGAAGCTCTGAAGGGTTTTTTCTTGTTTTTCTCTCCTCGTTTGTTCGCTCGGTCCTCGTCTTCGTGCCGGTCGGCGCGTCCAGCCGAGATTAGACGAGCAGAAGTTGGTGCTAATGATCTGTGGATCTTTGTTTAGCAGCTCGGGGGTCAGCGGACGATTAGATGCCACTTAACCCGCAGGCTGAAAAGACAGGAAACCAGAATAAACCAGGAAGCACTCGCCTCTTTACCAGGTCGAAATTTCTACGTATGAAGTGATAAAGTTTAAGAATCAGAACGAGAGGAGGAGCTGGAGAAAAGACAGAGAGGAAAATATTATAAATACACCATGAAAACCAGCAGAAACCTGTAAAAGTTTACGAGACTGAACTCGCGCTCGCCGTCTCCGAACAGCAAACCCGTCGCTGCGTGGTAAATAAAAGGAAGTTGAGCGTGACAGAAACCGCACGACAGAGACGACACCGTTTGAAAGCAACATCTCATGTTCAATTTTTCATGGCACGGCGTGGTCGGGCTCCATCGTCGCGTCCCCTCGAGACGCACGCCGCCAACCCGCCTCCAAAACTGATAATTACTCGCAGACAACAGCACGTCTGCTGAGATTAAAGATGAAGAGTGCAGGAAAGTGACCTGGATCTACTCGCCGTGGGACACGTGTTAACTCAAAGTGTTTTTTCAACGTAGGAGTAAAAACTGCAGTCTGACAACTACAGATACCCGGAGGGGCCAAATTATAACTCCGCATCTGATGAAGCGAAACTCCAGAAACGCTGAAAACTCCTTCAAAGTAGAAAGATATTTGCTCAGCGCTGAACTTATGTAACGTGACGCTCGTTTGAGGAGGAAAAAAACACGTCACCTCGATGCTGCGAGTCTGAAATGTGTTGGTTTGTTTTGGTCGAGGACGTAAAATGGATCCTCGGCTGTGACACGTTTCATCTCATCGCCGCTCCGCCGGCTGATTTCTCACAAAACCTCGCAGAAAATTCAAACTGTGCTCAGAGTCGTGACGTTAAAATGAGCAGAAAGTGCACATTAACACGAGGAAGCACGAAGACTCTTCGTCCGGTTTCATTTCACTTCTTTTCATTTTTATTCAGATCGAAGCAGAAGAGACGTTTTTCTTTTTGTTTGTTTGTTAAAGTTTCATTTCTCTGAAAATCATCAGTCGCGTCACAACTCGATTATCAATCGATTCTCCATCGTCTCAGTTTCAGATTTCTCTCCCTGCTTTATTTTTATCGTCAGTACAAACGAGTGTCCAAAAATCTTTTAAAAAAGCAGCGCTGGTTTGATTTCTGTCGTCTCTCGCAGCTGCTCTTCTTCTTTTTAAAATGGAAAGACGGCGACACGTTCGACAGAAAACTGATCTGATAATCGATTATAGATTTACTGACCGATGAGGAATCATTCAGCAAAACATCGACAGGCATCGTAAGGTCGATTATTTCCCTCTTGATCAGTAAAGTTTGTCAGACACGTTCACAACAACATTTCCTCATTATGTCGATGAAATCAGACTTTAACTAACAGAAAGCAGGAGTTTTAACGTTGCTGATGAACAAAAAAGCATCAAAATCAAACAAAAATCAACCTTTAGTGTAAAGTTCATTAAAAAAAAAACATTTCTAACAGATGGAAGTTCCCAGAATTTGTTCTTATGCAGACGAAACTTTATTAAATTTCCATCTTTAAGCCGACATCACTTGGCAGCGGCTCGTCAGTCACCTCCGACTCGTCCTCGTGACCTCGAGCGACGATCAGCTCCGACCCGAAGCCTCTATAGGCGACTGTCGCGCGAGTTGATGTGCGGCGTCAGTCCTGAAGGCCTCTCTGGCTCAGTCAGGCGTGAAAGGCCGAGCGTGGAGGAAACAGACGATGTCTGCGGGCGCATGTTTTGATCTCTCAAAGCGCCGCCATCACACAGATTACGGGCGGAAACACCTGACGAGACGGCTGACAAAAGACCGTCGAGGATTGAGAGTCGACAGACGGCGGCCGAGCCGAGCTGAAGTTTTTATTCTGCCGAGCTCGAGCGACAGAAACAGACACAGACCGGCGTTATTATGAACGTCAGGGTGAGATTCAGCGTCCTGTGGAGACTTTACTGCACGCTCAGAGGCGTTTTTATCACAACGAAACAACTTATTTTAGCGGAAATGAGACTGTGAATTTAAAATTACTTCAAAAACTCCTCTCAGAGTCCACAGATATTATTTCTAATATGAAATGACAAAAGATTTAAAAGACTCAAAAGCAAGAGTCCATGCACAGGTAGCAGGTGAGCAGGTGGGCGGAGCAGAGAGCTCAGTGGGCGGGGCATATAGCTCAGTGGGCGGGGCATAGACGTCTGCAGGTAAACGAAGAAACTAAACTGTATTTTGGTCTCGTCATCTTTTGCTTTGTGAGTCCGTCTGAGCTGCTTCAGTTTGTGTTGTTGTCGTATAAAACGTTAATCTGATGATGTTCGATCAGCTGATCGATCTGATTAACAGCCATCAGTAAAGGTGTTGATCAGCGAGCGAATCAGCTGCGAGTCTCGGCATTTTACTTCCTGTGAAACGAAAGCCACAGAAACAATCACGCTGTTCTTAATCTGTTAATTAATCTGCTGCTTATCAACCAAACAGACTGAAGATAATGAACGTCACCTGAAGAGGAAGCAGGTGAGCGAGCTGAACTTTCTGATTTCTGCGACTGAGAAACAAACGATGTTACGCAGCCGGGACGATTCGATGTTCGCATGTTCGAGCCGTTTTGTTTCCGATTGCTTCAGTTTCTTTTGACAGAAATTAATCTGAATGACTCGTTCTGTGAAACCACGATCGGCTGAATTAACCTTCAGAGTTCGGCCTCGCGTCGGAAAAAGCTGAAACAGCTGCTGAGCAGACAAAGAGGAAAAGAGGCTTTTTTGAGGATTTTCCTTAAACTGTTTCAACTCTTGACTGAGCTTAACTTTAAACTCCCTTTAAGCTTCCTGTTGAACCTGTAACAATGTCGGGCGCCGACCTTTGACCCCGGGCCTGTTTTGCAGCTGTTTTTCTCTGCGGCTCAGACGCATTAATACCTGAAGACTCATCAAATTTTACATATATGGATCTTTAAAATAAAGAAATATCAACATCTTTCACTGCCTCATAATTTAAAACAACTTTCTCAGCTGTTTTTTGAAATATTGAACATTCAGCTCAACAAAAACAAAGTTAATTGACACATTTTCTATGAGACTTAAATCACAAATAAAGCGATTGATTGATTATTGATGATTCAAATGATTGATGTTCAAACCCCTTAAACGACCTCCCAGGCTACAAAAATAGAGAAAATTTCCACAAATCAAAGACAGTAATCATTATTTCTGTCGAATAAAGTCTAAAACTTTAAATGTTTTAAAGATACCAACCTGTGACAGAGCGGTGATGTCACTTCCTGTCTGTGCTCGGTCCGTCTTTCCGTTTTCCAACAAAGAAAATCTGCACAGTTTGTTGAAGTTTATCTTCGCCATCAATCACTTTATTTATTCATTTTTTATTATTATAATTTTACTCTGAACTCTGAGGTTTTATCTGCAGCATCAGTAAAACTTTTCTTGGACACGTCTGACTTTCAGTTTTGTTTAAAAACTCTGCAAAAGTGCAAAAGTTTAAAGTTTATGTGAAGTCTTCAGCTGTCTGAGTAAAATTCCTACAACAAAGCAAGTCTGGAAAATATTTACTCTGCTCTGTTTATCTGACGTGAGCGTGCTATTAATCTTATTTTAATGACAGCCAACAGAAACTGTAAAAGAAAGATGCAGAGTTATACTCTGTGAGCTTTTCTTCTCCACATTTTATCAGCACTAAATACCAGAAACGGGTCATAAAGCGCTGATATGACAGTCCTGTTAACATGAGCTCAAAATGCAGAATTAACATTAAAAAAAAACTAAACTGATGCACACGTTTAGTTCAACATTTCCTCTTTTCACTTCAAGGCTTTATTTTGAAGTCGGAGCTCTTTTCAAAATAAAATCCTGTCGTTCGTGTGTGATTTAAGAAATAATAATGAGCGTAGACTCATCAAAAACAGAGGACATAAAGAGGCCTCGGCAGCGAGAGATAAAGGAGACGTTTCTGGTGGCTCTTCCTCTAATCCTCCGTGCAGCAGACACTGGGGGTCTGTTTGATCTGGGGGGGGGGGGATGCCTTTCTGTGGCTGTAATCCACCTGCATGAGGGCGGTTTGTCCGTCCGTCAGCTCCAGTTTCCGCTTCATGTTCGCTCAATCACACACGAATCTCTACAACGTCATTAAAACACTTCAAACACGCCGACGAAGAGCTGACGTGTTTTTTTACGTTAAACACTGTGAGTCACACTGAACACCATTGTTGTCCATTTTTCCACACATTTTTTCATAATAAGCCTCCTATAATAAACAGTTTTTGTCATTTCGAACAACTCTTAATAACAAACTCTTAATAAAATATATCCTTTTTTTTTTATTAATGAATTTTGAAGAGGACATTTCAGCCGTTTTAAGGATCATACCCACTTTTCTTAAAACTATTACGAGCCTGTGTAAATCATTTTGTGTTGCTGCTGCAGTAAAAAGCTGAAATTAATGAGTTTATTTGATTTATTCTGCATTTCTCTGTTATAACGAGCTTCACGGTGCAACATCAGAGCGATGCTGCTTTTTATTTCTGTCCTTTACATGAATGATTATCTGTTAACCTGGTGTGACGTGTGTCGACGTCCATATTTAACCTTTTACAGGATTTTTGTTATAAATAAGAGCCGGCAGACATCAATTAATGGAGTTACCGTTAGCTTAATTAGCTAACAAGCTACAACCAATCAAATCTGCAACAGCTGGTTCAGTTTCGAGTCTTTCGATCTTTCGTTTTTTCCAAAGAAATTCAGAGTTTTGACGGTAAATCTTCCACCGTCGTGCATGAAACTAACTCACAGTTTCTGTTTGTAACCAACAGGTTTACAACCAGATTTTATTATGATGCAAAACCTGCTCCAGTTTTTTGGAAATTGGACGTGACAGCCGACAGTCAGGAGGTCAAAGGTCAGTCTGCATGTTTTATTCATCATCCTGCTCAGAGCGTCTGTGACTCAGTGGAACGAACCGATGATACGAACGTACGACTGCAGTCAAACTTTGCCATGTCAGACAAATAAAAAGTAAAATGAAATAAAAGCTGCTCAGACTGAAGTCCAGAATGATTATTGTTATACGTCTGAATATTTATTATTTTAAACCTGCGTCAGACTGTGTTGCGTTTGATTTGTTGAATTTGTGAGTTAATCCAGCTGCCATTACGTTCGGTCATCAAATCTCATCTGCCAACATTTCATTTGATTCGTTTCTGTTCGATGCAACAAAGTGAGAACAGTCGAAAAATCAGACGAAAAACAGGAAAGTATTAAAAGCAAAACTGTCCAAAAATAACTGAACAGGCTCCATAATTTATTCCTCTTATTCCTCTTTTTAATCTTGAAACTGGAAACCGTCTTGAAGCTAAGCTAACCGGCTGCTACTTATAAAGTTTAATATTTCCTTTAGTTCAGTCTTAACTAAATCATCTGATTCAACGTCACCCTCTGCCTCATTTTTTTGCCGATGCTCCATTTAAAGTTTCTGCAGGAAAATGATCCGCAAACAGAAACAAACTGCAGACGACATTTTTCTGTTGTTCATTTTGCTCCAAAACCAGCGAAGCGTTTGTGCCGACGGAGTAAAAACGAAGACATTTATTGTGAAACAGGAAGTAGAATTCAGCTTCAGAGCAGCAGTCGATGTTTGAGTGTGTGTGTGTGTGTGTGTGTGTGCTGACAGAGTGTAAATCCAGGCTCCTTTGGGCGACGGCGACGGTCCAAACGCTCAATCACCGTCACTTATCGGCCCTGCAGGGCGGCGGCACCAACTCCCCCCCCCAACATGTTGTCACTCCAACAGAAAACAGACTTCCTGCTTGACCTTTGTGTGTAAATATCCCATGAGGTGATGCGCAACCATTTTACACCCATTAAGTTTTAGTTTCTTTACGTTGTTTGATTTGTTGTCATGATGTTTTTAACACATTTAATCAGGCTTCTGTTCATGTCAGAGCTTATTTATCTCTTAAAACACTCGGCAGAGCTCCGTCCTCGGGTTTCCACTCAACCTTTAAAAGAAAATCTGTTGGTCGGACAAAACAGGAGATTCAAAGATTTTGTTAATTAATAATAATGCAAGATGAGATTTGATCATTTCAGTGGGTTTAATACACTGTTTGGTTTTGGATCAGTGGAGGAAAATGTTGTTTGGGGGTGTAACGGTGCAGATATCTGAACCTGAACCTTTCATTTGTGAGCGCCTGCGTCGACGTCACGGTGTCGGATCGGGACTCGGACATGGAGGTCGGATGTTCAGTCGGTAAAAAAGTAGAAAAACGCGACTTTCAGGACGCTCCCTCGTTTCTCCCGTCTGCTGTGTGCTTCAGTTTCACCATCAACTATGATGACGAATGACAAAGACAGGCGCGAGGTCCCAAAACCAAACGCCGACATCGTGCTGCTGGAAGCACATCGAACATGCAGACTCATCTGAAATCTAAATCTCCCCACTGCACCAAAAACCAAACAGATTTTTCTGCGTTGTTACGAGTTTAAAGACGTGGACGTCTCACTAACACACTTTATGGTGGTTTTCACGTCAGCGTGTCACCGTGTGTGTGTGTGTGTGTGTGAAGGAGAAGCACTGTAATGATGCTGTAATCAAACTGACCCCTCAGAGTTTGACAACGCGAAGCTTCACGATGTTTCACGAGATCGCAGATCCGGTCGATCCACCGCCGATCGATTCGGCTGGATTTTAAAAGCGTGAGCTCGTCTCGCTGGTTTGGGACCAATCTGTGTGGGTGTGACATCGTCGGCACTAAATTACATCACCACGCATCCTCCCCTCCCCCCTCCTCCTCTAAGCTCCGCCCCCCCGGGCCGCCCCAGCTGCCAAAACAAGCGAACGGGCTGAAGCGCTGCGTTGACCTAAATTCTCCCAGAGAGACTCCTCTTAAAGCCGCAGAGACACACAGACGAGACGAGGAGACAGATAAAGACTGAGAGACAGAAATAACAGAGAGAGAGAGAGACGGGACAGAAATGTAATCAGAAACAAACAGGAAAGTAGAAGACAGACACACATAAGACAGAAGAGAAGAGACGATATGGTGGAGAAAGACATGCAAAGACAACGAGACAGACGACGAGAAAGAAACAGAAAAACAGAGACGCAGAGATAAAGACAGAAATTAAACGCAGGAAGAGACAAAAACAGGGACGATAAAGACAAAAACGTACAAACAG
>JBAJHX010000033.1:23199739-23216764 GCA_037176925.1 Amniataba percoides
TGGATCCGATTTAATCATCGAGGAGACGCTGGAGGAAGAAGATTTAAAGCTCCAGCTGCTCCGAGCGAGTGTTTGAATAACCAGCAGCTTTATTTTTAGTGTTTCTGCACAAAGACTCATTTCTACGCTCAGGCCCAAAGCTGCACTCACAGGATCAGCAGGCCTTCGAGACTCTTCGTCATCTCTTTCGTTTTGTCACATCATCAAAATAGTTTGTGCCAAATAAATCAGGAGTATTTACTTTGTGTTAGTCCGCCTCTCTAAACTTTCTCTCTGTGACTCTCAGCTCCAAGCTCATCGGTTCCTCCTGAAGACGTAAATCTTTAAAAACAGCTCACAAATATTTAGTTGCATTTAAACAGGCTCAGTCATTTCCTAAAATAGAAATGGTGCATTTGTTGGGGACTATTTTAGGCGGCGCATGAATCCACATTTGGCCCTGATGAGTGTTTATGGCAGCAGCAGGATGATGTGAGTGTGTGAGAGAGGAAGAAGAGATCTCATAGAGGTGACACACTTTAGGAGGAGCTGTTGAGAAGTTTGCTTTTTGCTTCTGTTGTTCACTCGATCGTCATCCTGCAGAAATTAGCAGCTGTTTCTTACCTGCTGACTCGGTGGTGATAAATATTCTGTTTGGAAAGTTTCCACCAATGAAAACTTGAGTCCAGTAAATCGTCCTCCGTCTCCGTGTTTCTGTTCATCTCTTCTGCTGTTTTCACTTTAGTTACACACACTTCCTGTTTTATTTTGTATTCTTACCTCGCCTCATGTCCGACACTTCACTTCCCTTCACTGATTAGTCTCACCTGTCCTCTCGTTAATCTCCTCTCCCATCTGAGATTTGTTCCTCTCTTTCGCTTGCGTCCAATAAACCAACTTTCACCTCGACTGTGCTCCTGTGTGAGTGCAAAAATCAAAACTCAACATCATAAATATAATAAAAGTGAAACTTTTCTTCCTTTTGAGTCATTTTTTAACAAGACTCTGTGATTAAAAAGAGCTTATAAAAGGTTTCATGTAATTTTATGGGTGAGTTTTTTTAATATTCAGTGTAATATTACCTAAAAACTTATTTCACTTTGAAGTTTTAACTCTTTATGACCTAAACAGAACCACAGAACAGTGCATATTTTTACATTTACATGCTGCAGTGCCATTTTTTGGAGCATTTTAATTAACTATACATCAATACAACCCTTAGATCTCATATTTTAATAATGTGTATAGATTTATGTCCAGACTAAAAAAAATAGTTGCTAAAAAAGTCTAACAAACCATGAAAAAATAAAATCGTTCTTACTGTATTGAAACTTCAGAGGCAAACGAGAAGGTGACGTGACATCACCACTACAGCGACATGACGTCATCACTACAGCATAGTGACATCATCACTACAGCGTGCTGACGTGTCCACCGGCGTAGGAAGCAGAATAAAACACCGCGGTCAGAATTATGACGTTGTTTTGTTGTGAGCGCTTTTTACAGTATTAATGCAAACACATTAGAGGACTGAAAAAGCTCCGGGACATGTTGAACACGTGATATGAAAGAGCAACTCCTCCGGTTTTATATGCAAAAAGAATTATTACGCTGTCTTATTTGGTTGCCGTTCTACCGGCTTTTAAAACACCGGCGCTCCCGTCGGTTTAAAAGAGTTAAACTTTTTGTTAAATGAGCATTGAGAATTTGATGAACGTCGGGTCTTTCATCCCGTTTGGTTGATCAGACGAGTCTCAGCGTACTTCTGCGTGATAACATGATGTTGTGTAATTGTGTTCCCCAAGCAGATAAGAAATCCAGATAAATCAGATAAACCAGATAAACCTTCAAACCAGATCTTGTAGTGACTCTGATGCTGCCGATAAACTTCGCTGGTTTCATCTCCGTTTGCAGTGAAATATTTCACAGAAATTTAAAAAAGAAAAACAGATCTCACTGTTTTTAGATGACTCAAACTTGGGTGGTCCGTTAATCCCACATAAAATAATGATGTCACAACCACATGTATGTGTGTTTGTGTGTGAGACGTATCGTATTCGTACGACATCATCCAACAAACTGCACACACACATTTTTCTGTCTGTAAAATGTGTGTGTGTTTGATTTCAAGAAAGAAATTCTTTAATCTGACTTAGATTTTCTTCTGTTTGACCAGAAGGGATCAGAGTGCAGAAATATTTCATTTCAGCTTTTCTCATCATGTAGAAGAACAGTGCAGAAGTGGATTATCTCACAATTTATTCACTGTTTTCTTACATTTTCTGACAGGATTTAAACAGTTTTCTTAATACTGTGCGATGGCTTCTGCAGAAAGTTTCTTTTAATCAAACATTTATCTGGGAAACATGAAGAGTTTTATTCTGATTTTCACCACAGAATCGCAGAAACCGTGTTGTTCTTCAGATTCGGTGATTTGTTGGTTGAGAGGCCTCGCTGTCTTGTGAACCAGGAAGACTGATGGTGTAAAAATCCATCAATAGATGGAGGATGTATGATGGGACCTGACAGTCTGTCGGTCAGTATGAAGAGTCACCGTCGCTGTTTTTCAAGCATGAGCTGCCTCTCTAACTTGACCGCCACGTCTTTGACCTTTGCGGCGGGTCTTTGACTGACCTCTGCCGTCGCGGGTTTTTAGGATCGTGTCGTTGTACCCGCGGTCGCCGCCGCCGACCGGATTTCCAGGATGCTGCTGTCAGTGAATGTTTGACAAAAGGCCTCTCAACCTGATTTTGTTTTCCTTCCCAGGTACCTCCATCGGTCATCTGCCCGATTTTAAACGGACTGTGACAGATATGACAGCATCGTCGGCGAACAGCTTCATATTTGTTGATCAGGTTTGACGTGATCCAGCTCGAAACGGTTTAAAGTTTAAGCCAACAGTTTTACAGGAGGATGGAGGAGGAGGGAGTCTCTTTGGTAAAATGAGGACAGTGGACGGGAACTTACTTCCTGTCAAAGCACGTTAAGTGCGAGGCGGCCGTACAGTACGGCGGTAACTCGCCCGCTCTCCCTCCAGAGATACAGTGCGGGAGGAGATCGGTCCCGGTCCTCCATGTTGGCGATATTATTACAGCCTGAGCCGTTACACCGAGAGACGCCAAAATAAATCAGGCTGACTCGCCAGAAGCTTTGGGGTCAGCCGGAGTTTATAGCTATTAATAGCAACGGAGTAGAAACACCCACTGAACACACACACACACACACACTGCTTCTCCCAAACCACAGCTACACACACTCAATATATTTACAAGTACATTCATACATGCAACCCCCCGCGAGGCATTTCCCACACACACACACACACAAACTGCAGAGCAAGCAAACACACACTCATTGAGAGAATAAGGAGGAAGAGGAGGAGGAGGAGGAGGAGGAAGGCCTGGTTGGCACGGCGACAGAGCTGCCATGTTGCCGCGAGGCAGAGAGACGGCGAAGCGTCCGTTACGAATCAAAACATTCGGTTGATTCGTTTGGTTTCCGTCCCCCCCCCCCCCCGTTTGGGATGCTCACACACTGACCTACATCGGCAACACAGTGATGAAATCAGGGCTTGTGAGACTGTGTGTGTGTGTGTGTGGTCGGTGTGTGTGAGGGATTTTTTTGATTATGCTGTCTGCGTACATTCATTTAAAATCTGCATGAGCGTGTGATAATTTTATATTTTAGTTTATTCTGTGATTTGCAGCATAAATCAAGACGTTGTAGTCATTAAAAAAGAAAAAGTTCATTATGTGGTTTGTTTAGTTTTTCACAAAGAATTAAGTTTTTCATGATGCAGCTTCCTGTCTGGACAAATAATCACCTTCATCACCGTCAGGCCTGAGTTTTATTTTTAAAAAAGCTGCACGTTAAGTTTGTGGTTTTCATCATTTTAAACAGGCGTCAATAAGAAGTGAGTTTCAAATATCTGCATGTCAGTCGTTCATCTCACGTTTGTCTGACAGCTCGTAAAGTTTTATTTTAATCATCCAGCTGTGAGAACGACTCGTGTTTAACCTTCATCATCGTTGATTGAAGCCGACCTGCGCTGTGTCGTAATCTTTTCTGCCCTCTATGTGAGCTCCTCAGAGTGATTCACAATGACTCTTTATAAACTACATTACCCAGGAGACACTGCGTGACCTTTACCTGTTTCTGTCGTCACCTGCCTGCCTCGGTGACGTCACATGAAACTAACCGTGATGTCACACAGAGTCAGACGATGATATGAAAGTTATCTTGTGAACATTCGCAAAGTAAAACTGGATTTATTTCAGGAAAAATGCCTCCAGAAACGGCGTCTAAACGAAGAAGATGCAGCTCAGCTCTGATCAATACAGAAGAGCCTGTCGACGGCGCTGCAGGATAAACCAGAGAGACGAGTAAAATGACAAATATCGAAAACTGTGTGTGAGAAACAAACATCCACACACACTCTTTGAGATCTGTTGAGCTGCAAGTTTTCTAAAACTTTCCACCAAAACTCACTTTCCGAATCTTAAATCTTCGAGCTGGATACTCAAAGTTCAGCGATGCCGAACCTTTATTTCGTTTTATTTTTCGAACCGCAGTGTCACCGCACATATTTCACGCCGGATGATCGAGTTAACAAGGCGGAAGATTTTACACACACACAAACACACACCTCACACTCTGTGCGCCCTCCTGGCTGTTCACTCAACTCCACAAAAAGCACAAAATATAAACAAATGATTGAGTTTAGCAGAGAGATAAATTATGAATAAATTATTCTGATCTAAATATACATGCACATAAAATAAAAGTGAGAACTTCAAATGTTCAAATTTATTAACACGAGGTGATTTTCACTGACTGACACCTGAAAACTTCATTTAAAAACAGTTTGAAATCGACCGAATTCATCAGATAAACTCGTGTTTTTATCCTCCGTTTCCTCCGAGCGAGTCGGTCCTCCCTCTCTTCTTATGCAATCTCTCCCCCCTTCTTGCTTTCCCCCCCGATGTGCACGTGTTTGCTGATTAGCAGGTTCCTGCTGCTGACTCGAGGTGTCCCTCACGGGCTGCCGTACGGCCGCTTTACACCCAAAGTGGATTAATGGGTCAGTTTAGCGAAGTTCATCCAGGGTTCAAGTTACAGTTCAGACAGAGTTCAGCTGAGTGGAGACGGAGGGGAGGAGGGAGAGAGTCAGCCTGCTGCGCTGGAAAATACAGATACAGAACACACACTCACACACACACACACTCACACACACACACACAGATACAGATACACAACACACAGACCTGCAAACACAAAACACACACACGGACAGATACAGAGCTGCGATTACAGAACAGATATACAGACACCGATAAAGAGCTACTGTACACACACACACACAGAGAGAGATACAGAACACACACTCACACACACACACACACAGATACAGACACAGAACACACACTCACACACACACACACACAGATACAGATATAGATACAGAACACACAGAGCTGCGAACACAAAACACACACACAGATACAGGACACACACTCACACACTCACACACAGATACAGATACAGGACACACACTCACACACTCACACACAGATACAGAACACACACTCACACACTCACACACAGATACAGAACACACACTCACACACTCACACACAGATACAGATACAGGACACACAGATACAGAGCTGCGATTACAGAAGAGACATACAGACACCGATACAGAGCTACTGTACACACACACACACACACACACATAAAAATACAGATGTGCAAATGCAGAGCAGGTAAACAAAGTACCAATACAGAGCTGTGAGTATAGAACAGCTACACAAATGCAGAAGATGTCCAGATATAGAGCTATGAAAACAGAACAGAGATACAACAGATATCTACACAAACACACACGTACGAATGTACAATAAAAACAGAAGAGACGATGCAGAAGTACGAGTAACTCGATCGACCCTGAGCTGATCTGAGTTAAGAGTGTTAACCCCCCCAACACTGTTTTAACACACACACACACCCTCTCGCCTGAAATCCCGCTGAGCAGATTAACATTTAAGTTTTACTCGGTCGCCAGAAAGACGTTCAACTGCAGTTAATCATCAATCATTTATGAGAAACAACCTGCACGTTGTCGTCGCTTTTAACAAAATAAGCAGGAAACGTCTCTGAAATGTCTCCAAAATGTGCCTGAGGAGATTATTTAAGATGCGTTCTTTTACATTATTTTAACAGCAGGATGTTGTTGGACACACATCAGGAAACATCACAGCGACATAAATTACCATAAATTTTGGTCAAAATGTTATTTATTGATGAGCTTGTTTCATTGGATCAATCAGGATTCAACTCCACATTTTTCTGAGAAACAAATGCCGTTTTTTTTTCTCAGAACAACTCGACGGTTAAGCGGTTGTGAAAAGCCGCCTCTGAAATATAGATTATGGCCGCGGTGAATTATGCATCACGCTGCGATTGTTTGCTGCCGGGACCTGCGATCGGCGTCTGATTTATTCATGACGCCGCTGAGGGACGAGCGGCGAAGATTCGGCGTCGACGCCGAGCTCGACATCTGGCCGCAGGATTTGTCCGAGGCTGCGAAGGTCACGCTGAGGTCGGCCTGACAGACTGTGACTCGGGGAGCCGAAGTGATCGTAGGTGATTTTCCCAGAAAAAAGGATTTGTTCGAAAGACACCTGTTCTTTAAAAAAACCTGTTAAAACCAAGCACAGCAGCGAAACCAGGTTATAAAGAAAGTTTGTCTTTTTACGGATCGCCGCCGTTTTTGTCGTAGTGATAAAACAAAAGCTCATATTGTGTTTGTGAGTTTAGTTCAGTGCTGTTTTACACCAAAGTTTGTAAAAATGCTTCTTGAATGAAAATGTTTTCGTATCTTTGTTTTTCTTCCTGCTGATTCTTTGTCAGCAGGTCAAATTCGACTGTTTGATCAGCAAAAGTGTTAAAAACTCATCAGAAAAGCTCCCAAATAGAAACCGTGCTGATGTTACTCAGCTAACATGGATCTTTGTGCAGATTTAAAACAGATTTTAGCTTCTGTGGAGGAAAGTATTTCTGATGATGAAGACGTTCGTCTCCTGCTGCCTACAGCTCTCATTACAGGAGAAAAATTACTTTTAAAAGCAAACACAAAAGAAATAGCTTAAATTTAAATTGCTTAAAAGTTATTTCACTTTCTTCTCCACATTGTTCCAGCAGGTAGCAGTGTTATAATGAAAATAAATATGTGAGATATTTACACACGTTTAGAAAGTAAAGAGCCAAAAGGAGCTTAATACAGGAGATTCAGGAGGAGCATCTTCAGAGGTCGAAACAAATGAAAACCTTCAAAATAAAGTACAGCTCCTTAAATTTAAACCAGAAAACAAAGAAAAACTGAAGCTGCAGAAATAAAAAGAAAAAACATCACTTTGGAAAAGTTTTATTCATCAAAAAATAAAAAATCAAAGTCAGTTTCTACGTGAAGTTTTTCCAGGAATCATGAGTAAGTAACACATCGAAGAGAAGAAAACACTTTGGATTCGACACGCTGATTGAATACTGCGTTTACATTAAATCACATAAATTACGTTTCGGTTATCGATCGTTGAAATTACTTAAAAAAAAACTTCTTCTTTTAAATGAATCAATCATCTTTTTCACATTTTCTTCTTCTTCTCGGACAGTTTGAGATGATCCACACACACAAACTGGATCTGTGTGAGCCAAATATTTGTTTATATTAAAAGGATAAACACTCTTCATCACACACACACACACACACACACACACACACACACACACTGAGGCATCCTGTGTCCTGTTTGCACTCTGAGGAATCAGACACCAACTGACCGGACAAATGTTCTTTTGCTTTTTCTCTCAAACACTGCCGCCGGCTAACGCTCCGCTTTGTGTGTGTGTGTGTGTGTGTGTGTGTGTGTTTTGACTGTGTGTGTGTCAGTTCTTGCCCACCCTCCAGGTCTGTGTGTGTTATAGCGGCCCACTGCTCCTGTGTCCTTTGATTAAGGTCACTTTGGTAACGATGGTTGGCAACACACACACACACACACACATATATTTCCACTGAGCCAAATCAACCATCCTATACAGCCTCATTCATGCAGCCTAAACTAATGTGTGTGTGTGTGTGTGTAAATGTACATGAATGCATCACAGTGCTTTACTGTAGCTGGTGTGTGAAGTTTAAAAAAAACAGAGAAAGTGGAGATTTGAAGATGCACAAAGAATAAAACGACCACATTATCTTTTTTTATTATTATTATTTCAGTGTTTTCGCGTGAATCTTTTTATGAACGATGGCTCAGATTTTACAAAGTGAATAAAATGCATGAATATATTTTATCCTGCCTTCAAAAAGGAAACAAACTAAACTGTTTCTTCCTGTTTGATAAATCTCAGGTGTGTTTAACACACACGTTAACAGCCTTTAAGAAAAAGGACGTTTTCACAAGCTGTGACACCTGATAATGTAATTTCATATCAACAATATCTGCTGATTGTTTGAAGGAGCTGTGCCACATTTTGGAAAATATTCCTTCACGTCTACTTTGACATAAAGACTCATCTTGTCTCTGTGTGTTTCGTACGAAGCTGCTCAAAACAAAATCCACCTTCCAGTGTCTAGAAATCTCACAAATTTACATATTTTATCTTGTTTTTTTATCTGTGCCAAAATCAAAGCAAAAAAATGAGAATTTGTTGTTTTACAGGGAAACGAGGATCAACTTCTTCCAGTTTTCTGTGGAAAGTTTACAGGTTGGTTGCACATGAAACAGTTGAGCACATAATTAAAACTGCAGATTGTCTTTATAAAAGTATTTAGATAAAACATGTGAATGTTAAATTAAAGAGTTTAACGTGTCACTTTGATTTTCACAGGAGCTGGATGGTTTTTATTTTGTGCAGACTCAGGTGAGCTTGTTCTTTTTATTTCCAGTTTTTATTGAAACCAACCAGCCTAAAGTTTCATATTTAACATCTGCACATCATCTGACTGTTATTAAACATCCAAACACACCCAGCTGAGCAGAAGCAAACCTGCATCCGAGATAAAACCGAGATAAAACCGTCGGTTTCTCGTCGGGAGATGAAGAGGAGCCTCTCAGTCCAACATGGCCGCCGCAGAGGGAGTTACGTCACCGTGCGACAGTAAAGGCTGGAACATATGTGATAAAGGCCCGCGTGGCCAAATAAAACGTAGAATCGGCTAAAATGTCCGACGAGGAGGAGGAGGATGAACCCGCTGACCGTAATGTATCTAATATAGGTCCTGCAGCCTTCATGCATCCGAGCCGAACGCTGCTGCTGTCGAGTCCCATCGCATCAGACGAGCTCACTGCTTATTGTTTCACTTACTGAGTGTGTGTCTGTCTCTTATCTCATGGACGAGTGTGCATGTGTGTGTGTGTGTGTGTGTACGTGTGTGTGTGTAAGGGTCATGCGAACACAAACACAGAGTCCTGCATGTTTCTGTGTGTGTGTGTGTGTGTGTGTGTGTGTGTGTGTTGGATGACATTACTAAAAAGAGTCGACATGTTACGCAGCAGTGGAAGCTTCAGAGCCTCCAGCATCACACACACACACACACACACACACACACACACAGCCTCTCAGCTTGGCTCTGCGCCCGTATGCATGACAAGACCTCTGGGACCCCCTAAACACACACACATACACACACCACCACCTCCCCCACCCACCCAAACTCGGCAGCTCGGCGCCTAATAGCGCCCAACATCTTCCCCTGACGTGTGTGTGTGTGTGTGTGTGTGTGTGTGTGTGTGTGTGCGGTTGTGGCAGAAAGAACACTGCGACCTAAAAACCCAGCTCACTGAGAGCGACTGCACGCCGAACAGAAGGCTCATCCAAGTGTAAACACACACACACACACAGGCTGAAGCACACAGGGACGAATGTGAACACACACACACATACACACACACACACACATACGAGGCACGTGGACACATGCACTAAGTCACACACCCACTTGGGCACACACACACACACACACACAGCACATGTAGACATATAAACACAAATTGACACACTTGAATAGAGGAACACACACACACTCGTCACACACTGTAACTGTGTGTGTGTGTGTGTGTGTGTGTGTGTGTGCAGGCTGAAATTACAGAATAAGAAGCAGAACTGTTGAATCACTAATAATAATAATAATAAACTTTTTTTCCTTTTTTTTTTCTTCTTTTTGAGTAAATTCAGATCAGGTGATGGAGCCGTCTCCATGACGACCGCACAAACTCCACCTGCTGACGGAGGTCGACCACGTGAGGATTAAAACGCATCACATGAAGGTTTATTGATTATTTACAGTTGTTTTGATTTATGATCAGTGACACATATTTAAATATTATGAGGAAAACTGTTTTCCTGTGACAGTTTGAAGCTGCAGCCACGTAGCTTAGTTAGCGTAGCTTAGCTTTGTTATATTAGCTTAGTTAGCTTAGCTTACTTTAGCTTAGCACACATCCTGAAACAGCCGCTCTCTGCTCAGATCTGAGTCGGTTTTACTCGTTAGTTTAATCAGTAAAAGGCTGAAGTGTGACCTTTAACCTGCTTCTTTTCATTCAGGTTCATTTCTACCTGTTTGTCCTGATTATTGATTATTAACGGGGGGAAATGACTAAACCAGATTTTGAATATCAGATGGAAATCATCAAAAAAACACTGTCTGAAAGTTCGAACAAAGAAATTAAAATTACAATTAACTGTAATAATTCAATAAACTGACCATGAAAACATCAATAAATAAAGAAAAAAAAGTCATTTCAATTATTATTAACGAGTCTAACAAGCCTAAAGATGAGAATAATAATCTACAGTAATATATTAAGTCGAAGTATTCACACTGTATTATTAAATATACTGTAAATATGCAGATGATACTTTTATATTTTCACTGACTATATTTTTAAGGAAGTTTCATCACCACGTTTTTCTAAAAATGGGAGATGTGTGTGTGCTTTGTGAGTGTGTGTGGCTCTGCAGGGGAGGTGTGTGTGTGTGTGTGTTGTGGTTGTGCATAGTAAATGTTTCTACAGCAGCGATCATCTCGGCTTCATGTCAGAGTCCCCAGCTGTCGGCGTGACACCGGCCCCTGGCAGAGAGACAGCCAGCGATATCCAGCCACTCTTTTTAGTTTAAATGTTGAGCTATGATACAATATTCAATGTAATAACAGTTTATTTGACATTGTCAACATTTAATTTGTTATTCTGAGTAAAATTATCCTCCGTAAATGTCGTCACTGCTCTCACGTCTGCATGCTGAGCTAAGTCGGTTAGCTTAGCTTAGCTCAAAGACTGAAAACAGATGGAAACAGCTAGCGTGGCCCCGTCCAAAATTAGCTAAATTAGACAACGAGCTCCTCTAAAAACTGAAGTTAATACATACAAATTAACATTTTATAATTTGTTTTGTTTTTTTTTTTATCTCTACAAAAAGTGAAATATAAAAGCAGGAGTTTGTGATTTTATTAGGTTTCTGTGCTGGACTTTTATTTGCAGGAGTTCAACACATAATCCTGCGTAAAGTGACGTAAAATGTGTGCAGAATGTGTGTGTGTGTGTGTGTGTGTGTGTGTGTGTGTGTGCGTAATATGTACATCTATTTGTGTAACATTACATACTGTCTCTGTGTATTTTTCATGTTTCAGCTGCTCTTTTGATTTCATCCCTGCTGATGATACACGGCGTCGTATGCAGGGATGCAGGTTGGCTGAGTGTGTGTGTGTGTGTGTGTGTGTGTGTGTGTGTTGAGGCGTGCTGCGTGTACTTGATGTTCCAGTATGTTCTGACCTCCTGGCTCCTGTTGGGGGGGGGATCAGCGTCCTTCAGGATTCAGGCTGACGAGCTGCTAACTGAAGTCTGTCGGTTATTTTCTGTGAATCTCGAGCGTCTAACTGGGTCTGCGCGTACTGTACATAAACTATTTACTATATATAGAGTGCTGCTTCTCGTGGCCGCTACACACAATCTCAATTTGCCCGCTAACGTCGTGCAGACAGATTTGTATGTTTGCAGAGCATGAGTGCATAATTTGACACAGAGTTAACCCCGAGGAAGCCTCCCGTTGATGAAACATTAAATATGCTGGGAACGGGTGATTTTTTAGCCACGTTAGCGGCGTCTCTGCAGCCTCGACGCCGACTGAAACATCTCAGCAACTGTTGGATGAAACGCCATCAAATTTTCTGCAAACACTCGTCGCCTCAAGAGGATGAATCCTGATGATTTTGGTCATTCCCTGATTTTTTTATTTTGCACCATCACGAGGTTCATGTTTGCATTTTATCATGAAATATCTCAAAAGCTGCTGAAAAAAAACCACCACAAATATATGATTTTAATAAGTTTGATCATCTGACTTTTCCTCCAGCACCTCAAAAATAGATGATTGTTTTATTTTTCAATAACATATTTCAACAATTATCGAATATATTATTGTAAAATTTGGTACACACACATTCATGGTGGCTTAATTTAAATAACTTTAATCTTCTGATCTTTTATCAAACATCAGTTCACGCTTGTCCGTTTCTTTGGTGTGTTATATGTTATTATATATGTACTTTTCTGTCATTTTTATTCAATTTCTCATCTCTACGCCTGCATGGCAGCGTTTTATTACGTCTCTTATCTCTCAACAACAGACTACAAATCCTACATGCATTTCATCTCATTCATAATATTTAAATGTAATGTTGCTTTGATGAATTATCCCACCCGAGTAAATGAATAAAAGATATAAAACTTTAAAAATTCCCATCAGCCTCATCTGCACTTAAGTTTCTGTCATTTTCATCGTTCATGCTGGCGGCGCCCGCTGACGTCTTTTCAGAGTAGAAACATCGAGGGGAGAAACTTTAACTTTAGCAGGTGATCTTTAGCTAACACTCACTAATTATTGATTATTGATAGGCGGAGCAGATATCACATTTTACACTTCTGCACTATTAGCAGTTAGCGTTAGCATGCAGCGCTATCTGACGACAGCTTTTGGCCCAGGTAGCAACATCAGTTAGCGTTAAAACATTTAATGCACATCACGTTGGTCGTGTGTGAGTCCTCACCTCGCTGAAATCAAACTTTTATGGGAATATTCAACCAATCAGAAACGTTCAGCTGTAAGCCCCGCCCACAAAGTTCCCGGTAAATACACCTCCAGGACTTTATTACTTTACTTTACTTTACTTTACTTTATTTAGTGTTAAGTGTCGTAGTGAAGTTGTGTTTTATTATAAGAGGTGGATATTAACAGTCACACATCAGATAAAGTCGATGTGTTGGCCTGAAATCTGTGTGTGTGTGTGTGTGTGTGTGTGTGTGTGTGTTGATGCTCGAGGGGACGACCAGTCAGACCGGACAATTTAACTTCTAAAGCTGACAACACACACACACACACACACACACACACACAATTTAACAAACTAGAGTTTTTTGTCTTTCGCCTGAAGATGAAATACAGGAGTGTGTGTGTGTGTGTGTGTGTGTGTGTGTGTGTGTGCAGGTCATGCAGGAGTCAAGGTTAAAGCCGTCAGCAGGAACAAACATGACTCAGCTTCATTAGGACGAGACTCAGCGCCGCTCGTGGCTCCATCAACATCTGAGCTGCTGCGAGTTTTTATTTTACATCAAACTGTCATTTTATCAACGCTGCTCTTTCACAAGTGAGAATAAAATGCTCTTTTTAAAATGCATATTTACAGCTCAGACGTGAGAGTCAGTCCTTTAAACTCTTTGTGTCGTGGAGACGTTTTTTTTTTTGGAGCTGTTTGACACCAACATCCAACTCAGATATTAAAAAGTCTCAAAAAAAAGTTTCCTGTGGCAAAAACCAGCTAAGTTTCTTAAAACTAAACAACTTAAAACTAAACTTTGCTGTTACAGCTGAACATTAGTTTGATGTTTCTTTGTGGAAAACTAAAGTTTGGTGTTAAATCTTCGTTTACAATCACTGATTTTTGTAGATTCGTCTGATTAAACACACAAACATCACTTCTGCATATTTTATTGATCAAGTAAGTTGGATTGAGAAATGAGAGAAACACGAGCCTCCATCATGAAACGTCATCTTAAAACAACCTCTGATACGATAAAACTTTATTAATCCCACATCAAAGACGTTCACGTGTTACTGTCGTGATGTCGTGTTGCTGAAACACAAAATAAAATGTTCAGAAAACAGAAAAAAATCAAACTAATCATTAAAAATAAAACTTGATGTTTTTCAGGCTGCTGCAGAAGAAAGTTTCTCATTTTCTCTCCAACACTTTAACAAACCTGATGAGATGTTTCCGGTTTTATTAACTCACCTGTCCGTCAGGTGTGCGGGTCACGGTGATGTCATCGCAGAGGTGTGCAGGTGTTGGTGACAAAAAGCAGCAGCGAGGCAGGAAAAAGAGCAGCGTGCTGGATTTACGTCCTGCTGTTTGTTTTGACACTCACACAGATTAGGACGCTGGTAAAGTACAGTGTGTGTGTGTGTGTGTGTGTGTGTGTGTGTGTGTATGTGTGTGTCCTAATTTTAAAATGTTCTCAAAGTGTGTGTGTGTGTGTGTATGTGGGGGGATTACAGTGTGTTCTGTGGTATTAAAAGGATTAAAGGGGGACGTGGTGGTCTGATCACCGAGCATTTTCCTCGATGGTCTGAACACACACACACACACACACACACACACACACACACACACACACTTACAGCCTTTTGTCAGACTCATTTTAACAGTTTGAACACAGAAACACGAGCTGAAACTTTGATTTGATTGATTATTGCTGCTTATTAAGAAATGTTGATGTTGTAAAAGTTACCTGCTCGCTGAGCGACCTCATCAATAACAGAGGATTTTTATTTAGCTGGTTTCTGTGAAAGCTCAGTTTTGTGTTATTGTTTGTTTTAATTTCATAGTATGCACATTCAGTGTAATCAAGTACTTTGAAGTAGTTTAAACTTGTTCTGAGTAGCTTTAATCAAACTACAGATTTCTGTAGTTTTTGACTTTTAAAGAAAAACTCACACACACACACACACAGTCATTTAGACGTAACAGAAAAGACCTGTGTGTGTGTGTGTGTGTGTGTGTGTGTGTGTGTGTGTGTGTGTGTGTGTGTGTGCAAACTGTATTTGCTGTTTTCAGTGAGGTCTGACTGACATCTAGTGGACACTTAAAGTATTGAAAGTGTTTCTAACAAAACATTTTTTCTGCATTTCATCAGTTTTTCAGACTTTTTTTCACTAAGCAACATTTCATACTTTGTCATTTTCCAGCTTGAATATGAAAACTTTTATTAAGCTTTTATTAACATCTTATATGTGCAACTAACACTTATCATTATTGATTAATCTGACATTTATCTTTTTCAATCAACAAAGTAAGAGAAACAAATATTGAAAAAAAAAATTTTCTGAGCAACAGTCAGAAATGTCCCAAAAATGTTAAATTCACAAAATCATCTTGGTCAGTTATTGAAATAGAAAATGTTGTAAAATGACACTAATAAAGATCTTTATAACTCCTGGGATTAATTTATAATCCCAAACAGATGTGACTGTTCACTTCAAAATCCAGTTTATCAGCGACGTCTAAAGTTTCAGGCTGACAAAACAATGTTAGTTATGTTTTTTAAAAAGTTAAAGCTGCTGTATTTTAAATGTTCACGGTGCTTTAAAGTTTCAGCTCGTTGTTTATCTGCTCTCTTTTAGCGTCTTTTCAAAATAAAAGTCTTTAAAAAAAAGCCACAGTAACAGCAGACAGTCGGAGGGCAGCTGGTGAATAAAGAGGAGCTTTTAGCAGCTGATTTCCTTCAGGAGGTGGAGGAGACCAAACACAGCTCACAGAGAGGAAATAACAGACACGTACGAGCCAAAAAAACCTGCAGTGCATGCTGGGACATGTAGGATCACAGTGTCTAAAGGACTACAAAGCCCAGAGTGGAGGCCTCTTACAGTGGTAGGGAGATTTTCCTTTAAAAAAACCGGGAGGAGGACGTGAGCGTGTTGGTGCAGAGCTGCAGAGCTCGGACTCGCCGGCTCGTCGTCGCCTCCTGTTAAAGGGACAGTTTGTGTTTTCTCAGCATGTCTGAAGGAGAATCAGCAGGAAACACGCTGGTGTCGGTGGACTTTGAGATCTCCGGCCACGTTCAGGGTCCGTAAGCTTCCCCGCCGCCTCCTCGTCCTCCCTGTTTGCTCGAGCCGCCGGCCGAGGCCGTAAAATGATCTGCTGCTTAATTTAGCTCGCTCACTTCCTGCAGCGTCAGATCACATTTTCCTGAACTTATCCAGGAACAAAGCTCATGAGCAGTCAGAGCAAATAAGATCAAAAAAACAGATCAATGTTTTATTTTATCATTCATCTTTTTCTGCTTTCTGATTCTGTGTTTTCTCTCTTTCGTTCTCCACAGGAGTCTGTTTCAGGATGGTGAGTTTCTCCAACATCGTTCCTGTGAATCTACAAAACCACATTTTTACACAAAGAGACCTTTAACACAAACTTTTTCAACTTTTTGCCTCATCATACTTTGGTAAATTTTTATGGTCTGTTTGTTGAGTTAAAGCTGAACTTTAAAATATAAATGAACATCAGTGACACTCTTTACTCGGGTCTTTAAATCTGATGCTGTGATGAGTTTTTCATCGTTATCCAGCGAAGGAGTGGAAACAACAATAATACAAATCAACTTTATTTGTTCAGCACTTTAAAACAGAGTAAATATTAAAGATTAAAACATTTCAAGGCCGATTTCAGATTGAAATTAGACACATAAATATGATAAAAACATCACCAATGATAACGACTCAGATAAGATGTGGCAGCATTAATGAAAGAAAATGTAATTTTTTTTATGAGGATTAGTTTTGAGATATAAATAAAAAAGATGTGATTAAATCTGCAAACACGTGTAGTTACAGTCACTGCCAGAAGGGGGAGACAAACATCCAGCAACTTAGATAGATAGATAGATAGATAGATAGATAGATAGATAGATAGATAGATAGATAGATAGATAGATAGATAGA
>JBAJHX010000033.1:23244858-23262398 GCA_037176925.1 Amniataba percoides
TCTCATTAATCCAACGTTCAAAGATCAGTGAGTGTTGAACTTTTCGAGTATCTGAAACTTTGCAGGTCATTTTTTTTTCTTGGAGCAGATTTCAGTTCAGCATCTCGATTATAAAGATTTTTCTGTTTCTATTTGCTGTTTCTTCTGAAATTGGTAAAATGATTATTAGTCATGATGGTATCAACATTATCAGCTGACTGGGACTCACCTGTTTTATTTTTACTTTACTTAAAATACAAGTTTTCAGCCACATTTGACCAAAATGTTTGTGACACTGTGAGAAACCAGGACAGTCTGTTTACATGAAAAGAAACCACATTTTTACCTTTTAATAAGCAAAGATCCTCGACACTTAAATTAAACCTACGTCAGCAGCTTTAAATCACTCAACACGTTTACATAAATGTTATTAGGCAGACACAGAATTATATCTTTTATATATTTTATCTTCATGTCACAAACAACACGGATGTGATTAAAACATTTCATCTCTAAAACAGCTTCATCTCTTCCAGCAGAGACTTTTATTTCTGTGTCATCATCGATCGCTGCGATTGATCGGATGCATTGATCAGCTCGCGTGTGTTTCTTTCTGACGAGGCAGCTTGTTGTTTTCAGGCTCTGCATCAGCGTTTGTCCTCTGAAGGAAGGACGGCGCTTCGTCACCTCCTGCAGAGATCCAGGCTGCAGCTGCACGTTCGTTCCCAGCGAGCGAACACTCGTTAGATCCTCTGCAGAAAATCAGAAAACAGGCTCAGCTGTGATCAAATGTGACGGCGTTCGCTGCAGTCAGGCCGGGAAGTGAAGCTTTTTAAGAAAGAAAACACCGTAAACCTTCAGATTTTTATCTGAATCAAAATGAGGCAGATTGTTTTTCATTCTCATCTGGTTGTAGTTTCATAGTTTGCATCAGTATTAATAAAACCCTGCAGGTTAGAAACACTGAGTGTGAATATTAGTTTGAATTTGTATTTTATTTAACCAAATTTATTCACAGAATTATTTCACAGCACGTTTTTCTGTCATGTTTTGTTCATGGACATTTTTATAAAACAGTCAAAGTTTCTGTTTTCATTCAAAGTGCTAAATGAAGATTATCTCTTCTTTTTCATCAGTATAATGAGCAGTAGTATCTATCTAACTAACTATCGGACATTTTCTTACTGTTATAGTGGCTCAATAATAAATAGTTTTCTTTTTTTACTGAAGTAGTTTAAATACAGAAATAGAAATCAGAGGTTCAGTCAGTTTTCTCTGTTTTGACAGAAATCAGCGTGTTGTTGGTACCTGAACGTTTCTCACCTCCACGAGTCTGTTGGAATAAATAAATCTGAGTGTTAATTTAATGTTTACAGTGTTTTCCCTCTCTGTAGGTCGCATGTTAGAAACAGAGAAGACGTGAAAGCAGACAAACAGCTTTTTTTCCCGTCGTGTTGACGAGACGTAAAACAATTAAATCTCCGTGTGTTTGATTGAAAGTGATTAACAGCAGCGAGCTAAACCGAACGGCGTCAAAGAGAAACACACAGAGGGGTGTTTTGTGTGTTGAGCTTTTATGTGTGTGTTTTTGGCCCATTAGCTCGTTGATTTATCGGCGTAACCATGGCGACCACTAAACGCATTAGCAGTTAACCTTCTCTGATAACCTGATTAAACGGAGCAGAGACGTCGTCTGTCACGTCTGCATCTGCAGGGAAGCAAATCTTCCATCAGAGTAAACTGAAAAAGAGACAGAACTGGACTTTTTTTGTTTTTTCCATCCGGCTCTCTGACTGGTTTCGGATGTGAACGTCAGGCTGGTGTGTCGCGGGACGAAGCAGGAAGCTGAAATGTGTGTGTGCTGCTTTGTCTCAGGCTGTAATTACACAGGAAGAGCCGGGACTCTGCCGACTCGTTTGTCTCTTTGTGATTCGCTCACAGATGCTTTTCACGTGTCACTTCGTCTCCCTCGTAACAAAGCTGACGCAGGAAGATAATAACACGTCAGTCGTTTCAGCAGCACGGAGGACTCGACGGGCAGAGAGACGCTCTGATCCCGCTGAAGTCTGGATGTTTTTATAATCTGAGGTTATGATTCAGAGCCTGAAGCAGATTTTAAGCAGTTTCTGGATCAGAGAGGTTCCTCAGGGCGCCGGTTTGAGCCCACTGTGGTTTAAAAGTCCTGATTAACCCGCCTCCACTGTTCGCTGTGTGCAGACAGACTTTGCAAATTAACGTCATCAGTGTTAAGTTTGCATCTGTTCGCTCGTCTCTTTATCCTCCTCGAGTCGGAGCGAAACAGGAAACGCTGCGAGGCGACCTGATCGGATGTTTTATGATAAAAATGTGGGCGTGAATCGGTCGACAACATCTGCACTGCGACAGCACGACGGCGTCCGTCCCGTCTGCGGACGTTTTCGAGCTCGCCGGCGTCGCGTTGGATGCGTCGTGGTGTCGGGTCAGAGAGCCGCTGTGGCCTACATGGCTCTGTGTGGCCTACATAAGACTGCAGAGAGGAGGCTGTGATGGATGACTCCCTCTGCCAACACACACTCACATGTCCTAAATACAGTACACACCTACACCTGTGTGTGTGTGTGTGTGCTATTAAACTCTCCAGTAGAGGTTGTACTGACCTTGGACAGAAGTGTGTGTTTTACCGTAGTTTGTTGACCTCCGATTGTTCGACCCGCTCGTCTTTTAATCCAAACATCTGAATGCTGTGACAGATTAAAGAGCCTCGGTGTGTTCGGTTAATGTGGGAGAGAGAAAGTAAGAATCAGTGTCGACATCTTCAGGTCACCAGTGGAAGAAACTGAAGTATTTGAAGTATTTGTAGAGAAATAATTCATGTATGGAGGAAATTAGATTTTATGGCTGCACACAAATGAAGTTTTCCTCATAAACTCAACATAATGAAACGTGTAAATCAGACGTTTTGTTCACTCCTGCTGCTGATCTGACGTTTTAATTCGACCGAAAGCTCCTCAGAGAACAGGAAGCATCGCAGCCTTCAGACAGAAAAGTGAAGCTTTTTTTATTTTTTTATTTTAAACTTCTGAAAAGATCCATGAAACCTTTTTAAATCCATACAAACGCACCTGAGTTTCTTTTATTGGTGAAAACGTGACGCATCAGGAGGACACAGACTTTTATGAGAGTAAGAGCAGCAAGGTTGTGTGTGTGTGTGTGTGTGTGTGTGTGTGTGTGTGTGTGAGTGTGTCTGCGGTTAATGCACAGTTCAGGCTGCAGAGTGGCGGCGTGGCGTTCAGGCGCCTCGTCCTGCGTGGGAGTTTGAACGCTGCTCGGGACTCTGCTGGGTTTCCGTTGCCATGGCGAACAATTGATGCTCGAATCGCAGATTTATCAAGGCCGCTAAAAATACAGAGAAGTGAAGACGAGCTGCTGAGATCTTTCCCGTCTGTACGCCGGCCGTTTGTGTCGGTCTGAAGGTGAAGCTTCTCCTCTTCTGACGTCACGTTCAGAGATGTTCTTGCTTCTCGTTGCTGCCGAGTTTCACTTTTTCTGTCTCTTCAACTGACTGTTGGTAGTTTGGTTCATTCGGAGCATTTGTTGGCTTTTATTTTGATGTTTCCTGTTCACGCTGACGCTTCAGAGGAGCTTTTGCACCTGTCAGGTAATAAACGCGATAAAACGAGAAGACAGAGGCGTTTTATTCGGTGACGTAATGAGAGACAGTTCCTGCTCCACTTCAGATGATGAAGTTTGAAGTGAAGCAAACAGGTGAAACTTTAAGAAATTACTCACTCAGATTTTATATTCAACATAAAAGAAGTTCTCCTTTGTTCCTTATTTCCTTCTTTTCCTCTCGACCATGAAACTTGGTGTGTTTGTTTGTTTGTTTTGGAGATCAGACTTCATTTTCTTTCTGTAAAATTACCTCGAAGGACTTTTCTGTTTTCAGCTGCTGTAAAAAAGAGGTAATAGATGTTTGTTTAGTACTTTAGATTTATCTCTAAAGGAAATAATCTCTTTTCCTGCTAATAAACAAAAAGACAAACTGAGAAATATGTGAAAGCTGCAGTTTTTTATCTCAGCTGTCACAGTTTGTTGAACTGAATCTCCATTTTACTTTCAGATTAAATCAAACAAAACTTTCTGTAATTTAAAAAGATATTAAAGGATCGATGTTTTGCAGATTTCTCTTCCTGAACTGTTCATATCTGAGTTTTCTGCTGCGTCTCTTCAGCTCTTCTGTGATTCGGCTTCGCTGTCAGTAAAGTTTTTTCTCCCTCGTTCGGCTCCAGCCGAGCGTCTTTGTGTCGCTGTCGCCGGCTTGACGAGTGGGCGCCGACACAATGCATGCTGGGGCAGCGGTAACCATGGAGACCGGCGGTTTTGACTCGATAATGTCCGTCTTTTCGCCGCAGATTCAAAGAGAGCAGAAGAAAAGATGCGACATAATTCAGCTGAACAGATGATGATTAAAGTTTTCGCTCCACCTGCTTCACACAGAGTTTGTTGGAGTTCGACAAACTTCATCTGTCGGCCACTTTAGACAGAATAAGTTTTAAAAATGAAATCACGCTGCAGTAAACAAACAGCTGTTTCTAACCTTCATGAATTAAAGAGGATGACTCCACGTCTGTCTGATTTAAGGCCTTTAAAATAACTTTTATCATTCATTTACTGACTGATTGAAAAACTACTGAATCTTTCCTGGAAACTCAGGCCAGGTGCAGCGACAGGTAACGACAGGCGAGTGTTACACGTGTCGACATGATGATGAGCGGTAAAGAGCTGCTGCACTTGACATGTGGGGGGGGGGAGGAGGTTTAATGGGAGCTGATTGTAGTGGAGGATGCTGGGAGGTGAGAGAGGTGGGAGGAGGACGTGGGCGAGAGAGGAGAGAGAGCCATGTGACGGAGGGAAAGATGCTCAGAAAGAAATGAAATGAAAAAAAATGTGCCGCGAGAGCGAAACATTAAACCCTCCTGTGACTCATCGAATGAAGAAAACATCACACGGCTGACGATTATTTTCACCACCAGTTTCTCCATTTGTCAATAAAACGTTGGAAAAGATGCACAAAACTGAGCGACGGCGTTTAAACAGTCACTTTCCTCTTTTATGTCTCCATCCATCATCCTGTCCTCTCTCTATTTCTGTCCTTCCTGTCTCTCTTCCTTTATCTTTTTCTATAAATATCCCTCCTGAGGACTCTCTCTCTCTCTCTCCATCAGTTCATTGACGACAGATCAGTTCATCAGTATTTCACACCAGAGTTTGCTCTTTACTCTCACAGCCTCATTTTGAAATAGTTTGTAGTCTTTATGTCTGCAGGTTTTCAACAAAATATTGACGATATGACACGAGAGTTTTTTAGCAAATATTTGTTTGTCTTTGCAGCTTTGCAGGAGCTCCACTGTTCAGATGAATATAACTGGATGACTTTTATTCTGAAGGAAACAGGAAGCAGTTTTAAGGATTTCAAACTGTACTTACAGACGTTTATTCTTTTTTTATTCGTTTGCGTGTTTTCAGGCTCTGATAAACTTTTGATATCCTCCATCAGCGCTGCAGCTGTTTATCGCGCCTCAATAATTAACTTCCTGTTTGACAGCTGGCTGTCTCCACATCTGCAGCTTTGTGAGCTTTTCAGCCTCTTTTAGCTCTTTTTCTTTCGCTTTTCCTGTCGGGATCAGAGCTTCAGTGTTTGCTGTGTTTTAGATACGTTTCCCTCGGGAGGTGGAGGAGACCAAACGCTGAGCTAACGGAGAGAAAATACTGACGATCGCGCCGCGCCGCGTCTTTAAATAATCTGATGTTTTAATGGACGTTTTATCGTAAAGTTTATAGACTAAAGTTTATTGATTTATTGTGAAAATCAGTAACAGATTAACCAGCAAGGAAAATAATTGGATCAGTTTGTGTGAAAGAAACTGTCGAATGAAACCGTGACAGTCGCTCGACTCGCTGTCCTGCTCTGACACACTTTCTAAAATCCTGTGTGTGTGTGTGTGTGTGTGTGTGTGTGTGTGTGTGTGTGTGTGTTGTCATGACACCATGGCTGGTGTGTGTTTCTAAGCGTCTGTGTGCTTTATTGCTTCTGAATGAGTGCACATTGTGTTAGCTTCACTCTGGCAACACACACACACACAAACACACACACACACACACACACACATACACACACACATACACACACACACTCTGTCAGGGTCCCAGTGGCAGCGTATTTTTAGCGTAGCAACACAAGCAGCTCCTGCCTGACTGGTTGTTGAACTGCAAGTGGGTGGCAGCAGGCACACACACACACACACACACATACACACACACTCTCTCTCTCTCCCACACACACACACACACACACACACACTCTCTCTCCCACACACACACACACACACACACACACACTCTGTATTAGTGTGCATCTTTTTCGGCTCTGCAGACCCTCCTTGGAGGCAGAAATGATCTCATTGGTCGAGTTGAACGTCAGTGGGCGGAGTCAGACTAACCTGTGACACGAGTTTAAAGTCTGCTGTGAGAGGAAAAAGTGGGCGGGGGGAGCAGGAGCAGCGACCAATCAGCGATCAGATCTGAAGCCACAGCAGCCAATCAGAGAACAGATCTGATCTTTTTCATTGTTTTTAAGTTTTTATGTTATAAATCCAAAACGGACTTTTTCCTTTTCTAGTTGATTAGATTTCTGAATGTTTTCTGCAGTAATCGATCAGTCATTGATAAATCATCATGCAGGTGAAGATATATGTTTTGTTTTGCAAATCTTTGGCTTTTTTGATGAAAATGATTTGTGACACATTTCCTGTCAGTGGACAAATTGATTGTTTTTGCTCCCATTTTTAGTATTAATTGATTATTTTTCCTCATTAGACCATAAAATGTGTAAAAATAAAGACGGATCATCATCACATGTTCATCATAGTGACGACTTTTTGTGTTTTTATCTCATTAAATGAGTAAAATGTTGTTTGAATCACTGTGAGGTTGTGGATGCTTCCTGCTGTTGATTTATTTCAGATAGAAATCAGCTTCTTTAAATCTTCTTGGGCTGAGCTGGACCTTCAGTTTGTTCTCATGACCTGCAGTAAACCTGTGAGATGTTTAAGATGGCAGAAAAAAAACCCGTTAAAGGCAGAGATGTGAGCCGCGGCCGTCTGTCTGTCCGTCTGTGGTTGCTGTGTTTGTGCAGAGTCACGATGCCGTTTGCTGACTGCAGGACCCGAACGAAGCCTGCTGACTCTCTGTTTACCTGCTCTGTTTGTTCAGACTCCTTCACCGCCTGCAGATTAAAACACTGTAAATTCAAAGTGCGTCACAGCGACAGCAGCTCTCAAACTGCTGCAGGGAGGAAAAAAATACTGCTCCTCGATCAATACAGAGACTGATTGATTGATTTATTTCACATCTGTGTGACAACATGATGTAGAGAGATCCACAAGAACAAAGATTTGAGAGAGATGAGTTAATACAGATTGTTTACATCCTTATTAGTCCTGTGATTGTCTCTCAGCCTCAATCAATAATCAGTAAGAAAATATGGCATCAAAAAAATAAACTGACCTGATATTTGTGTTCAGATATTCTACTGATCCCTGGCATCTCTGTGAAAACTGATCAATTTATCATAATTATCATAATATATTAGAAACTATATTTATTATATGTTTCATTTTATTATATTAATTATTATGTGTTATCTGCAGTCCTTTTAAACGTAGTATTGCAGCACAACGTTCAGTCATTCAGGCAAAGCTGTTTTGTAAAACAGATTTTAACACAAAGATGATTTATTCACATGATCAGAAAATGAAAATGATCAAACATTTGAAAAGAAATGTGGCACCAAGTTTTCATGTTTTCACCTGCAAAGAGATTCACCTTCTGTCACCTTCGTGTGTGTGTGTGTGTGTGTGTGTGTGTGTGTTTGATCTTGTAGTAACGTGCTGTCACCAGAGGGGGGCGCTGTTCTCTCACTTTACAGCTGACAGTGAGTGCAGATGAGGAAGCAGCTGAAACAACATGCAACCAATCAGAGAGCAGAGTTGTGGTCACATGATCATAACAGCACATTTCACTCTGTAGTTTGACCTTTTTAAGTAAAATTTAATGTTTCTGAATCTGTTTCTCTCACACAGAGCTTCAGTTTGACTTTTATATTTTGATGTTAATACACAGTAAACTAACTGTCATAAGATTTACAACAGTTCAATATATTTAAAGATGCTTCACATCAAAAACAGCATCATAACCAGAGCAGACTAAAATAACTTAACAGGAAGATCAAATGACTGATAAAAATAAGAATTTAAAGAAGATTTTTCATATTATATATATTTGTTTTTATATTGAATACAAATATGAACCCTGAAAGTGAAAAAAAGAATAAAAGCAGATGTACTTTTAATAAAAATATATTTGACTTTTTGCAATGAGAAGCTGTTTGTGTGTGATTTAAAACATTACTGCACCTTCCTGCACAATCAAAGCAGCCATATTGAAAAAAAACTTGGATATTTTCTCAGTTTTTTAAACTACTTTCTACTTTTTAGCATGTTATCCTGAATGTGATTTCTTGCTTTCATCACCTCCTTTTTTTCTCCTCACTATGTTTTTATTTTTGCGCCAACATATGAAGATGAATTCTTTGTGATAAACCTGATTTTCATGTTTTACTTTGTGAAAAATGTCTCGTGGTCACAAAGACAGAAACACGTCTGAGGCCTCAGTTTGTTGTTTCTCTGTCGAGTTTTCTTGTAGAAACTCGAACTCGTCTGACTCTTTGTGTTTTGTCTCTGCAGGATTTTGACGAGTTTCTCGGCCTGCACGTCGGAGCCGGTCTGACTGTGTTTGAGGGTCCCGTCGCCAACGGCAGCAGGCAGCAGGTGGAAGGACTCGGAGGCGGAGGCGGCGGCGGGGGCGCAGTCGCGGCGAGGTCAAGATGACGTCGGTGGCGGCGGAGTTCGAACACATGGAGATCCAGCAGCAGTACAGCGATGGCGTCAACAACCGCTGGGACGCCGACGACTGGGACAACGAGAACAGCTCGGCTCGCCTGTTCGAGCGCTCACGAATCAAAGCACTCGCAGGTAGGACGGAGATCTGATGGAGGGAGGTTTGATGGGTGGAGGTTTGATGGGTGGAGGTTTGATGGGTTGGTGGAGGTTTGATGGATGAAGGTTTGATGGATTGTGGAGATTTGATGGATGGGTGGAGGTTTGGGTTGAGATTTGATGGATGGAGGTATGATGGATGGGTGGAGGTTTGATGGGTGAAGCTTTGATGGATGGATGAAGGTTTGATGGGTGAAGCTTTGATGGATGGAGGTTTGATGGGTGCATGGAGGTTTGGTGGATGGGTGGAGGTTTGATGGATGGGTGGAGATTTGATGGATTGGTGGAGATTTGATGGATGGAGGTTTGATGGGTGCATGGAGGTTTGGTGGATGGGTGGAGGTTTGATGGATGGGTGGAGATTTGATGGATTGGTGGAGATTTGATGGATGGAGGTTTGATGGGTGCATGGAGGTTTGGTGGATGGATGGAGGTTTGATGGGTGGAGATTTGATGGATGGAGGTTTGGTGGATGGGTGGAGGTTTGGTGGATGGAGGTTTGGTGGATGGATGTAGGTCTGATGGATGGGTGGATGTTTGGGTGGAGGTTTGATGGATGGATGAAGGTTTGATGGGTGGGTGGACATTTGATGGATGGGTGGAGGTTTGGTGGATGGATGGAGGTCTGATGGGTGGAGATTTGATGGATGGAGGTTTGGTGGATGGGTGGAGGTTTGGTGGATGGATGTAGGTTTGATGGATGGGTGGAGGTTTGGTAGATGAAGGTTTGATGGATGGAGGTTTGATGGATGGATGTTTGATGGATGGATGTTTGATGGGTGGATGGAGGTTTGGTGGATGGAGGTTTGATGGATGGGTGGAGGTTTGGTAGATGAAGGTTTGATGGATGGAGGTTTGATGGATGGATGGAGGTTTGGTGGATGGAGGTTTGATGGATGGATGGAGGTTTGGTGGATGGATGGAGGTTTGGTGGATGAAGGTTTGATGAATCGAGGTTTGATGGATGGGTGGAGGTTTGGTAGATGAAGGTTTGACGGATGGATGGAGGTTTGATGTATGGAGATTTGATGGATAAATGTTTGGTGGATGGGTGGAGGTTTGGTAGATGAAGGTTTGATGGATGGTTGTAGGTTTGATGGATGGGTGGATGTTTGGGTGGAGATTTGATGGATGGGTGGAGGTTTGGTGTCCGTTCTGCTCTTTGCCGGCTCGCAGAGATGGTTTAGCTTCAGGAAGTTCGTCTTTGTAGGTGGAGTTGCAGCTCTGATTAATCACATGAATTTTTCTACGTCACATTTATGTTTCCACTTCTAACTGAACATGGCAGCAACACTTTTGACTTTTGATGTGAAAACAGTCTGCGAGGTTTAGTTTGTGAAATTATTTCTCACTTTGAGACACAAACATAAATTAATAATGAAATAAAACAGGTTTATTCTTTCTGATGGTTTAAATTAGACTGATTACTGGATATAATTTGCCGGAAATGTGTCAAATTATTTCATCTATAAACTTTAATCTGCTTTGTAAAGTTTTATTTAATCAGGATCTATTTATCTGGCTAACCTCCTGTAAGCCTGGATTAGTTGAGTTTTTGTTTTTTTTGTTTGTTTTTTTGAAGAACTGGGCGGAGTCTCACATCAGATCAGTGACGTCATTGTTGTTGTCGTGTCTTCCTGTGTGTGTTTTCGTGTTTACTCTGCGGGGGTCTGAATGGTTTCTTTAGCCGGGGGGGTCACAGAGTTTGTGTCAACACGCAGAACAATGAATCCTCCTTCAGCTGACGGAGGACGAAGACTTGAATTGTGCCTGCCTGTGTGAAGGTTGCAGGTGTTGAACAGTAAACGACGTCTGCTCGACTTCCTGCTGACTTTTCCTGCTTCGTCGCCCTGCAGGAATCCTCCGCCTTCACACGTGTTAATAATCTGCAGCTAACGAGGCTCGTTAACCAGCTGCAGGCCGGAGCAGTCGACACCTTTGGCCTCTTTTTTTTTTTTTAAACTTCTAATTTCAAGTGTTTCCTTTCAGACAAAACCCAGAATTCATTTGTGCTCGGCCTCGTGTGGCGTCTCTGTTGGGCCGATCACACATCAGATCACAGTCCGTCTTTGTTTTCTGCTTCCTGTCAGTTCACCTGCAGTCCAGCAGGAGGCGCTGAAGCAGCTGAAGCAAAAGTAAAAAAAACACCACAAGAACTTTAATTGACTTCAACATCAGATTTTTGTTTCTGAAAATGTCAGTCAAACCGTAAATAAGATAAACAGTTAAACTTGCTGATCACATGATGAGGTCACTGTGAACCAATCAGGAGTCGGTATTCTGACATGTGACCGCAGCGCCCTCCACAGGCCACGAGAGGAAAATGTGAATGAGATTATTTCATTTAAAGTTTTATAAATGAATGAAATTCAGTGTTTTCTGACACAGACAGAGACAAACAACAATAATATACTATATTTATATTTATCAGTACAATACTCCCTAAAGAGAAAAGAATCAATTATCTTGATTAATGAATCACTTATTGTGTGAAATAACTCATCATACATTGTTCACATGTTTTAAGATGACAAAATAACAGAGATACATCATATATGTTAAGTAATAGTATTTATAATTGATTATTGACACATTTTTTTAAAGTGACCCCTCAGTTATATAATAAATCCAAAGTCCTTCCACATAAAGAGGAATTTTTAGTTACTCCTGTGATGGTGTGTGTGTGTGTGTGTGTGTGTGTGTGTGTGTTACAGTAACTCTATCTCTGATGGCCGACTCCTCCTGTAGTGTCCCACTTCACTAAATAATTCACACCAGTGTTAAATATGCAGGAGAAGGTTGATGGTAAGAGTGTGTGTGTGTGTGTGTGTGTGTGTGTGTGTGTGTGTGTGTGTTTAAAGGTACTGTATGGGGGCGGAGCTTGTGTTTCCTGATGTCGTTTGCTCAGCTGCTGTTAGAAATAAACAAGAAAAAAAACAAAAATATTTTTAATGGCAGTAAATACAGAATCATACTAAGTCGAAATGAAACACACAGCTTGTTATTTATGTGGAAATTAAATATTAAAGGGCTCTTAATCTGTAAACAGAGATTGGTGTCGGCCGTAAAAAGTGTTTGTACATTTTTATTCTTTTCCTCTGTGTGTTAACAGCAGCTGCATTCAGGAGAGAAAAAGCACCAAAGAAATAAAATAGATAACGTCAGTACTGAAATCTCCCATAAAACCTGCAGCTCAGTAGGTTTGTTCAGCTGTGTGTTTTAGTGTGTTTTCTGGATTATATTTCTAATTTTCTGCCACCTCTAAGAGCAGTGATGAACACGACTGAAGCTACACGTTCAGATATTATAAACTTTAAAAGATCTGTGACAGAAGATGAATCTTGGTTCCCTTTTGAAACCTTTCTTGGAGGAGGTTTCATGCGGACGTCGTCTGAATGTCCAGTTCGGCCTTTTTTTCTTCCTCGCAGCCTCTTTCCGGCTCACGCTGAGCTCAGCAGGCTGGAGGATGTGAGGGGTGATGACACCGAATGAGCACTTTATGTGATACAGGCCGAGTGTGTGTGTGTGTGTGTGTGTGTGTGTGTCCTTCCTTTTACTACAAACAGTCTTTGTCTCTGCTGTTAATCAGCTGAATACCAGATTACCGAAGCACAAACAGCAGATGAAGTTGTCGTAGTAACAGTAGTTTTAAGTTCAAACAGTATCTGAGTTTTCTTTGCAGCAGTTTGTGAGTAGTTGCAGTTATTAAGTTTTTTTATAATTATGTTTATCACTGTTATTAGCATTGGTGGTAGTAATATTGATTATCGTGACTTTATATTTTAGTTTTACTGGTTTTACTTCTTTGCATAAATAATATTTTGTTTGTTTTTCTTTAACTTATAGTAATATTAATGTTCATTGCTGCTCTGCTCGCAGGATTTTCTGTGTTTTATGTCTGTTAACTTGATCTTTGTGGTGTTTTGGGTTGTAGTTTGTTCAAAAATACGTCATTTTAAATGAATCGTTAGTCGGTCGCAGCTCACATGAGGATGAGTGTTTTAGTCACTCTAACCTTCATCAGTTCACCTGAAAACTGATGCTGAGACCTGAACGCCTACTGTGTGTGTGTGTGTGTGTGAGTGTGTGTGTGAGGCCAACTGAAGTGTGTGTTACGCCTCCATACGATATCCTGGGAAACACAAAACCGCCGGTCACCATGGAAACGCCAGCAGATCTCCTTACAGTGGAGGCAGAGACAGACGGAGAGTGTGTGTGTTCAGCGTGGGTGGGTTTCTTGGTCTGAGTGTGTGTGTGTGTGTGTGTGTGTGTGTGTGTGTGTGTGTGTGTGTGTGTGTTGACTATGACAAATAAAGCTGCAGCAGCTCAGATCTTCTCATCACGGTGTCTGTTCGTTACTGTGCGTTTATTTTTAGTTTCCTCTTTCTTGAAAGTTTGTTCGGCCTTTATTAAGTTTATAATATAATACATACTATTATATATTATTATTATATTATAAAGTCGATCTTATCTGATCTTATTAGCGTCTGATCTGAGGGTCCTGGCGGCGTTTGAAGTGGGACGCTGGCGTTTATCGACCCGTCGCCTCGGCCGAGTCCCTGAGCTGTTTCTGGTAACTTCGGCTCAGAATAACCTGAGAGAGAAAAACGATCGATCAGACTGAATCTGATTCAACATTTACAACGACTGTCCTCAATTATTCTTTCATCATCGCTGAAAAACATCAGAAAACTGTGAACACAAATCTCATTTTCCAAGAGTCCAAATTCAACACAGATGAAGAAGAGTTCCTGTTTACTTAACACCAACAAAAGCAAGTTTTTTCCTCCACAAACAACTGAAATGATTCATGAATATTTGAAAAAGTTGTTGATTCATTTTCAGTTTATGTGCCTGTCAAACACACGAGTGATGAAAATCCTGCTTTTCTCTGTTTTATCATTAAAACAAGCTGCGGTAGAAACCTGTAATTTGATAAACTTATTTAATGAATCAATATTAAATAACAATAAGTGGCTGTTACAGATTGAATAGAAATAATAATGAAACCAACGAATGTCGGCCAAAGAAAACTTTATCTTTAAGATTTCAGTCTGATTAGTTTACTTTAAGTTTTATTTACCTGGTCATTAATGACAACAATCAATCAAAACGCTTTTCTGATGTCTGTCAATAAAACAGGAGTTTGTTCAAATCTGGACTGAAGCTTTAAAGTGACGACGGCTCATTCAGCCGCTCGATAATTAGAACCAGAAAACGGACCAGGATCCCCGCAGAGACAACACACACACACACACACACACACACACACACACACACAGAGGAGTGTGTGTGTCTCACTTCCTGTTGGAGGACCAGATGGAGGAATGCTGGGAATGTTGGTGTGTCTGTTTCAGTGTGTTTGTGGTTTTTTTAAAAAAAACATCAAAATGAAAGTGAAGAAACTTTGAAATCTTCTTTATTTTTCTTTCAGTTCAAGATAAAATCAGCTTTATTGATCTCATATGATTGGCTGTCACAGCAGCAGAAAAACTTTAATAAACTTTAATATTATTCACATAATGAAAAATGAGACTTTAAATCGAAGTGAAATAAATCAGAAAAAGGAAATTATTCACCAACTTAAATAAAAGCTTCGTTCAGATGGACGTTCTCGGCGTTAAATCGCCGGACGAGCTCAGCTGATGTTTCCTCCGGCCGACAGGAAAACAGGCTGTTTGTGCTCCAACATGGCCGCCGTGCTGCTCTGACCTCACAGGAATGTCTTTGTGTGGTCGGGAGGGTGAGGCGGCGTGTCGGCGTGAAATTCACCACGGCAGCGACACAAGTTTGAACCCCGAAGACGCCAAAAACGTCTGCAGATGTGACTGCGGAGAGTTTAACAAAAAGAGTTTCATCTTTCAGCAGCATTGAAAGAAAAGTGAATCTGAGAGTTTCAGGAAGCGTTCGTGCCGCTCGCCGCTCGGACGCCGCTCCGGCTCGATGAATGGTGCGTTTGGTTCGTTGGCGGGGCCGCCCTGAGGGGCCGAGCCACGAGGAAGCCAGATGATGCTCCGCGCGTGTCGTCATGTTCAGATCATCGGCAGAAAGAAGCGCCGTGTTTCTGTCAGCTGCAGAAATATTTGGTCCATCTGTGGCGTGTTTGCTGTGACTCCCGACCTTTGACCTCTGCCCTGATGGACGCTTGTTGTGTTGGAGAGCAGCGAGCTGGAGCTGTTTCTGATCTTTGACACAAATCAGGATGTTTTCTGCAGCCTCCGTCTGACTCTCCACTTTAATGATTCATCTTTTCATCCGTCCGAAGAGTTTTTCTGACTTTAAATCTTTTTCTCATCAACTTTGGAGCAAAAGTCGAGCCTGAAATCTGAAAGAAAAAGATCTTTACAACCTTTCACACTTATATTACTTCAACCATTTTTCACAGTCTCTGAAGAAGAAGAAAAAAGTCAAACCTGAAAAACTTCACTTAAAATATAAATCTGAAATAGATCAGTGAAATCAGAGCGTTTATTTTAGAAATGTTCAGAAATGGAAAAAAAGTAAAAATGGCTTTAGAGAGTTTTATTTCAAATTAAAAGCAAATTTGCTCGTTTTGTTCTGTGAATAATCAAACCAGTTTGAGTAAGAGTGAAACTGTCTGACTGGACCTGCGCCTTTTTGATTGGAAGGTCGAAGGTCATATTTTGAGAGGTACAGTGACCTTTGACCTCCTCGCTGTCACTGACCGGCTCGTAAAGTTTTAAAGTTTTTGGAAGCTTCATTTTTAATGTTTTTCACTTTCATGTTTTAGTTTTCTGCCATCTGCAGTTATTTGAGGGTCACATGAATATTTGTTCCGCGTATTGTCTCGGTGCGGTGACCTCTGACCTTTGACCTCCCGATGAGACGCAGGAAGTGAAGCTGATTCTCCTTCAATCAGTTTCTCTGCTAATGTCTCATTTTTCCTGCGCCTCCACCTTTCCTGCAGGTTGTTATAAAGCTGCAGACGTGTGTGTGTGTGTGTGTGTGTGTGTGTGTGTGTGTGTGTGTGTGTGTGTGTGTGTTGTTGATGGACAGCAGGATCAAACAGGAAGTGCCGGCAGGGCTCAGACAGGAAGAACATCTCCAGCTAATATTAGAGCTCAGATATTCTCAGGATGTTTGGACGTCTGCGAGAGAGCGATGAGCTCGGAGGAAAAAAATGGAGGAATCCTGAGCCAAACACACACACACACACACACACACACACACACACACTCTGTTTCCTCTGTACCGCTGCACACACAGTCTTATTTATTCGCTTTATTGGCGTGACGAAGCATCATTGCCGCAGTGTCAAGATGAATTAGATAAAGTAGATTAAGTATTTTCACATGATTCGTGTGTGTGTGTGTGTGTGTGTGTGTGTGTGTGTGTGTGTGTTTCTCTGTGAATTGTCTTTCAGTCTGTTTCCTCCCAAGAAAGTTTCAGCGACTTTTTTTGCACAAAGTCCTTCAGACGTTATACCTGTTTGTTGTTAGACAACATGAAGCTTTTACAGAAGAAATCAGATTATTAGATTATTATTACACATTTGAAATAAAATCGATTAAATGAGAAGAAAATGCAGAAAAAGGTTCAACACAGCATCCAGCAAACCACAGCGTTTCTCATCAAACTCTCCAGAATAAGAAAGATTCAGACAGAAGGTGCAGAAATAAGAAGAAATAATCAACTAAAGGTAAAATTTATGTGACGCAACATTAAAACAACAACAGACTTTGAACCAAATCTTTACTTAAATTTAAACATTTACATAAAATGTGCATCGACCTGTCTGATCATGATAAGCAGAAAATCAATAATAAAGTCAAGAAAAGAAATAAAATGTAGATCTGAAATATAAATAATACAACTAAAATAGATATATAATTAAATATAATAGAATACAGATAATACTGTTTGCAAAATTTAACTTTCTCAAAAAAAAATTCTTTGCTTAAAGTTGCATTTTCTTATTTGAAATCAAGGACAGAAAATGAAAGAATATAACAAATGAAAAAGCAGCATTAATACAGTTTTAATTAGAAATAAAATGTGGATAAATGAACCTCTGATAAAGGTGATTAAACTGAATTTGATCTTTGCATGTTGTCGGTGTCTGCAGGATGTTTTTTTTTGCAGTAATCTTAAAAACATGATTTAATGTAAGATTCATTTATCTGCAGTAAACGGGATCATAAATTTCCTTCTCCAGTCAGATTTAATCTTCAGTGTGAACAGAAACACTCTCTCTCTCTCTCTCTGCTCACTCGCCCGCCCCCTCTGACCACACCCCTTATGTTAATGAACCGATGACATCACCTCTCAAACCGAGGGCCGTGATTGGCTGCCGGTTGGAGTATGTGCTCCTGCTGGCGGCCCCTCCCCCGTCCACTCTGCCTCTGTCTGAAGGTGTTTTCAGTCGCCGCTGCTGCACGCCGGAGGACAAACCCACGCTTTTCTTCTGCTCTCCGCTTCCTGCTGCAGCGCCTCCACCTTTTCTCT
>JBAJHX010000033.1:23306748-23317727 GCA_037176925.1 Amniataba percoides
AGGTCGACCGTCTCTCTGCTTCAGCTGCTCACATAAAGCCGTTATATAGATTATATAGAAATAATGAGACGTTATTAAACTGCTCTCTCTGTCCTGATTGTTTCATGAGTCAGTTTAACAAAAACATGAGTTGGTTTGATCACTGGGCGTGTTTTTTTATTTCCTCTGAACACACGTGATTCGTTTGTGTGTTTTCAGGGACGTGTCGTCGGTGGAGCTGCTGATGAACAACCATCAGGGCATCAAGGCGGAGATCGACGCCCGTAACGACAGCTTCACCGCCTGCATCGAGCTGGGCAAAGCTCTGCTGGCACGAAAGCACTACGCCTCAGAGGAGGTGGAGACGCCTTCCTTACTTTCACATATCCACACGCTTTAAATCAGTTTAACACCTTCAAATCTGGACTAATATTTCCTAATTAGAGTTATCAGGTATTTTATTTTATCACTATTTAACATCCAAATCATTGACGAGGAGGTAAAAAATTGAACTGATTCAAGTTTAGCTGGACTTTGTGTTCATTATCGAATCATTTCACATCTTTGTCTTTCTAGTTTCCACTTTATAAAATCAGAAATGTGGAGTTTAGTTGTCATGTTGATCCTGGTTTGATCGGCAAAGATCTTGAATTTATCATCATCAATTTATCCGTTAATAAATACGTTGATGTTGGTCTTGTTTTGACAGTAAAATGTAAATTAAAGGAAATTCATACAATTTTTTACAGGATTTTGCACTTTTCCACATTTAAATATTCTTTAAAACGTCTCCCCCTCCTCAGATTAAAGAGAAGTTGTTGCAGCTGACGGATAAAAGGAAAGACATGATCGACAAGTGGGAGGACAGATGGGAGTGGCTTAGACTGGGTAAGATTCAGTGTTTAATCAGAGCGAATGTTCGCAGAAAGCAGCTTAATGAATCGTGAATCTTTAACGTGGACGTCTGCGTTCAGTGCTGGAGGTGCACCAGTTCTCCCGGGACGCCGGCGTGGCCGAGGCCTGGCTGCTGGGCCAGGAGCCGTACCTGTCCAGCCGGGAGATCGGCCAGAACGTGGACGAGGTGGAGAAGCTCATCAAACGCCACGAGGCCTTCGAGAAGTCGGCCGCCACCTGGGAGGAGCGTTTCGCCGCTCTGGAGAGGCTGACCACGGTAACACAGGGGAACAATTTCACATTCGGACCCCAAAACTGTCCAAATCTGAACCGAAAAAATCCTTCATTTCAGCCTGACGAACAAACCTCTGTGTCGACATTTAAACACGATAAAGATAAAGCTTCCTGTCCTGCTCCGTTTGTGGGAACGATTCATTCATAAAAATCTCACGAGTAAAAAAACGTTCACACCGCAGAAATCAGACGCCAAAAATAAAAATAAATCAGGTGTGTTAGCAGTCACATTATGAGTCATGAATATTCATAATAATGCTGCTTTCAACAGCATCTCTTCAGAGCAGCCGGACGGTCACATGATCCAACAAGTTGATGCTAAACGAAAGATTTCTGAAGGATTCATATGATGATGCAGAGATGAATATAATAATATCGTGAACAGATTCTCTCATCAACTTCTTAATTGTAGAAGTCAGAAGTAGAAATACAGCAATAAATATAATCCAGTCTCATAAAACTCTTATTAATTAATCTTGTGATAGATGATTTCTTTTACATTAAGTTTGTCTTCATTATACAAGATAATATTATTTTAGTTGACTTTATTCAGATTTAGCTTCATGATTCCCGACTGAAGTGAATGTTTTCTTTTTTACCGATGAAAACATTTAAAAAAGAAATGGCGGCATGAATCTCTGAGTGAAGCTGGATGTGTTTGTGTGTCCAGATGGAGTTATTGGAAGTGAGAAGAGCGCAGGAGGAAGAAGAGAAGAGGAGGCAGCCGCCGGCCAGCGAGGCTCAGCCGGGCGAGGCTGCAGCTCCGATCAGGTGACACTTTCTCTTTTAGATTTATCTGTATAATAGATGCAGGAACATCTTTGGGGGTTGTGACTGCTTTTCTGGGAAAATGAGATGATTTAATTCCTCTCTGCGTCAGGAGAAAGAGTTTCACTTCTGTCACAAACCAGCAGAACGTCCTCATTTGTTTTCACGATCAGATCTCAGTTTTATGTTCAAGTGAAAGTGAAAAGACAAAAATACACTTTAAAGAAAAAGGAAATGTGTGTTTAGAGTAAGAAAGGTCATGACCTCATTTTGTGTTCGTACAGGAGTGTGTGTAACGTTTGTGTACTTTGTGTGTTTGCAGAGAGGGAGAGCCGGTGTCTCAGAACGGGCTGCCGTCCGATCAGGAGTCTCCCCGGGTTAGTTACCGCTCACCCGCCTACCAGAAATACCTGCAGAGCCGCAGGACCACCACCGCACCCTGACCCGTCAACACACACACCAACACACACACCATCACACATGAACCATCACAAAACACTCACACATTAACCTTTGACCTCGCACAGACTGTCGTTAACCGAGCTGACAGCAACAGTACTCCTGTATTTATAATTTGTCTTTATTGTTTGCCTCTCCTCTTCACTGATTAATCACCTTATTTTATAAGTGTCACAAGCTTAATTTAATCTTTAACTGATTACTCTTGTTCAGGTATTAGTAAAGTGACTTTTAACAAAAGGAGGCGTTCATCTAAATGACCTCTTTCAGTGAGAGTAAAACACTAAGAGCACCTTGTTATCATTTTATTTAGATATTTAAACATTCAAAGTGAGGCACTTTTTAAGCATCTTTCGTCTTCTTCAACTTACCCATCATTCCTGTTTGTACTTAATTAGTTTAGTTAAAGAAATTAGACTAAGTTACACAGTTAAATGTATTATTAAGCCACAAAATGGTGCTCTGTACTCTTTAAACCAAACATAGAGACCGTTTGAAAGTAATGTAATGATTCAAACATTTAAATGTGTTCATTTTGAGAAATTTAACAAAGAAAAGTATGAATCTCTGTTTGGTATGAGTGTATGTGTGAGTGCATGGCAAGTGTTGTACGTGACTACAAAACACACACACACACACACACACACACATATATATATAAATAAGCCACACACGTGTTACTGTTCATTCCTCATTCATTTTTCTTTCCCTTCTTTCCCATTTTTTTTAGCTTGACACTCCTGTCATCCTCTCACCTCAGCTGTTAATGTTTCTGCTAGTTTACGTCGTCTTTTATAAACTCACCCTCTGGAATATGAACACTTGAGAACAACCGCCAACAAAACGCACATCCCACTAAGATCAGGTCACAAACTGTTATTTCGAATAGATTTCTAAAGTTTTGTGGGGATTTGCATCATATTTATTCCCAGATATAAACTGGTGTCATCAGCATACTCAGATATATGGTTTAACATTAACATAAAATAAACCAAATATAAAAATCATCAATGACATCAAATTAATCAAATATTACTAGAATCAGTTTCTTAAATATATTGGGGTCAGACTCATATAAATTAAGTCTTACTCTGGCTGTCTTAAAATAAAAGATTTTAAGCGACTTTAAGTTTAGCTCCTTATTTAAAATCGAAACAGTCACAGATCTATATTATCTCTGAAATATCTAAAAACAGCAGATACAGAAATGGTCTTCCTCTATCTACCTGCCCCAGGTGTCTGTAGAAAAGTTCACCATCTTCATAATTTCATTTTTCATACCGACAGTATGTTTCCTGCCACGTTTTCCATCAAACACACAACTTACACTCCATGTTCAGCAGTTAACAGCACGTGTTTCTTCACATACAGCAGCCATGTATGTGATTAACACGATTTCACCTTGTGTCTACATTCATTTATTACTTTTTACAATACTTATTAAATATAACATCTGACGCCTGTTATAATCATTTTACCACGATGATTATAACAGAAGAAATGATGTTGAAGTGTATTTTTTTCTCATCGTTTTTCTTTCACAACTCTTCTTTCTGCCTTTTCACTCACATTCCCCTCAAACTTTTAATTAACTGCAGTTAAAGTAGTACAGTAGTAGTAGTAAAGTCAATAATACACATTTTAATGTATTTTTAATGTTATAACAATTTTTAGAAGTTCGACAATTTTTACTCATTCCAGAAAAAATCAGTTTTATTCTTGCAGACAATCATTGTTCATATTGACCATGTTTAAATGAATGAAATGTTCCAGATCTTCATATAAAACTGAATCCATGATTTTATAAACATTTCCACACATTAGAGAGAGAGTGTGTGTGTGTGTGTGTGTGTGTGTTTTCTTTCCTCGTTATATTCATTCAGTTACATCACTGCGGCACTGTTTTGTATTATCATTATTATCAATCTGTTTTCATGGTTTATCATTTCTTTATTTCTCTGTCGCATGTCCATCCAGCTAATTTCTGACTAACACACATTCCCCAATAAACCCTGTCAGAAGCGATGAAAACACTCTGACATGCGTCTGTCCATGTGTAGCTGAGACACTGTTGGTGTTCATGTTTTGTTGCATGCTGTCACCATTGTTAGCATCTCAGTTGAGTTTTTCTGTCAATGTTGTACTTCTTCACCTCATGTTCTTCACCGATTTTCATCCTGGGGCTTTATTTTAACCGAACATACAGAATTTATTTCAGAGGGACTTTTTTGCTTTTCAGAGTGGGCTGTAAAATCATGATAGGCAGTTATAAGTCTGACTTTCATTATAGTATATTAGTTTGCATAGCAGAATATGAGTTATGAGTAATATGAGCCAATTACTTTGCTGGTTACTTGCTGGATAAATAAGATTTTTTCATTTTTTTACTACAGTAGGCAGGTTTCCGGTTGAAGTGGCTTTTATTCAGAAATTTATTAAGCAAGTTACCACCTGCAGTTTTTGGTGAGTTAATGGTTGTGGTTAAATTCCCGATCTGAAAAAGAAACATGAAGAAATATATTTGTTATACAAGAAGAATCGTCATGTTAGCTGCACATTCGTTTATCTTTATTTATCTCGTGTGCAGTGTTTACACACATTTTAATCTGATTTTCTGCACAGCGAGAACCTGCAACTTTCATGTTCAAGTTAGTTTAGTTAAGACGACGGCTGTAACAGAAACCTTTTTCTGGTTTATTAGTAGACAAGCTTCCTTTGATTAGCCATCAGGGGAAGTATTAACCCTTCCAGGTCACGATCACGCCGGCGTGATCAGATGAAGTCTGTTCTTCCAGAACAGTTTTTCACAGAGAAAAAATAATTCTCAGGTCATGTAGTTTGTGTTGTTGGAAAAAACATTGGTGAACATTTCTAAAAGTCTTCACAAACAGTCCAAACAGGCCACGACTCCCTAACGAGACTCTCAGGATTAGTTTACGCTCCAATAAAACGCTCACTCGACTGGTTTAGCGCTCGCCAAGCTTGAAACACAAGCTCCCAGGATTGGTCCAGCTCTTGCAGCCCTTCAGTTAAAGCTCCCAGGATTGGTCCAGCCTCTGAACTGTTCTCAAAAAGAGTGTCCACCATTGGTCCAGCCCCTGAAGAGCTCAGTAACAGGGTAATAAGCATCCGGCTGGAGTGGGTGTGGTGTGGAAAAATAAAATCTGTTCTCATACTAGGCCGATCGCATCCTCCCCTCACCAATAATGATGCCCAGTAATGACTTCCAAGCAATTTTTGTGGATAATTGTTTGAGATTTTTTGTGTTTCCTGTTCTCCGAGTCTGCTGGCTTTTCCCTCTCCTCGTCTTTCTTCACGCTGTCGTCCATGTTGTGTGTCATGAAGTGGTGTTGTGATTTGTTCTGCATGCCTAAAACTCATAATCAGTGCATGATCCGGCCGCGTTTCGTCTCTGTGCTGTTAATATTCAACGCTGATGTTTCTCTAATCAGTACTGGGATCCAGCGCTGAGCTCACACAAGTAAACGCTAAAAAAAAGCTTCAAAACGCTAAAAAAAAAGGCTGTTTAAAGTTGGAGCATCTGAGCTCGCACTGATTCTGAGTGAACCAGAAGAGACTTATATTTGCTAACTTCAAGCTCAACTTTATGATATCCAACAAGATTATTAGGTTATTTGAGCAATCGAGAAAACGACTGGCAGGTTAACTGACTGTGAAACTCAAAGTTTAGGACGAGTTTCCTCGACTGATTTGGGACTTTGAAGACGTGAAACTTGGTCTCTTACATGTTTTTCTGATTAATTTAGTCTTTATTCTTTCTAAAAATTTAATTTCATTTTGCATGTTGTTCCAGTTGTTGCATCATTTCTTGTTGTAGTTCAGAAATGTCTGTCGAAACCTGGTGAACACAAAACAACAGTAAATGATCTTTTTCTTATTTTAATGTTGCAGGTTGAAGATTGCGCTCTCGTTCATTTTAACAGCATTAAGCTGACTGAAGTGTTGTGAACAGTTCAGGCTGTGTCGGCAGGTTTATTCGCTCAGGTTTGATCCTCTTCAGGCGTCGTATTAAAGACCAGTTTTTATCGCACAGCCTGGTTCTGCTCTGCTCCGCATGCTGCAGCTCTGTTCAGTCTGATTTACAGCTTCTGTATCTGACAAACGCTTCATTAAGAGTCAAATCTGAGTCTCCGTCCTCTGACTCTTCTCTCTCTTCTGCTTCCAGGATAACGTCGAAGGGGCCGAGGTGGTGAACGGGGTGTCGGACCCGAGTCCCGCCGGCTCTCCAGGGGCCTCTCGCAAAGCGAAGCCCAGCCAGGCAGCGACCCTGCCGGCCAAGAGCCAGCAGGACGCCCCCACGTCGGTGCTGGAGGGCTTCCTGCACCGCAAACACGAGTGGGAGGGGCATAACAAGAAGGCGTCTAGCAGGTAATGTCGCCGCCCTTCAGCTCAGAGGGTTTGTGGAGCTGCACGACGAGGCTGAACGTGTCTGCTGCTGTGTGTCTGCAGGTCGTGGCACAACGTGTACTGTGTGATCAACCAGCAGGAGATGGGTTTCTACAAGGACCAGAAGAGCGCCAGTCAGGGGATCCCCTACCACAGCGAGATCCCCGTCAGCCTGAAGGACGCCGTCTGCGAGGTGGCGCTGGACTACAAGAAGAAGAAGCACGTCTTCAAGCTCAAGTGAGCAACTCACGCAGCCATGAACGTGTTTTTTAAGGACAGCCATCAGTAAAAAATAAATGAACCGATGTTTATGAAACGCATCTGACACAGAAAACGTGCTCAAACCAAAATGACCAGCTGAAAGAGGCTAAAAACGCTCTGAGCTGCAGAGATGCTGAAGACAAAGAAATAATATAATAAAGCATCATTTCTGAATTTCTGATTTAATATGTCCTTCATCGTCCACAGGATCACTGACGGGAACGAGTATCTCTTCCAAGCCAAAGATGACGTAAGTAAAAGAAAATATGAACTTTCACCTTCATTATTTCTTTTCTATCTAAAAAATAAGAGATAACTTTTACTGAAGTCACCCTTCATGTTTCTGCTCCCGTACCGTAGTTTTTAATACATATTAGAGTGTACTCTTTTATGTGGTAAAGATATTATTCAATTCAGTTATAACTTTTTGTTTTTTTAATCAAGTTGAAATTATTATCTCCTATCTGAGGACAACTGATTCTGTAGGCAATGGGACAGCATATTATCATTAAATTAATAAAACTTTAAAGTAAGCCAATAAAAGAAAATTACATATTGCAAAGGACCCTTTGATTATAACCTTGATTCTTTTTATTCATGAAGATGTTATCATTTTCCAACAGAAAGAGCACTTTTTTTAGTGGGACATGTTTTTGCCAAAGTTTCAAGAATGGGTGAAATGTTTCCTTATTTTATAAACTATTTTATTGCTGTGTTTTCATTTAAAATTATTTTTATTTGTGTTCATTTCATCCCTAAAGCTCGACTTGCTTTACTTCATCAGTGATGATTGATCCTCACGTCTTCGTGTGTAACCTGAAGTGTTTGTTTCCTCTTCGTCCTCCAGGAGGAGATGAACGTGTGGATCTCGGCCATCTCGGCCGCCGTGTCGGGCGACAAGTCGGAGGTCACTCCCAGCAGCCATAGCACGCCCGCCCCCGCCGCACGCGCTCAGACGCTGCCGGCGTCCGTCGCCACGGCGGCGGCCGAGTCGAGCCCGGGCAAACGTGAGAAAGACAAGGAGAAACGCTTCAGTCTGTTCAGCAAGAAGAAATAGACGCTTCCCTCTTCCTCCTCCCTCCTCTTCCTCCTCCTCCTCCCTCTGGTGCTGTTTGGGGTCGCTCCTCGTGATTGGTCGATCTCTGGTCAGATAGTTGTTGAAGATGTCCACGTCAGCCGATCGAATTTTTGATTTAGAGTCAGCTCGTAGCAACTGATACTGTAATAACTAACAGCTAACAGCTCTAAATGTAATAAAACTCTCCTTGATAACATCGTAAGTTAACGCAGTATGAAATCATAACGTGACTGCATGAAGGAAAACTCACTTCATCAGCAGTTTTTATTAATGTTTACCTGATTTAACCATGTGGACAGTTCTCTCAGCTTCCTGCAGTTACAACATTAACAGTTGCTATGTCCAATAAAATCCCAAACAGCCTCTCTCCCTCTTCCTTCTGTTCTTTCTTCCTCTTCCTCCTCTTCTTCTCTCAAAGTGTGACTCCAGCATGCAAGCTCCGAGCCAAAACTCTCCACTCTGTGCCTATCAACCGTCCGGTCCGGCTCAGAGCGTCGTACAGCTACAACACACCGCCTGTATCCTCCGCTCACGTTTTGTAAGATAAGGAGCAGGAAAAACAAAACAAAATCGGATTGAAAGAAAAAAAATCAAAAGGGGTCTGCAAACGCTTCAGGCAGCTGCTGTCATAAAATAAAAACCAGAGTTTGAACAACAACACGGTGTAGAGGAGTTCCCAGATTATTCCTGTTTCGTATCGCTATTATTTGTGTTTTCTATCTCCTACTGTTTGATTTTTTTCTTCTCTGCTTCTCATCGACTACTGCCTTTTTGTGGGTTGTGTTTACGCTCCCGAGCCGTCTTTGGTTTTTCGTTTTGTTTTTTGTTTTTTTTTTGGGAAGTTGTAGGTAGTTCCTCTTAGGGTCCATCCTCAGTTTTTGCGAGGCCTTGTCTTTGCAAGATGACGTGTATCCCTCTGTAGTGGGGAAAACCGAGACCACAGCGGGGTAAACCTCTAAAATTACACGTCTAAAACTCGTGAAAAGCATAAAAAATACACTCACGTTATGAAAGTGCTAAATGTAATCCTTCTAACAAGAGCAGAAAATGCAAATCAAAGCACTCAATAAAATAAAACCGCATTTGTGCACTGAATAATTCTGCTTTTCTCTGTTATGAACCTGTGAAAAGCAAATTATCACCATGATGTTCTGTGAAGTTTTCCTGCAGCAGAGAGCGGAAACGTACAGCGGCTGTAATTTGGAGCGTTACCCTGCGGTGCTTTGAACTGTATGTATAACTTGTGTATAACAAACTGTTAAAAATAAACCTGTGTTTAATTTCACCTATAATTATTATTATTACTATTACTACTAATAAGACCTACCGACCGTAATAAGCTTAATTTGAGTTTAACTTTCTTTACCTGAAAAGCTAACGATATGTACACTTAACAAATCGAAATGAAGGAGCTGTCGAGTCAGGACAATCCAACTCGATGGGTTAAATAAATAAGACCAGTAAGAATGTTTGTTAATTCAAACCTTAAAGCATCCAGTAAGTTTTATTTTCTACTCTCTTTACATTTTTGAGACATTTACTTCTGCCCTTAGTTATCTGGAATATGTTTTTGTCCTCCAGTATGTATTTTCTGTTCCACAGTTAAGCTATGTCTAAGGTTTATTTAGTCTGACAAGTATGGAGACGTAGATGTACTATAAAAACAAAATTACTTTAAGCATTGCTGTTAAGTGGACAAGGTGGCTCTACAAGCATTTACTGAAAGTGAGTAATGTTGCAGAATAATGGTCGCTTGCTTGTTGGCTTCAGCACTCCATTTTTTGAGATTTCAGACTTTTGCCACTGGTGACCTTTCAGTGAAATCTGTCAAATGACATTTTGATGATGGAAGTTCTTTAATGACAAAATTAACAGCAGAAATTTGGACTGTAATTAATCTGCAAGTGTCGAGATTTGAGAGCATGCAGAAACAGATGTGGAAACGTAAACAACAAACACTTTTAAACAGAAGAATTATAAGTTGTATTAATGTTTTGAGACAATATTATGTGAACAGCCTCCTGTTGCATGTTATCTTTTACTTTGCATGCATCAGATTCACTGGTTTGTTCATCTTATGTGCCAAGACATTGAAACTTCATTTTGCTATTTGATACAACAGCAATATATGTCAAGTTTCAAAACATTAAAACTAGCTGGTTTAGAGGATTTAAGGCACTGCTAGACTACGACTCTGCTCTTGTTAAACCCAGATTTAATCCAGAATTTGCCAACTTTAAATAATTTTAGAATCAAGCCAAATTAAAAATGTCTGATAATCATAAATCAGTGAGCATAGTGCTATCTGAGTAAAAAAAACATAACAGTAACAGCCTAAAGTGCCAAATAGGTGAAAAGGTGAGTTTAGATTTAAACGCCAAACTTTAAAACATGCTTGATGTCAACTGAACTCCATTTGTGCTCACTTGTAATTTTGTCATTATTTAACTTCCATACCTGCCAGGAAAAGTGGAATCAAATCGGCAGAAAGAGCCCCAAAGTGTCAAAGGTGGGTTTGTTTTTCCTCCACAGCTGGTTGGTTGGGTGGTGAAAACACGTCAAGTAACTGAAAAACTCGTCACTTGGTGATTAGTCCGATAACAATTCATCCTTTCTTTTCTTTTTTTCTTTTGCTATGTTCTCTGGCAGTTTAATTATTATAGTGTGCATTCCTGTCACTGTAACCATAGTAACAAGATTCATACTGCACAATCAACGATGCCACGATGGGGGTGGGTGGGGTCGGGCGGGCGGGGGCGGGGTTCGTAGGTGACGTAGTCAGCGTGATGTGGACCAGGGTCACTGCTAGTTGGATCTGCACCCTTAGACTTCTCCCCAT
>JBAJHX010000033.1:23357341-23369375 GCA_037176925.1 Amniataba percoides
AACAATCAGTGGATAAACAGTCGCACTGCACGTTCAGTTCATTTCCCCTTAACTTTCCCCTTAAGTGCCGAATCGGAGGCTGCCGAATCGGAAGCTAACTTCAGCGTCGTAAATACGTGTGTGCTCATTATTTTACTGAACAGATATTACTGTCGATGGCTTTTCATGTCGAAAACATTTATTTCTGCTGGTTTGTTGATCAGCAGAGTTCACAACAGTGATGTGGCAGCTGATTTTAGGATGTAAAATATTACAATAATTAAAAACATCACTGCTGCAGCTTCTTCAACATAAACCTGCTGATGATAAAAACTGCCAGCCGACAAATGTTAGTCTTACCTTTAGTATTATTAAATTATTACTATATTTAGGGATTTTAATTTGCATTTTTATAACAAATGTGTCCCTTCAAAATGTCATTCATAAACAAACCCTTCTGATCACATATCCATGTCTTTATTCTCTCCTCAGGTCTGACAGAGGCTTGTTATTGCACTTTGAAGAATCAAGAATCTTAATCTATAATCAAAGTTTATGTTGACCATAAATGTGTTCATCTAATGTATCTTACCTTTTCTGTCATTCCTATGCAAAATAAAGTTTCTAAATATTTCTGAAGTGTTATTAATTTTTAATAAGTTATATTGTTTTTGAGATATTCATGTCCAGTGTTGGTTTGAGTTGTTCCAAATGAAGGTTATCATGTTCACAATTAATCCAAAGATATTTCAGTAACACAGTATAACAGTAAAATGGTGTATTTGTTTAAAAAAATAATACATTTAGATACAAATCACTGTAAAAAAAAAAAACAACACTTTATTGGATAATAAATATTTACATTCCTTGAATCTGTTAAAATAGACATTTTGAAGCTATATAATAACTGGATGCACAGCTTAGCAGACTGTTTCCAGACGTCCTCAGCTCCGAGCTCCTCCGGTGTTTGGCTTCTCTCTGCCGGCCTTCTGTCAAACATGGCGGCCTCCTCTCTGCTCTGCTCGGCTCCACCGGCGTCGTCTCCCCCCTCCAGAGCTGCTGAAGTCTCTGTACTCATCGTAACAACATATGAATAGAAATGTCACAGTGAGCAAAGACACACGTAAATTAGCTGGTAATTTACTGGCTCTCTGTCGGTTACCGAGGTAACGAGCTAACAGCTAACGGTGCTAACAGCGTTAGCATGTAAACAAACTGCGGAAACACGTGAAAGTTCGACTGTTTAACAAACTGAGCACCAAACGTCTCGCTAACGTACAGTCAGACTGAAGTCACTGTGAAGCCTGTTATGTCTCTGTAACAGAGTGTGATTCATGTTTCTTACCTGTGTGTTTTCACCTGCCGGCCTGTCGGTCGCGCGCGTTGACGTTTGACCCGTGTGGGGGAGGGCGGGGCTGTGAGAGTAAATGGGCGGAGCCATAAAGCGGAACTGCCCCAAATATGTATGTTAATACTTTTCTAGTTTTATGTCACTAACCATTTAAATGCAGGACTTTATTTGTTATGGTGTATTTTTACTCTGCAGTATTTCTTTTCTTCTGAAGCCGAAATGAGGCTTTAAGTGTTTCGGCTAAAAATTTCGATCGACAGACAAGTTTCCTGCTCGTTAACTGGAGTTAATAAGAGCAGCAGGTCGATCAGAAACAACCTCCTCATCAATAATCATTGATCGGACTCTGGTTTCCTGCCACTCTCTGTTTTTTTTGGACTTTCAGTTTGAACATCCCTCAATGATCCAATTCAGCTTTTCTCTTTTTCTTTAGCTGTGGCTCTATCTTTTACCCTCTTCTAGTTTTATCTTCTATTTCTCTGCTCACTATGTTCATGTTTTTACTTAGCAATAAATTTGATTCAGATTTATTCGTCTGGTTTAATCTCTTTCTTATTCACTCAATGTCTGAATATCTTGTTTTCTTCAGACTCTTTTTCTTCCTCTTCCTTTTGCACACCTTGTTTTTATATTTCCATCTTTTCCTTTAAGCTTCTTATCTCCCACCTGATCTTCCTTCTCTTGTCTTTGTGTCTTCCTGTCTGGTAATCACTGCTGCTTTTAGTTGCAGCTCTTCTATTGTTTCTCCAGATATTTTTACTGCCTCTCTAATCGTCCTCCTCCTCTTCCTCCTCTCTCCCCTGCAGGTCTGTCTATTCGTAGCGTCTGCTGGCGAGCCGACCGGATCCTGGCAGGGACGCAGGACAGCGAGATCTTTGAGGTGAGACAAATGATGGGAAACGGAGACTCGGCCTCACGCTGTTCCTCCCTGCAGAGACAGTTTTTAAAGAGAAGTTTATTTTGGTCGACTCCCAGTTTGCCTCACTGAAAGAGCTTTAACTGTCAGTGACATTCAGACGTGAAGAATTATCTTCAAGATGCATATTTTTGTGGGTTTTAAGGTGAAACAATCGTCATTTGAAGCGAGAAGTTTCTGGGAATGATCAGATAATTCATCTGTAATTTCAGAGAGAAAAAACACAGCTGATATTTGCTTCACAACCAAATAACAAAACTAAGACGTCTTGTCTTCACACGGTAACTCTATTAAAAACACAAATGACTGTTTCTGTATTTGTATTTCAGTTTGTTTTGTTTGTCTCAAACAAAAGCAAAAAAGGATTTACTAAAATAAATCTAAATACCTTCTTACTCCCTAAATATTTTCAGTAACTCTTTTCAATAATCAGGCTTGTAAATACTGATCAGGGTTTCTCTAAATCCAGAAACAGTCGGACTGGGACGGGCTGTCAGACGTGTCGGTGTAACTGTTTTATTGAATTTAATCCATTTAGCGTAGCTTTGATTTGATCCGTCTCCCGACTCCACCGTCTGTGTTTCCTGTGAGGCGCTGATGTTTCGCTCCTTCAGATAAGCTCAGTTTTAAGCGTCCGTCTCGTGTCTCCAGGTGATGGTGAGGGATCGAGACAAGCCGCTGCTCATCATGCAGGGTCACAGCGAGGGCGAGCTCTGGGCGCTGGACGTTCACCCCAAAAAACCTCTGGCGGTCACCGGCAGCGACGACCGCTCCGTCAGGTCGGTGCAGAAACGTGAACTGAGAACAGGCCTCTGCAGGTTCGGTGCTTTGTGTGGCGTTTTGATGCTGATCGAAACCTCCAGAAAGCCGTCTGATATCTCAAAGACGTCATGTGAGAAATCCATTCAAAGTTAGAGGCCTTCTGTCACAGTCACATCCTGAGAAGCTGGTTCATGACAAATGAAAGCAGCATTTTTCTAACTGGACAGACAGCGAAGCTCTTAAATGAACTCGAGTTTGTTTTAGCTACAAACAAAAGGTTTGATCTCAACTTTAACTTCTCCTCAATAAAACAGAAAACTTTTTTTTTTTTTCGAATAATAATTTTCACAGCCACGAACGGCTTATTTTGTTCACATGCTCACTGATTACACACCATCATTGAGTAAAAGTCTCCTTAAAACACATTTCACAAGCTTTTCCAGTTTAACCTGTGTGTTAAACTGGAAAAACTGTCATTTTATTCCCTTTTCATTGTAACGCCTGTTTCTCACGTGCTTTTATATGTTTCTGCTCACCTCCAACATCTGCTCACTGTTTTCCTTTCGGTGTCTCAGGACGTCCTCAGAGACCAATTATATTTTCTATAATTACATAAACACCCACCGTCAGCTGAAGGCAGGTGATGATGGAAACAACAGCAGTAAACAACGAAACGTGCTGACACGCTGTTTGCTGCTCTTATGTGACTGCACAAACACAGTTTACTGTGAACATCCTGCAGATTTCACTTCACCTCACAGACATTCATCAGTGCTGAAGAAGGAAACAATAAAGAAAAATACTATTTTTGTCCCATCTACCACAAAAGTGAAGATTGTTGTTGTTTTTAATGATGCAAATCTGAAAAGTTCAGAGATTTCAAAGGATCTTTACCTGATACGACTCTTAAAGTTTCCTCCTCAGACCTTTTCAGACCTGAATTAAACCAGTTTACGTGTAATGGCTGGTTTCTATTTTAAATATGCAAGAAATCCAGCAACAACATTGTGTGCGCGTGTGTGTGTCAGGTTGTGGAGTCTGGTGGATCACGCCCTCATCGCTCGCTGTAACATGGAGGAGGCGGTGCGCAGCGTGGCGTTCAGCATGGACGGATACCAGCTGGCTCTGGGCATGAAGGACGGCTCCTTCACAGTGCTGAGAGTCAGGTAAGACACACACACACACACACACACACACACACACACACACACACTATGATACAGTGAATAACAGGAAGCTGTGTTTCGTCGCAGAGACATGACGGAGGTCGTGCACATCAAAGACAGGAAGGAGGTGATCCACGAGATGAAGTTTTCTCCGGATGGAGCGTACCTCGCCGTCGGCTCCAACGACGGGCTGGTGGACATTTACGCCGTCGCCCAGAGATACAAGAAGGTGGGGATGGAGGCACGTCAACAACCTGAGCTGTGCTTCAACCACAGGAACTTTCTCTGAACCTTTGGAGGAGCTCCGAGCTTTTCCCGCACAGAGACCAGGGCATAAATTATATTTTTAGTTCATGAAAAAAGATTCATGCGACCAAACGTTTCTGGTATAAAGCAGCCACGAAGGTCTCGAACATGCCAACACTGAAGCTAACACGCATCACTTGGGTTTTTGTGATTTGTGTGAATTTTTCTCCTTCTGTCTGCTGCAGGTGGGAGAGTGCAGTAAATCCTCCAGCTTCATCACACACCTCGACTGGACTCTGGACAGTAAAATCCTGCAGACCAACGACGGAGCTGGAGAGCGATTCTTCTACCGAATGCCCAGTGAGTCTCTCAGATCTCTTTATGAGCATAAAGTCTTTACTTCACGAGGAAAAGGCTGTTACGGTGCGAGTGAAAGATCTTAATATTACAAAATAAAGTTGTAATATTTTGAGATTTTTGACACACACACAGCTTCATGCATGTATTCATGAAGTGAACATGTACCTGTCAGAGAGAAGAGGACACACACACACACTGATGTGATGAGATAAAATGACGAACTGATGTTAAACATAAATTTTTCTCCATCCTGGTTGACTTGGTGACAGTTGTGGTTACCACGGTAACAGCGGATGTGGTTAAATGGTGCCTTATTCTCGTCTGTCCTCCTCGAGAAGCTACTTCATACTTGTTTTAACAGAAAAGTCAGTCAATAATCTTCCTTTATCTGTTGCACAATGAGCGACCTTCCTCTCATTCAGCCCTGCAAACGACGTTAGAAGTTTTTCACTGTAAAATGTTCAGTCACTGCTGCTTCTTCATCACAGGTTTAAAACTGATCTGCTGTATGAGTAAAATGGATGCTGTCTGCAAAACTCAGAGACAAACTCAGCATACAACAGAAAACATTGACATCAGCGAAATAAATCTCACTTCATGTTTCAACTCGTGTATGCAGGTTTTCTAGTCTGCGTGGAGGAAAGTAAATCTGAATGAGTAAACATTTAAACAAAAGTAGTCTAAAATATCTCCTGTGTAAAGGAAGAACTGCCATCATGGTTTAGCATCTTTAGCTGAGAGGAAGAAAATCTGTCTGTAGGAGATTTTATTGCAGGAAAAAAAACTTAAACACAATTTTACATCTCATAAATAGTCTACAAAAGAGGATTTTATATTATTTAGATGAATGATATTAAGAAAAGCAGTCAGGGAGAGAAACAAACTCTGCAAGTCGAGAGCAGATTTCAGTGTTGAAGATTAAAATCTGCTGGATTAACGTTTCCTCTCCTCGCTCTTGATGATGATTATTGATAAAGATGTGAAAATCAGCAAAACTGAAAAATGAAGCTCAGAACGGGAAACGTGTTTTATTTCATTCCTTGTTTTTTCCTCCTGCAGTGGGGAAGCCGGTCGTCAGTAAGGAGGAGGTCAAAGGTCAGTGCTGGGCGTCCTGGAGCGGCGTCCTGGGGTCAGAGGTCACCGGCATCTGGCCTAAATACTCAAATCTGACCGACATCAACGCGGTGGACGCCAATCACGCCGCCGCCGTGCTGGTTACCGGAGACGACCTCGGCCTGGTGAAACTCTTCCGCTTCCCCTGCCTGAGGAAAGGTCTCCATCTTTAATTCTTCTGTTTCAAACCTTCCTCTCTCTGTTTTGTTGTTCCACGTCTGAGTCGTCTTTTCTCTCCAAGGAGCCAAGTTCAAGAAGTACATCGGCCACTCGGCCCACGTGACCAACGTCCGCTGGTCACATGACCTGCAGTGGGTGCTGACCACGGGCGGCGCCGACCACGCCCTCTTCCAGTGGAGGTTCCTGCCCGAGTCGGTCATGAACGGAGGCCTGGAGGTCAACGTACAAGGTGAGCGAACACGGGAGAGGCGACCAGGCGGTTTTCTGGATAAACTCTGAGGAAGTTTTTCAGGAGTGTTGTGAGAGATCTGATGATGAGATCTTTGAATTATGACAAGTTTTGTGTTAAAAAAAGGTTCAAAGTAAGATAAACACACGTAAACTGTCCTTTATAATCAAAGTGCATCTGATAATAATAATGATCAGTTTTAAATGTTCAACGACGTTCATCTTCTCTTCTCGTCTGCCTGTCTGTCTGTCTCTCTCTCTCTCTCTCTCTCTCTCTCTCTCTCTCTCTGTCTGTCTCTGTCTCTCTCTCTGTCTCTCTCTCTCTCTCTCTCTCTCTCTCTCTGTCTGTCTCTGTCTCTCTCTCTGTCTCTGTCTCTCTCTCTCTCTCTCTCTCTCTCTCTCTCTCTGTCTGTCTGTCTGCAGACAGCCATGGGGATTCGAACAGTGAGGAGTCTGACAGCGACGTGTCGGACGTCCCTGAACTCGACTCCGACATCGAGCAGGAAACGCAGATAAACTACGACAGACAGGTACGATGGCGGTGACGCGGAGCCCACGAGCAAGGCAGCGACACACACACACACACACACACACGCGCGCGCGCGCTCCAGTGTTTTTTCACCGCTGAGTGTGTTTTAATCAGCTCCTCGCTCTCGTTCCCATCAGCCACAGCTCAGCGGGGCTCTGTGCTGTTGCCATGGCGACCCTAAAAACACGCCTTATCTCCAACGCCAGGCGCCGCCTGGCAGACGTCCCCGTGGCGACCATTCGCCGGGCGCCGCCGCCGGTGTCGCAACAATGTGCAGCGTGGAGATAGAGTGTGTGTGTGTGTGTGTGTGTGTGTGTGTGTTCAGATTTATCAGAAGCTCAAAGTTTAATTGGAAAAAGCAGAAAAACACAGATTATTCTTGTTGTATTTTCTTATCATTTCTCTCCCTTTCTCTCCTTTGTTCCTTCCTTCAGTTTCTTCCAGCTTTCTCTTCTTCCCTCCATCACTCTCTCTGTTTTTCCTCCATTTTGTTCGACGCTGAAACATCTCAACATCTGTTTGATGGATTAATTAAACGTTTCCTCGTGGAAACATTTTCAGCATCTGGTTTTAATACGTGAACGTTTGTGGAGATATTCCTGGTGCCCAGAAGACAGAGATGAATGATTTTTGTCGCTTTGTAGAGGATAGAAAAGTCTGTTTTTATGTGTTATTGTGTCATCATTATTATTATTCTAATAAATGATTAAGCGATGAGAAAAGCTGTGGAGAAAACAGAGAGTTTGGTCTGAGGGCTGATTCACTGTGACGCTCCAGAAATATGCAGTTTTTACTAAATGAAAGCAGCGTGAAAGTGGAGCGCTGCCAGCTGAAACCTCCGGGGAAGCAAAGTCTCGCTGTGAAACTCTCAGACGGCTGAAACACGCCAACTCACCCTCAGCAGGATCATTTGCATGAAAAATGAGCAGGCGTTTTCTCTGCCGAGGGTGAAAACGCTGTTCAGTTTCATCTGCAGACTAATACAGAGGAGAGACGTGGAGTTTATGTGTTGATGAAAGGAGCTGATTTATGATTTACAGTCACATAAATCTCGTGCATCGTGAAATCATTTTAGATCATTTTATTCTTTTGTTTTTGGAACTACAGTTCCCATCATGCTTTGAGAACTGTAAACATTTAGCATTATGTTTGTCTGAAAAACAAGAAACAGGAAGATTGTCTGGAAGGTTTTGTAGATATAAGAAGCTGAAAATGTCAAATTTTTCAGCAGGTTTGTGTAAATTTATTCATGATGGATGGAAGATTTTTGAATCTGAAAAATGTAATTCTTATAGTTTTGATTTAAAAGTCTGAATAATCTGGTTCTTCAGAGGCTGAATCCTTCACATTTCAAATGTTTTTACCTTTATCTGATTATCTAACTTTTACACTCTGTGTGTGTGTGTGTGTGTGTGTGTGTGTGCGTGTGTGTGTGCAGGTGTATAAAGAGGACCTGCCTCAGTTGCGGCAGCAGAGCCGAGAGAAGAAGCAGCAGGTCGGATCTCTGAAGAGACAGAAAGGACCTGATCAAGGCCTCCGGCTGCAGTTTGTTCACGGGTAACAGATCACTTTGTTTTAGGCCGTCTCTTATTATGAAATAAAGTTTTTAACATCACGACGCTCTAAGAGCTTCATCTACAAACAAACAAGAGTTTAAAAAGTATAAATCAAGTCCTTTTTCTATATTTTCTGACTTTAAAAAGGGTGGATTTGATGATTTTTAAGATAAGTTAAGATAAACTTTATTCGTCTCATCTTCATTGGAGAAATTCACTTGTTACAGCAGCTCAATAGTGAGACAAATATATGAAGAAATACTAAAAATATGGAAGATAAAAATGGCACAAACATAAATAAATACACTTTATTCATCCTCCATGTTTACAGATTGCAGTGGATGATAAACTGCACAGTAAAGAGATTAAAGATAAACAGTCGTAGTTTGTGTTGCACAAAAAAGAGGCTGAAATGTGCAGAGATGTGAGATTATTTTGCTAAACGTGTTAGAAAGTAAATAGTTTGGTGTTTGAAAAATCACTCAAAGAAACACCGATGGACCAACTTAGATCCTGTTGGTTCGTGTCATTAACTGTGTGTGTGTGTGTGTGTGTGCAGTTACCGTGGTTACGACTGCAGGAACAACCTGTACTACACTCAGGGGGGGGAGGTGTTGTACCACGTGGCGGCGGTGGGCGTCGTCTACAACCGGCAGCTGCACAGCCAACGCTTCTACCTCGGACACGACGACGACATCCTGAGCCTCAGCATCCACCCGCTGAAGGACTACGCCGCCACGGGGCAGGCGAGGACACACACACACACACTCACACACACACAGTGATCAGTGCATTCAGATGATGATGACATGATGTGTGTGTGTGTGTGTGTGTGTGTGTGTGTGTGTGTGTGTGTGTGTGCAGGTGGGGAGGGACCCGGCCATCCACGTTTGGGACGTTCAGACTCTGAAGTGTCTGTCTTTGCTGAAAGGTTTCCACCTGAGAGGAGTGTGTGCTCTGGACTTCTCAGGTATCTGTGTGTGTGTGTGTGTGTGTGTGTGTGTGTGTGTGTGTGTGTGTGTGTGTGTGTGTGTGTGTGTGTGTGTGTGAGTGTGTTTGTGTCTTTATGTGATGTTTGTTCATCCCCTTTGATCAAACTCGTCAACTTACCTGAGGCACCTCCTCCACCAACAGTGTTGTATTTTATTGTTTATCTCCATTTTTCAGTTGTATAATTTATATCTGAGGTCTAAATTTGGTTTTATTACTCTGCCATTATTATTTCTTTTCAGTTTGCTATCTTTTTTTGCTTGTGTGGATTCTTCCAAATATTTTCGAGCTTTATTTTTAATCAGACTGAGACTGAAGAGTTTCTTCACCAGCGATTGTTTGATGATGATAAATTCTGACTTTAGCGCCGTCATCCGGTCGGCACGTTCAATCTCTGATATTTCGAACCTCTTCAAAGCTGAGAAAGTGGACAGATGACAGAAAATAACGCGAGCAAGTGTTTTCTTAAATAAAGAGCCTTGTGTGATCTGCACAAAAATCACTGGAAAGGAAATTCTCGAATCTCAAAATGAACTGAAGACTGACGTCGTTCTTCCTGTTTCTGTTTCCGTGATTCAGCCGATGGGAAGAGTTTGGTCTCGGTGGGAGTCGATGACGGACACTCAGTCGTTGTCTGGGACTGGAAGAGGGGAGAGAAACTCGCCACTGCCCGGTACAAATACAGATTTTACTATTAAAGCTGTCGGGTCAGCGCACTGTAAAAACCTGCTTCTACACTACATGCTGTGTTCGTGTCTCTACCTTTAACACTGTCAGTATCCAGTGGAGGTCAGAGGTCGTGAACGCCTCTGCTCTTCCTCTGCAGGGGTCATAAGGAGAAGATCTTTGTGGTGAAGTGTAATCCGATGCTGATGGACAAACTGGTCACTGTGGGAATCAAACACATCCTGTTCTGGCAGCACGCAGGTAAAACTGCAGGAAGCACCTGAAAACAGACAGTTTTATAAAGCTTGATGTGAAAGAAGAGTCACGACCTTCGTCTGCTGACCTTTTGCTGCTGCAAGTATCCCGAAGAGACGATTAAAATCTTTAAATAAATCTCGTGAGTGACGTTCCTGAAACTCTGTGACCTGCAGCTCAGGTGGTGAGGACGACAGGAAGTTATTTGATTCAGTTTTTCATCATCGTTTTTAAGCTTCCTTCAGTATAAAACAGCTAATTTACGGCAAATTTTCCCAATAACAAAGATAGACCAAAAACACTGAATCACATGTCGTTATAGTTTTTAGTTTTTAAAGCCACAGTCATCTGAATTTTGTGAGTTTTCTGCCAAATTATACCTGCGAAAGGTGAATTTTATTTTCAGTAATTAGATATTTTCCTCATTTTCATAAGTGAAATAACATAAAAAACTCACTCCTCATGAATACAGTTTAATCTTTGCCTGTCTGTCCTGCAGGTGGCGGTCTGACCTTCAGGCGTGGTGCGTTCAGGAGCATCGGCCGGCCGGAGACGATGATGTCGGTGTGTTACGGCCGCAGCGAGGCGCTCGTCTTCTCCGGCGCCGCCAACGGAGACGTTTACATCTGGAAAGAGCCGCTGCTGCTGAAAACGGTGAAAGCTCACGACGGGCCGGTGTTCGCCATGTTCTCCCTCGACAAGGTGAGGAGGACAGGTGTGTGTGAGTGTGTGTGTGTGTGAGTGTTTCTCTTCATTTATAAAACCCTTTAAGGAAACTCACCATCAAACATCACGTTTTTATGAAACTGGTCCAAATCTCAAACACTGAATTTCAGGAAACGTTTTAGTTTTGTGCTGAAGAAACTTTTATAAACTCACTCACTCGATTTAAAACAGTTTTTAATTGTTTTAACAGTTTTTAATTGTTCTGTCTGTTTGTTGTCTTCATTATATTTCATCTGTTCCAAACTGAACTCTCGACATTGTTGGAAATGAGGCATCCTGAATGATTTCTCGAGATTTAAATAAAGGCTGAATGAATGTGTGTGTGTGTGTGTGTGTGTGTGTGTTTGTGTGTGTGTGTGTGTGTGTGACGTGTTGAGATTGTTGGACATCTGAGAGGAACAACTTTCCTCACCATCCAAAGGCAATGAAAATAATTATTCATGTAAAAACTCAGATGGATAAAAATCAAAGTCAGACGTGCTGCTTTAATGTCGCCGCCGCAGGAAAACATCACGCATGTAAAAGCCACTTTCAGCTCTTTGTTAAATGTGCTTTGTTAGTTTCCAGCACTGGAAACTGCACAGTGTCGTATTTTATTCGTATTGAGACAGTTTTGTTGTGATTATAAGATCATTTATTCTCATTTAGAAATAACGATTCCAACACACATATTTACACTTAAATTACACGAGATGAGAGTCAGATTGACTCCATCATTTAAAAAAACCTAGACTGAATGAATTTATGAGCAAAATTATATTGCACAGAAAATCATGTATTTACGTAATATGTGTGTGTGTTTGTGTGTGTGTGTGTGTGTGTGTGTGTGTGTGTGTGTGTGTTGACTCATCAGAGGCGAGCAGGTTTTGATTAAACAGTGTGAGTGTTTCTCCAGACGATCATCCTCCCACTAATGATCCCTTTACATGCTGTCAGCTGAGTGTGTGTGTGTGTGTGTGTGTGTGTGTGTGTGTGTGTGTGTGTGTGTGTGTGTGTGTGTGTGTGTGTGTG
>JBAJHX010000033.1:23410343-23423341 GCA_037176925.1 Amniataba percoides
TCGAGCCCGGGGAGCCACCACAGAGACTTTAGATCAGACTCAGATACACGATGAAGAAATTTAGCAACTCAAGATGAAGTCAGTGAAACAGGGCAAATGCTTCATTAATAAATTAATACTAAAATTAAAACCAGCTTTTTCTGCAGACACTTCATGGATGCAACCAAAAACTCTAACTGCCAACAATTAGTCGATAAATTGAGAGAAAACATTTTGCTTTATAATTTAAAGTTCAAACACAAAACAAGATTTGCAGCTATTCTTAAATCTTAGTAAACTGCACCTCTATTATCTGACCCTTCACGTCCTGAATAGCTAAATCACTGAATGAAGTTTCTACATCAGAGTGAAGCAACAAATGGCCGAGCTGCTCTCGGTGAGGAGGATTGATGTTTCGGATCGTAACGCTGCATCTCAAGTTGCATAATGAGGAACATTTGCTGAGTGGTTTCTGGGTCGGAGAACCCTTTGTGGGCCTGCCAGTGTCGCAATGCAGGGAGGAGGAGGAGGAGGCTTTAATTAACAGGAGATCCCTCCAACACACAGTTAAAGCATCAGCAGCTCAAAGTCCTCCTGCTCCACTTACACACAGGCTGTCTGTGTGTGAGGATGCATTAACACGAGTGTGTATATTAACTGATCAATATCAGTTTAAAAAAAAACTGAGTCATCCATTAAAATGAAGACTAAGCGGTGAAGTCTTCAGCGGAGCTGCGAGGCTCATTCATCAGTTTCTAAAAGCCCCAAAGGAGGCGGCTCTGCATCTCTTTCTGAAACATCATTACATCAGATATTTACCTCAGGGCGCAATAAAGACCAAATATAGACGCCGGATTTTACAGAGTAGAAGCTCATTTTTAACATTAAAGATGTTAAATGTGCCCTGCATATCAGATGAAGTGACTGTAGCATCATTAAAGCTTTCAAGTGGACCATTTCTGTCAATCGCATGAATTATCAATAATACAGGAAATACACCTCCCAAAAATGAAAGCCTGACATCAGCTTCACACCAGTCCTCCTCTACACAGTTAACTGTTATATGCAACAGAAAACACTGATTTGTCAACTACAATAACAATCATTTATCAAAATTAATTCATTTGCAATTAGTCAATAAACGAACTATTTCAGTTTTAACCTTCCTCATGGTCAGTTTGTTTCAGCAGCGTCTCGTTCTCTCTCAGATAGAATTAGTCAGGAAGTGCTTTTATTAATCGTCTTTTGTTTGATTGAACATTTCATGGCTGGGTCACATCTAAATGGATCACTTAAATTAAGTTAAAATCTACAAATCTAATTCACCCTAAGATAGCTGGGCTTCTAAGTAGGCTGCAGCACCCCCGTGACCCTGAGTGCAGGATAAAGCGTGTTAGAAGATGAATCTACAGGAACTTTCGATTTTTAAAATAAATCTTATCCAACCTCCCCCTGCAGGTAAATACTCAGACTGGTGGATATAAAGTTCAACATGCTGTAAAGTCATTACAGCTGAAGTTATCTGGCACCAAGTTCACTGCTAAACAAGTTTGTATTTAAGTGTTTAGCCCCAGGCGCATAAAATCTGATGCATCATGTTTTACAGGGCGTGGGAGAGATTTTGAAGCGACATAATAAATGACAGCTTATTCAGTCAGAAACGGGGCGTGTCCGAGTCTGTTTCAGGGTCTGCGAGGTGGCGTTCGGTTTCACATGGACATTGAATTATTTCAGGAGCAGATAGAAGCCAAAGCAGATGGAAATTTAATCCAGTTCAACTGTAAAAACGCTCAGTGAGCAAATAGAAACGATTGTACGAGCGTTTGTAGCTGGTTAACAGTGAACACCACCGTCTGTGTGAATCCCTTATTTTCTTATTTCTGCTCATGTATAAATAAAAATTTTTCAGTAAATTTATTACTGTTAACAAACCAAAATAAAAATGTTCACGTTTACAGTCCCATTTTACTTACCACAAGCTTTAAATATCAACACAGAAATAAATAAAATGATCAAAGAAATGATGTTATTCTGATGAGATAAATGCACAAAATGCAGTCAAAGCAAAAGGTTGAATCACAATGAAAACTCACAACCACACAAATTAAACCAGACTTGACAAAATGCAAGGGTTAATTTTCAAAATAAATTGCAAAAAAAAAGGGGATGATGCAAGAAAGGAAAGGTGACGCTAAAAGGAAAGTGATGGGATCTAAAGTAAATACTGGCTGCTGGTTGGTTGGTTGGTTGGAAGGAAGGAAACTGAAGCTGAGGAGAACAAAAAAAGTGAAGATGAAAATGATGTCGATGAACATGGAAGTGCCAGTGAAAACTGAGGAGGATGTGGGGGATGGTTTCCATGCCGGAATGGTGTATTTTACCTGCTTTTACGTTCACGTTGGGCATCTTAAACAGTTTTCCGCCCTCCGAGCTCTTCTTAGCGACCACCGCCTCTGGTTTGTGGACAGGGGAATGGGTGAGGGGAACTTGGGGTGGGGGCTGCTGGATGTCCAGCTTCTCCAGCTCGGCCTTGCTCTTCTGGGGGGAGGCCTGGGTGAGGAGGCGGTAGGAGCTCTGACTCGGAGCCTCCTCTTTGACCTCGGGTGGTGGGGCTACTTTGGTCACAGGAGGAGCAGCAGAGACTGGAGCAACATCTTTCTGCCCAAAGCTCAGATCGTCATCCATGGGGATCTCCGGGGGCTTGGACGAGGCGAACTTGGAAGTATCCAGAGCCTCGAGAAACTCATCGATAACACCCCTGGGTGGTCGTTCAATGAACTCAAATTCCTCAGATGAGACTTCGTGTTCAGAGACTTCCTCGGCCACCTCTGGCTCCTCCATCTCCATCGTCAGGTCTTTCTTCTCCGTTTCCACCTGGAAGCTGGCGGGGTTCTTGGCCATGGCTTCCAGGACTGGAGACAGGGAGTCTGCTGTTGGCGACTCCGAATCTGAATCCTCAGCTGGGGTCTTTTTGCTCTGGAAGTCAAGTGGCTCAAACTTTTCGGTCATTTTGGGGGAATCGTGGCTTGAAAACCAATCTTTCTGCTCAATCTTGACAGGTTCCTCTTCTTTGACCTTGGTAGGGGTGGTTTCCTCGGCCTCTTTGACAAGATCGAATGCACCAAAGCTTTTGTCATCTTCAACTTTTGCTTTGTCTGCTGCTCTCACTTCCATCTCCTCAGTCATCTCCTTCAGCAGGGACACTTTAGCGTCAAAGGCAAAAGGATTGTTGGCGGACAGATTGATTGGAGGGTTGGGTGACTCCATCATCCTCCGCTCGAGGATGGGACTCTGCTCCTCCGGGCTTCCCTCCGAGGAGCCGGAGTCGATTTTGTCGGGGTTGAGTGGAGAAGACTTCAGGATATCAGGAAGCGATGGTGGAAGAGCAGAATCCTCCTCATCCTCTTCATCATCGTCTTTGAGACCAGATGAGAACTGATTCACCGACTGCATCAGCGAATCAGCGGTCATCTTGCTCGTCTCAAATGTTTTCCCCTCGTCTAAGAAAGATGGTGGTGCATCCTGGGAGTCTCCAGTCTGACCATACTGGACCAGATCTGGAGTTGGACTCTCCGACATCTTTGAGGCCCTGCTGTCAGACTTGGAGTCTCCAAAATGGGAGTACCCGCTGTCCGCCAGCGGGGAGTAGCCCTCAAAGGGGTTATTATTCTTCTTCACCTCATACATCAGGTCATCATCTTCATCAGACTGGGTGCCGTGCAGGTCTGACTCATACCTGGAGGAGCTAATGGGAGCCGTGTCCTTGGAGAAGGTATCCATGGAGACCTTGGAGTTGTCTTGAGATGCTAGGAATGGTGAATCCCAGTGCTCTGTTGGGTTAGAGGAGGCAAGGTGAGACTCAGGGACCATCATCTGGGGGTTCACGGGGGAGGGGCCAGTGGAGGACCTGTCTGAGCTAATCAGCTTCTCCTCAGGTGAAAAAGAGACTCCGCTGTCTTCACACGGATTATGAGGCCCTGGGTCTTTCCCTAAGCTCAGGTAAGGACCAGCTAACGGATCTAGGAGGTCTTCCTTATTCTTACTATGACCCGGTCCAGAGTCGCCCTCTTCTCCCACCCAAGGCATGTCCTTGGATTGAGTAGTGGGGCGTTCAGTGGAGAAGGAGCCCAAAGGTGCAGCAGATCCCGAAGTGGGGGGCTGGTTGGGACTCTCGGTCAGAGAGAGCTCCTCCAGAGAGTCGGGGGAGTGAAGAGGGGAGAGAGGAGAGATGGGAGCAGGGGAATCACCCTTCTGCCCAAGTGCTTGAGTAGAAAGGGAGGAGGGAGAATGCAATACAGCACATATCAAAGACATACTCCATTCCTCATAGTGCCCACCACACCTGGGGGGGTGGACGTTACCAAAAACACTTTGGGATGAAGACCAGACAAATGCTGCTGAAAGCTTGGCTGTGCCTACTAGTTCAGTTTGGTAACCAAAAAAAATCCAGTTTAATTGCCTAATTTGTTTCATAAGTCATTGAAGTGACTTAGAAAAATCTTATCTAGACTGAATAAGCAAGGAGTTAAAACTTTCTTTCATTCATATAAAATCATAAACCTGCTATAATCTATTTAAAAAAGTTTCATAGCAAAATGAATTCACAGAGGCAGCTATCAGGGTCCAAACTCCTGAAACACTTGCAGCATGAACCAATGGGTTAACCATTGATGCATCATGGTTGACCTTTGACATTGACGAAGGCCTCCAAAAGCAGGCTAGAGAGCCTTTGCACTGTAATGCAACTCTGCATGATGGCTGGATGTTGCCAGATCAGATCTGGGTTCAGTTGGATATCCACTTTCAACCCGTAAGTCAGAGCAGCAAGGCTTCTTAAAAACAGATCGAGAGACTGAATTGCTTTTAAAAAATAAAAAATCCCTTTACAGATTTGTCAGTTGTGACAGCACTACACTGGCTGCTAAAATAAAGATATGGCATAATTGCTCAAACAGTATCATCTCATATCATATCTGGTCAAATGATCAGAAACTAGAGCCACATCTATTTGCCCAAAACCTCAAGTTTAATCACATCAGCCGATATATTATTTAGGTTTTATAGTGTGTACTTGGTTCAGTAGGTCAAAACTGAAGGAAGTAGTGCAGGGTTTCCCCCAGAAGTCGACCAGCTGCTTTTGTCCTACTTGACTGTGTTGCCCCACCAGTTCCTGAGTAAAATGCAAGCAAAGTGCGACTATAAATATAAAATCTTCCTCATGTGGGGAAAACCAGCTCAAGCACACCTCCGGCCTTTTCCATTGTTACTAATTACTTTTACAGCTTTAACAGACAGCCATGTGTTTTGGTATTAAACAGGAGAGCAGACATCCTCGACAGTCGAGCTTCAGCAGCATTTGTTTGACTCTCCGTTTACCTCTGGTTCGATGCATGGTGGGTGAACAGATTTTTGCCCCAGGTCTGGTGCCAATAAACCATGCCAAACACAAACCGTTAAGTGACGGTAGATAATGATTCTTCTCAAATAACGTTTTGAAAGAACCAGGATGTGAAGTTCTACAAACAGCAGCATGATTTCAGGCCTGTCGATCACTGAGGAGAATCATTATTCCTCTAAAACTGCACTCGTGTAAGTTCATGTCAGTCTACTCTACAACATGTGAGTCACAATGCAACACAAACACAGGCAAAGTCTAACATTAAAATTTCAAAGATCGTAAATATACAAGCATCCTATGTGAATGGCAAACAAAGGTGACAAAAACCTACAGCATCTTACATGCAAAAGCGTTATTTTTGCCGGGTAAAATGACAAACGGGGGAGTGAACTGAAGAAGTGGTGAAAGGAAATAACGGACGAGGACGGGGAAACACAGCGAGCAGAGGAAACTTGCCTGTAGGGAATTGCATCAGAGGATGAGGCTGAGCTTTAGAAGGAGAAGGTACATCTGTGGAAGAAACAAGAGAAAGCAGCAGAAAGTGGATTTAGTGGGAAAGGGAAGTGACAGAAATTATCATCTCCAGTGCAGACGTCCGGAGACGATGTGGGAAAACCTCCCAATAACACAACAGTACATGTCAGATACTCTCAGATGGGACGTCTTAATTACAGCTCGTGTGCGTTACATCAGTGTAGTTATGGAGAACCAAAAGGGGGGCACTTGAAGGCCCGAAGGGGATCCTTAACCCAGTTTTAAAATACTGCTCTCATGAACACAACGAACTCACAGAAACTGAGGCTGGTTTCCCACCCAGTCATTCTTCAGATGTCAGATACTGTGTGTTTGCATAACTTACTCAACACGTCCTGGCAGGTATGTGAAGGTTTGTTAAAAGCTGGTAGAGGAGAGGACAGGAAGGACAGAGTCACAGGGAGGCATGACAGTTAAAGATAAAGAAGGCTGAGAGGCGTGACGACACACAAGATCAGGAGGAAGCGATCACGTTTGGTTGTTTGTGATCCTCAACAGGACGACTGCGGCATTTCAACTACACAACGAGCGGCCTCACAAACAGTCGACAATATAAATCTGCTGTACAATAAATCCTTTCAGCAGTTAACGTGACAACAGTGACGTTATCATGGCTGATGAAGGCAAACGAAGCTGAATGAAATTAGCGACAGTGTGCTTCTTGTTTTACCAAATTAACTTAGATTCGATTTTACTAAAGAGACCACTGAATGTAGCAGGATCATTTTAAAATTATCTGACGCTCCACAGGAGGATAAAAGTGATTAAAAACTCACAATAACTTTTACAACTGTGCATCATGGATAAAAACTCAAGCAAAATTCTCAAAGTACACGAACCTTTTCTTTTTCTCAGTGAGGCTGCATGTATTTGTCATGAGCTCAGTTAATTATTTGGCCTTTAAAACATTACAAAACATTACATGAAGTCAATCAGGTGTCTTGGTTCGTCAAACAAACAGCCAAATCCTAAAAATATTGATTTTCTTATAATACAAGTCCATGTGGCAGATTTTCACATCTGAGAGGAGGACAATCTCATTTTTGCTGGAAAATAACTCAAACAATAAGTCGATAATCAAAGTCATTGCTGATTAATGTTCTGTCGCTCAGCTCAATCGATTAATCAGCTAAACGTTGCAGCTCTGCTCCTCTGGATTATCCAGAAGCAGATTTGAGTGGATTATAGTCCGCTGTTTTCACAACAACTGGTCTAAAGCCAGACTGCCCGACAGAGTCACGTCCAACAGAAATTCATTTACACTACAGACGATGCAGGAAATGTTCAGTAACTCAACCCCGGGAAAAACAAACATCACATATCATAACGTCAAAGTAATCCAACAACCACACCAAGACTGTCCAGAGTGCTAAAGGGTTAATCCCTGAAATCACTCAGAAAACAAAGGCAGGACAAAGTAAATGACAAAAACCGGAAAAGTGCTCTGAAGTAAATCACTGAAACATGGTTTACACTGAATCAGGATCATTTACACTCCTCAGGCGGATAAATCAATCAAAAATATCTGATGACGTGTTGCAGATTAATTGTATTCATCATTATGAGTGTGAAAGAGAAAATCAAGCTTTGACAGTCAGAAATCAGCAGGAATCATGAGCATCTTCAGTCGATTGTAAATTTTATTGGCATAAAAGCTTCAGAGGTTCAGTTTGTAATCGATTCTGATCTGATAATCTGATAATCATTATGATTATTGATCACATCGGGTCGTTTTGTTTCGTTACCTCTGCTGTCGAGGTTCCAGCCGTGAAGAAAACCTGCAGGATTGAACCAATAAGACAAATTTTAACATTAAACTAAAGCAGGTTGGAGGTTTGTTCAGATTCAAAAGATCCTTCAAGTCTCGTCCAGTTTGTGATTATTAGTTTTTACAGCCTGAGCAAACTTAGTGGTTTCATTTGTACGATGTTCATATTCAGACGTTTCCTGTGTTTGTGATTCGTCCAAACACGAGAAAAGATTTCAAGCTTCGATTTAAATGTCAGCAAAGATCGACTGTTTGCTCATTATTTATTAAGATACCTTTTAGAAAATCTTAAATATCTGCAGCAGAAAGTCTGTTTAAAAAAAATGTGACAAAAAATGTTGATAGAAGATAAAGTCAGAGACAAAGAGAGTGTGAATCCTGTTAATGGTAACTGGGCTGTCCTGAATAACCAGATTAGAGAAATCACATGCGATCCTAAACATAGCTTCTTCTTCAGCAGTTTAAACCTTCAGCCTTCTGACATTTTGGTCATAAATTTCTGTCTGTGCAGCTCTTTGTCTGTTTTAAATGCAAATCTTATCATTTTTCAGTTTGAAGCTGCAGTTTGCATGTTTTGTTATTAAAATAGCAGCTGAATAATATAATGTCTGCCTGTTTGCACAAAACTGGTTTTCGTTTGCCCACATTAAAACTTGTTGGCTGAAACCTTTTTTTAATAGTTTGTTCAAAGCTTCTGAGACACTGTTTCTCTGATTTCTGCTGATTTCTTTTCACTAACAAGCTTAGCGGTGTTTTTACTGACAACTGTTCGCAGTCAGAAAACCAACTGACCAGGAGATAAGTTCGGCCTCGGTGTCCAGTTTGGGTAACTTGAGGTTTCGTTTTAGTTTACCGAGCTCCTGGTCGGGTTACAGCTGACACACGTCGGTCAAAATGAACACGGAGCAACCAGTGTTCACAAAATGCAATCATGGAGTCATCAGCATAAAATGATCATGTCAGTATTTTTAAAGGTGACTAAGTAGAGAATTAAATTACTACAAATCTGGATAATTCAGATCAGTGAGACAGAAATATTATAAAATCCACAGAATTGTGTTTTGCTTAATAACTGTAAACTAACTTTAGTTAATTAATCTATTATAAATTTCTGTTTTACATCCAAAGACTTACATTATTACATTGAATATTTTATATATGATTTTGTATGCATTGTCAGGTAAATATCAGAAAAAAATATTCCTGATCTGAAAAGATTAATGGATTTAATATTTGATATAGCAAAACAACTGCAGATTTAATTATCCAAGTCATTTTTAATCAACAGTCCAAATATATTATATATTACTTAGTATGAAGTATTTACTGTTTTGGTTCTGGACTTTTGGTAAAATAAATGAAAGTAGAACAATCTGGCCAAAGGAAACTTTTTCCACTATTTTCTAACTTTTCATAGACCAAATAATTAACAGAAAATTTAATCTGAAAATTAATCAGTAATGAAAATACTTCAACTACATCACGAATAAACGCTGTCTCTTCCAAATCTTCAGTTATAAAGCAGGTGGGGGTTCAGAGGTATTGTTCTGAGTGGGAATCAAACCCCTGGCCGTTTTACTGCCTTGCTGTACACATGGAGGCATTTCTCTGAGCTATAAGTATCTGCAGGAGCGCCGCTGAGCCTGACACTGATTTACGACCTCAGGCCAGAGACTCACCTGCTGCCATCTTTAACATAAAGAACTCAATGTACGATTCCTGTCAGAGCTTGCTGCCAGCCGAAGCCCCCCCTCGGCTATTAAAAGGTAAAACTTCAGAAAAGTTAGCAGAGCGGCTCACTTTGGTTTCTGCTGGTTATCTTAATGACAGACAGAATAAACGAGTGTCCTTTATGATTCACCTGAGACACCGACGTCAGGTTGTGAGTTATAGTGACATCCACAGACAAAACGCAGTCCCATCATGTGACCTCCAACTTATGTTAAAAATAAAATATCAGCAGGTTTAATATCAGTTTTGAGCTTCAATGACAAACTGCAGTGATTTGATTTAGTCACAAAACTGTTTAGCTGATAGTAACTATTTCATACATCCTCATTAAATTTAAAGCACTGGAAGTTCAGCCCAAATGTGTTTTTAGATCTTAGAGACTGTAAATAAAAGCACTCAAAGTTTAAGAAGAAATTGGATTTTAAACTTTTTGGTAAAGTTCTGATAAAACTGCTTGTTCTTGAAATAAAAGGATTTTATTGAAAATCTAGAAATTATCTCTCTTCAAGTCAGTTCTTTTGTAAAATGTCTCGTGTTCAATAAAAGCTCTATTTGGAGAAGCTGGAACCAGAATATTTGGATTTTTTCACTATTTTTGCTTTAAAATGATTAAAACGACTAACTGATTACCAATTCTGTCAATCAAGCTCTGGTTTTAGCTGTAAAAACAAGCCAAATGAGGCATAGATGAAAAAGTAATCAGAGAAACGGTGATTTTTACCAGCTGAAAAAGAAGCCTTCATGTCTGTGAGAAGGAACTATTTTCTGCTAGATGAGATGAATAAAAACCTCTCAGTGCAGCATTAAGAGGTCTAAAATCAGCATTAACGTGGAGAATCAGCACAACACGGGCACGTATCATCTCTGCGCTTATCGCAGCAAAAAGAGATTTAAAACAGATTAACATGTGGTTCATATTCAGGAGCTGGACTCACTCAGAGCCAGCTGCCGTGTTGGCGGAGGAAAAACAACATGGAGGGGGCGCCTGGTGTGGTCGGTTTGGGGTGGGGGGGGTCACACTCTGCAGCACTTAACCCCACTTTATGTCGACCAGGATCCAGAGACGACAACAACACACACACAGAGCTTTAAGCCGGTGTGACTGAGCGTCTGACATCTCCTCTCTCCATCTAATCCACCTGACCACATCACACGCGCAACACAAACACACGCCGACGGATGTAGGTGACCCACAAATAAAGATGTAGGCCGCCGGTGACGGCCGAGCCGCGCGGCGATTAGCCGGCCTGCCAGCCGACGCGTCTGACAGGAGAGAAAATTCACTTCAGACGCCTCTTTGTTGTTTTTTTAAAGGTGTGTGATGAAGATCAGACTCTTTGAAAAGACAACAAGAGGAGGTGAAACCGCCTGCCAAGCCTCGTGTCTGTACTGACACCAAAACAATCATCGCTACAGACGCAACTGTGATTTTCATTATCAGCTAATCCCTCATTGATTAATCAGCTGGTCTATAAAACATCAGATACTGCAGGTGTTTCCTCTCCGCTGCTCACACACATCAAAGCCACTATTCACCCAACATATAATAAATGATTCATTCACTCATTCATAGTGATATCATCATCATTATTACTGTCCATTCTGTTTATTTTATATCCTGCTGTGAGCCAGAAAACCCATCAAATGAAAGGCATAAATGACTTTGAAATTATCAGTGTAATTAATCTGAGAAATGTAAAAACATTTCATGGTGAGTTGAACTTGTTAATTTGAGCATAAAATAAACAATGAAACCTAAAACAAAGCGATCCAAACTCAAACGTTTCAGACGGAAACCTTCAAAAAGGAACAAAAGAGGCCTGAACCCGCCCTGAATGCAGCGAGAAGGAGAAAGTGTTGGTTTTATTGTGTCTTTGTTGGGGGGTTGCTGAGGTTGATCCACCTCCATCAGGGGCCTCGCCGAGCAGCCCCACCCTGCCTCTGTGCTGCCGAGCACAGGCCTGTTCACCTGCTCCTCCCAAACAAACACACCCTGACACCGACAGCACCGACAGCCGCGTTTGACAGACACACTGCAGACACACAGCAGCTTTTTGTTGGGGGGGGGCACAACAAGGCCTCTGTGGGTGACTTGTTTACGGATTTGGGTGTTGGTTTGAGGATGTGTGTGGTGACTGTAAACCGGCTGGAAACGGGCTGTAAAGCGGCTGTAAAGCTGGAAAAGCCCGCAGCAGTGATGAGCGGCGCGCTGGAGCCGCGGGGCCGGCAGGGAGTGGACGCGGAGCGGATTCCTTTGTTGTGACTAATCGGTCAACAGCCTCGGTGCTACGCGCTGCTTCCATTATCGGACAGGCTCACCAGAAGTGCTACTCAGTCCTTTACACACACCCTCAAACTATAAAAGTCCGCCTCAAACGCTGACATCTTTCATTAAGCGTTAAATGAGTCGACTTAAGCTGAATTAACCGTTTTATTTGAGAGTTTTTTGGACTGTCTGTGTGCGGCGTCCGAAAATGGGCCTCTGTTAGCGGCTACGGTTAGCAGCCTCCGCTGCCACGGAGCAGCTGCTCTGAATGATGACATCCACAGAGTGAAACCTACAAATGCGTTTCAGAAAGCAGGTTAACACCTGGATGAACACCTGCGGCTGCTGTAGAGGCCGTGAGGTTACTGTGAAACTGCAGTAAAGGTGCAGCTCATGAGGCGGCGGTCACATTATGCTTCCTGCCGTGTTTGAGTCCTCACAGGTGGGCCGCGGCTCTCCGGGCTGCCCGCTGACCCGCCGCCGCGCCCCGACAAACACACGCACCGCCCGGCCTCTCTCCGCACAGTCTCCCGGTCCTCCGGTTCCGACGGGGGGAGGCCGGTCTCCGGACTTTACACCTGAAATATCAGCCCGCAGGTCGGCTTCGCGATGAGCCGCCCCCCCCCCAGGCTAACCTGCTAACCGGCTAACCTGCTCACCGTGACGGCGCAAATCAACCCGAATAAACCGGCACGAAACGGCCTTTTGTGGATTAAATTCACATTTACCGACACGTCCGGCAGGTTCAGCCCGCACACGGAGCCCCGAGCCCGGACACACACACACACACACACACACACACACACACACACACCCGCGAAAACGCGTCAAAGCTTCACGTTTACTCTCATTTTCCCGTTAAAGTGCTAAAAGCTCAGAAACGTGATGAAAACGGTTAAAAGTCGCCGCCACGTTGTTTTCAGGGGGGGTGCGGGTGTTTTCGGTTCCTCCCGGCTCGGATACTCACATGACGCCGGAGCCGCTGCTGCTTCTGAGCCCGCCGGTCGCTCTGCCGCCTCTGCGGGGGAGGGCGCTGCTCTGCCGGCTTCGGCCGCGGGGAGGGCGCCGCTGTGCGGGGCAGGCTCCGGCTCCGGGGCCGCGGGCTCCTCCGCGCTCTCCGGTTCCGCTTTAGGGGCGCTGACCTCGGGCTCCTCGTCTCTGAAGGGGGTCGCGGGGCTGAAAGAAGTGGAGTCCGGCACGGCGGCGTGGACTTCGGGCTCCGGCTCCTTCACCGGCTCCGGTTCTGGCTCCGGTTCTGGCTCCGGCTCTGTTACCGACTCCGGCTTCGGCTCCGCTTCGTGTTTCGGCTCCAGCGGCAGCTC
>JBAJHX010000033.1:23440415-23453577 GCA_037176925.1 Amniataba percoides
TTTAAAGAGGAGAGAGGACTGTACCAGGACAAGGTGTTCTGCTTCATCCATCTGAGTGTTCAGGAGTTTCTGGCTGCTCTTCATGTCCATCTGACATTTGCCAACTCTGATACCAGTCTTGTTTTTGAAGAAGAAACAACCTCTTGGATCTCTGAACCAAGAAAAGATGGATCTTCAGAGACACACTTATACCAGAAAGCTTTGGACAAGGCCTTACAGAGTCCAAATGGACACCTGGATCTGTTCCTCCGCTTCCTCATGGGACTTTCACTGCAGACCAGTCAGGCTCTGTTAGAAGGCCTGTTGACACAAGTGGAAAGAAGCTCACAGACCTATCATGATGTAGTACAATACATCAAGAAGAAAATTGAAGAGAACCCCAGCCCCGAAAGAAGCATCAATCTGTTCCATTGCCTGAATGAGCTGAATGATCGGTCTTTAGTGGAGCAGATTCAGAAGTACCTGAGTTCTGGAAGACTGTCCAGAGAGAAACTGTCTTCTGCACAGTGGTCAGCTCTGGTCTTCATCTTACTAACATCAGAAAAAGATCTGGAAATGTTCGACTTGAAGAAATATTCTGAATCAGAGGAGGCTCTCCTGTATCTCATACCAGTTGTCAAAGCCTCCAAGAAATCTCTGTAAGTACATGTGCATTTGAATATACTGACATTATTTTAAACAAAAACATCTTTTCAGCGGGGGAGTACAATTACTTACTACATTTTTCTTAACTTTTTATTGTCCTCTAGACTCAGAGGCTGTAACCTCTCAGAGATAAGCTGTAAGGCTCTGTCCTTAGTTCTCAGCTCGCAGTCCTCTAATCTGAGAGAGCTGGACCTGAGTAACAACGACCTGCAGGACTCAGGTGTGAAGCTGCTGTGTGCTGGACTGGAGAGTCCACACTGCACATTGGAAACTCTCAGGTATAATATAGTTATTTTTTTCTGTAACTTATTTGTGATATTTCTTAATAATGTCTATGCAGTTTCAGCAATCTTCCTTAGGTCAGGATTTTCATGCATCCGTCCAGGAATTGGTCTGAGTGGCGAAGCAAATTATCCAATACCGCCTACTCCCCAGCCATGTCATCCAGCTCTTTCAGGGAGGGCTCTGAGGCCATGTGATATATTATTCCTCTACAGTGTTAATAGTCTTTCTCCTCTCAATTTGATATGCCTTCAGTGCCTCATTAAGGAGGTGTCTAGGAAGCAACTAAATTATGTCTCAGCTCCCTCTTCACAATGACAATTTGGTACAGTGTCCACATTACTGTTGGCAGGTCACCAGTGTGGCTTTTGATGTAGTTGGTCATGGTGGCAGCAGGCTAAGTATTACAGACATCTCTCTCCTGTTGATCTGGGTCTGTCCTGGGGTCTCCTACCAGTTGGACACACTCAAAAAACCTCCAAAGAAAGGTCCCTGGGCGCCACCTTAACTGGTTCCTTTCTACTTGACTTCGAGTTCTGTCTGGATGTCTGAGCTCCTCACCTCTTCTGAGCCCAGACACCCTACAGAGGAAACTCATTTCAGCAGTACAACGCCCGCATGACTGTTAATGCTGCACCAGTCTGCCAGTGGATCTCACGCTCCATATTACTCCCACTTGTGAACAAGACCCTGATGCTTGAGCTTCGGCTTGTGGCAGTACCTCGCTCCCAACCCAGAGGGCAAATTCTACCATTTTTTTGGCAGAGAACGACATTTGCCGACTTGGAGGTGCCCAACAACTTTAGTCTGGGCTGCACTCACTTTGGGTCATCAATTCTTCTTCCCTGCTGAACACAGTCTATTAGTTGATCATGACACCCCCTGTCCAAACAATCCCAAAGGCCTACTCCTGTAGTTAGATGGCCCCATTTACTTTCTACTGTCAACCAGCAGGCTATAAGGTTGCTGCCACGAAAGGCTCTTGATGGTTTTTTGACTGCAACTCCTGGCAGCTATGTACACAATGGCGGCTTTGAACACGACACACTGTGGTTCTATGTCCTCAACCTCTCCCACTATAAGTCCTTCCACAGACTGAAGACCTCACAGACAAGAGCCTCTACCAGATATTCCCAGTTCACCATCACTACATGTCTGTCCAATCTCACCACACCCCCACAATCTGATCTAATTTATCACCAGGTTGCGATCAGCTCTCCTACCATTAAGTCCACCATTGATCTTTGGCCTAAGGTGCTCTGGTAACCAGCCTACGCTAAAACATGTTTGTTATCATGGCAGGAGCGGCAGGCAAAGACAAGGTCATGTTTGTGCCATTACAGTTTGGAAAACAGACAGCATCCCTGTCTGATTAAAAAAACTCATTTGTGTATTAATCTCATGTAATCTGGATTACATCAAGTGTATATTCCAAGTTCAGTTGTAATGAACAGTTTGGTTATTGTTTTGCATTTCTCTCTCTCCAGACTGAATGACTGTAACCTCTCCCAGAGAAGCTGTGAAGCTCTGTCTGCAGTTCTCAGGTCTCAGTCCTCTAGTCTGAGAGAGCTGGACCTGAGTAACAACAACCTCCAAGATTTAGGAGTAAAGATGCTGTCGGCTGGACTGGAGAGTCCACACTGCACACTTGAAACTCTCAAGTAAGATCAAGTTACGGTTTGTCTTGAATGACCTGATTTCCCTGCATTTATAATCTCCATGCATTTGTTGAAATAGTTGAACAGTATGTGTTCTCACTGAGAATTCTTCACAACTCAATATGCTATCTCAACACTCAATATCCTTCAGATTATGTGACGTGTTGTTTTGTGCTTTTGCAGGCTGTCAGGCTGTTTGATGACAGGGCAAGGATGTAATTCTTTGGTCTCAGCCCTGAGCTCCAATTCCTCCCATCTGAGAGAGCTGGACCTGAGCTACAATCATCCAGGAGACCCTGCAGTGGAGCAGCTGAAAGCTGGACTAGAGGATCCCCAGTGGGGTCTGGACACTCTCAGGTACGAAGAGGCCTGTTGCAGCCACACAGACTCATGGAGGAGAAAGAGCTGGAAGCATTTTCTTTGTCATACTGTCAGCCCGCCTCATGTTACCTTGAAACACCAAGATGAAGGCTAATTTGTCACCTCATGACACAAATAGTTATTTAAATGACTATAAAACAAGGCAAATAAAATACAAACAAAAAAGACAAGTTCACTGACAGCAACGTTAAAACTTTTCAAAAACAGTCTTGACATATCGTCATATGAGTGGGAAATGAGAACAGACTGTATAAAAAGTACTGGACAAGTAAACCTTTACAGAAAGATTCAGATAGTCTCAGATACTCTCTCTCTTTTATGCAATTTTTGTAAATCGGAAATAGAATCTGTCTATTTTTTCTTCAGTTGTTGCCAAATTGTTCATGTGTCTCTGATAAATGACACATATTTTTTAAGAAATTCAAAAACCTGATAAATAGATCTTTTCTCATCCATTTTATAGGTGGTACTCAGGTGTGTAGGGATTTGAAATAGGAAGGAATTAAAAATAATCTGCCCTACACATGCACAAATCTAGCAAAAAAAAAAAAAAAATCTATGATATTTAAAAAATGTTAGGTGCTATTTAGTAGTGATTTGAAGATCCAAGTGCAGTTGAGGAAATACCGGTCTGACCACTTCCTGTTTTCAGGGTGGAGCCTGCTGGAGTCCAGTGGCTGACACCAGGTCTGAAGAAGTGTAAGTTTGTTTTTCATTTGATTCATGAAAACAAAACAGTACACATTCAATCATCTTCAAACTGTGACATCACTCATTCAAATCTGCCAATGATAGATCAATAACTGCAGCTGTACTGTGTTTTATTCCCTCATCAGACTCTGTTGACCTCACGTTCAACACAAACACAGCAAACAGAAAGCTCAAACTGTCCAACAACAACATGGATGCCATACTGGTGGAGGAAGATCAGTTATATCCTGATCATCCCGAGAGGTTTGACTGGTTGTGTCCTCAGGTGCTGTGCACAACTGGTCTGACCGGCCGCTGCTACTGGGAGGCTGAGGTTAGAGGAAGTATTTCTATAGGAATGACGTACAGTGGGATCAGAAGGAGAGGGGACAGATCTGAGTGCAGGTTTGGAGAGAACGATCAGTCATGGAGGTTGAGTTGCTCTGATGATGGTTACTATGTCTGTCATAATAACAGAGGAACATCCATCTCCTCCTCCTCCTCGTCCTCCTCTAACAGAGTAGCCGTGTATTTGGACTGTCCTGCTGGTATTTTGTCCTTCTACAGAGTCTCCTCTGACACACTGATCCACCTCCACACCTTCAACAACACATTCACCGAACCTCTTTATCCTGGTTTCGGGTTTGGAGTCTGGTGGTCGGGTACATCAGTGTCTCTGTGCTCTCTTAAGGAGAAAGAATCTGTTCCTGCAGAGAAACTTTCTCTCTGCTCTCAGGAGGCCTCGTTTACAAAAGCAGCCAGTCTTGATCATAAGTAAGACTTGAGAAAACTCTGTTTACATAGTTATGTACAACACCATACACTGAAGTGGAAGTGATCTTATCTCAAAGCAAAGAGACATAAGTGATCTTCTTGTAGGTTCTGTTGAACACATACATGCCCCCGTCGGTGGTGAACTTAGACTTTATGAAGTGCAATAATCAAGTAATGGTGCGAGGAATTCATTGACAGATGCGAGGTGAAATTAAAAAAAAAGGATGCAATTTTCTATAAACACTGTGCCAAATTAGAAGTAAGTAAGTATTTGTAACCGTGTCAAAAACCAGAGAGAAGAGAAAAGAGAGTTTTTAGAATTCAGAAAATGTGTGCTAAAGGCCGTAGATTGGTAGTTTGATTATAGGACTGCTGTTCAGAGATTTATCAGTCGAAATTGTGTTTGTGTGTCCATTACATAAGTATTTAGGATAAAGACTATTGTACTATCTTGAAGCAATCTCAAATATTATTGAGATGAGAATAATTATAATTATTAGTAATTATTTGTCTGTTCACCTTGTGGCTTCTGAATATGTTATAAATCTGTGAACTTATTATTTGCAAGTAGCATAAACAGCCCAATGTGGGCGTCACATTCACAATACCTCACTCACAAAGCTGTGCTTGCTTCAGCGGTTGTGCACTAACAGCAGTGATAAATCCCGTCTTATGAATAAATGTGGCTTATGCCATATCTTGCAAGAAGTGGGAAAAGCTCACAGCTGCCATTTAACATTACATTATATTTATTGATTTTTTTTGCACATTTTGTTGTATTTTGCCTTCACATGCACAAAAACTGTGACTCAACATTTGTATGCAGTGAGACCGCTGCATAAAATGGTTAAAGTTGCTGATTATTTCCTTTTCAGGGCTGTATTCTGAAAGTTTTCAGGAATACAGATTTTAATTGCTGCCTTGGTTGAAGTGTGAGTGTTTTTCTTAGTTAGGTATATAGTTATTAGTTGTTTCACATGATTTTAGGTGTGTTCACATTAATATACGCTAACATAACATTAATTTTATATGAAAGGTAAAATATTTAACAAATAGATTACAGCGTTCCCTCGCTATATCGCGGTTCACCTTTCGCAGCCTCGCTGTTTCGCAGATTTTTTTGGGTGCAATTTTGCATACTTTTGTTTACAGCGTATGAATACGTATTGTGTTCTGCGTCCTGATTGGCTAAGGTTGAACCCACCCATTGTGTTCTGCATCCTGATTGGCTAAGGGACGGTAGATCATTGTTAATCAGTCTCCTCCGTGCTGTGTCTCCTGTACAGTACAGAAAGCGTCCAGCTTCCATATTTACATCTTATAAATCTACTAAGGTTTGAACTTTGAGTGTTTAAACAAGAGAGAAACGCGAGAAAATATTAATGCCTGTCTGAGAAAAGTGTATAAAGTGTGTGGTGAGGGGTTTCACAGCCTTAAAACATTTAATAATTGTAAAAATCCTACTTCGCAGAGCTCGCATATTGCAGGCTATTTTTGGAACGTAACCCCGCGATAAACCAGGGAACGCTGTACTGTGGGCTAAATGGGATGATGACCTCTGTTGACATTAATCTCAGTTTCAAAAATCTTTATGGTTTCTGGGAAGATTTCACTGTCAGCTGAGTTGGATGAAGTTCTGCACATTAAATGGTGGAAATGTCATTGACTTCAAGCTTCTGCTGTTTATTAAATGTCACAATAAAAGAACATGTGTTGCTATGAAGCCCCAACTCGACTCATTCCAGCACCTTTGGGATGATGTGATCTGGACTGATCACCAGCATCAGTTTTGGACCTCACTGATGCACCGATGTCTGAATGGGGTCAAATCCCTGCAGCAGGTTCAACAACTGCTAGAAAAACTAAACCCAGAAGAGCCAGTAAGATTAATGAAAACAGAGTCATAAATACATGTTTAACTGTGACCAAGCATGGAGAGGAACCGAGTATGCTGAATGATGTCATGTAATTAAGAATTAATTTATGCTCTGGCCTCAGCTGAAGCCTCTAGCTAATCTGAAAGGTGCCAATTCTGCCTCTAACTAAAGTGAAAAACAGTGCAAATGAAGTGTGAAAAACATACATTCATTCACATGTATATAATTACCACTATTAATCAAAATGGTAGTTCACGAGTAACAAAAGAAGGAATAGCTGGATAAACGATTAGTATACCAAAACAAACATAAAACATCTCAATTCATGTAACTTTAATTTTGAGATATGTGGATTACGTTACTGATTACTACCTAAATATTTATGCATTATTATCGTTAAGTAATCCACCTAACCAATGTACAACTGTCCACATATTTTTGGCCACGTGATAAATCAAAGACTAAAAAAACTCTATTTACACTTTTGAATCGGTTTTGCCCATAAAGCTGCGGAGTGTCACTTTTACATGTAAATGAAGGTCTGATACAACCAATGCAAACAAGGTCATAAACACTGAATAAAGGTGAATTCATACTTTCCTTGTGGCTCTGCTTTGGTCTCTGTCATGTAAATGTCTTCGTTCATCCGTGTCCGTTAAGAGTCCAAAAAATTGTGTCGGTAAGCAAAGCAAGTCGCGCCAACCGCTCCAGATCCAAAATGGACGCTTGTTTTGAAGAGAGATTCATCTGTATTTGTGTAACACCTTAATAGTGTGCGTGTAAATACTCCCACTGCCAGAAGGGGGTGCAAAAGGTCTTCACTTTACAGCTGTAGCACAGCCTTTGTTAAAAACTGTGCAGATTGTAGAATTACTTTAGTCCAGCAGAAAAAAATGTTATTTTTCAACTTTATTGAATTAAAAGAGCAAATGTGTTAAAAAAACAAAATCTCATCTTTGCTTTGGAATAGCTGTGCAGGACAAAAATACTGATATAAGTAAATTTTTTTAGTGTGTGTGCCCGACCTTGAAACATCTCCATGGTGTTTAGGCCCAAGTAAGAAGTAAATATCAGAAATCGTGTTTTGCAGTGTTTTTCTGCCACAAACAGAAGAGGAGGACACATTTTATTATGAAGAGTTTGTTTGTTATCCTGCTCTGATCGTTCTACCTTTCAGGTTCAGGTGTCACAGGTACACATGCTCCATGAGCCGGCCTCCCTCCAGGTCCGGGGACAGGACTCTGGTCCCGCTCTGGCCCAGCAGGACGGATGTGACGGCCTGGCTCAGGTCGACCCGGTTCAGCTCAGCGCACAGAGACGCCACATTGGCCCAAACGTCCACTGAAGAGGCGCTGTCCTCCAGGATCACCTCCTCCAGAGCCCCTGAGAGGACAGAGAGGTCACTTGAGGTCAGGCGTTTGTTCGGGTTTTATTGTGGATGATCAGATTCAGGATGGTCACCTCGTCCTCTGCTGACAAAGCTGTCCAGGAGCTGCAGAGCTACTTCTTGCTGCTGAGCGCTCGCCAGCAGAGTGGAACAGGCCACGCCCACTGACAAGATGGCGGTGCGGCTCTGCTGAGGCTCTGTCAGCAGCTGCAGGAGGGCGAAGCTGGGCGAGCGACACAGCACCCACATACAGTCCTCTGAGGGAGAGAGAGATTCATACACTGATTATCACCATCCAACCTAAACCGGATTATAACCTGGACGACCAAGTCTGAACCTTTAAACAATATTTACGTAAATACAAGACAGAAAAGTCGTCACCAGGACAGTCTACAGGTTGAAATACATGCCCCGCCCACACAGACCTGCTGTGAGGACCTTGCTGTGGTTCATGAACTCGGCGGCGCTGTGGATCAGGCCTCTCCTGCACATGCTCAGTGCCGTCTTCCTGTCCTGCCCAGAGGCCTCGTAGACGACGGAGGCCAAAGCTAGACAGGTGTCAGCCACGCCGGGGTTTTTCTGAGTGTGCTCAGCCAGGATGTCGCCCAGTTCTTCGGAGAAGGTGAGTCTGGGAGGATACAGACCGTGAAGACCAGCAGAGACCATAAAAACAGTGTCAGGCTGATGGTTTGTTTGGTGTACTTGTTGTGGGTGACGGCGTGGCTGATGAGCTGCATGGCGCCGTGCTGCAGGGCGCTGTGGACCACCTGCAAGGAGAGGGGACCGGACATCTCGCTGCCGGGAGAGGCAGTCATCAGCAGGGCCCTGAAGAAGAGCAGGAGAGGGGGGACTGATCCCGGGGGAGCCTTCACACCTGGGGGAGACAGAAATGGGTGTACAGGAACATAAACAGCCTTTAATTCACAGAGATCTGAAGAGAATCTCCAACTTTTTCTACCTGACTCGACAAAGTAAAGGTCTGACGATGTGACAGTAAATTATTCACAGTATTAGCAGTCTATGTTTTTTCTTGGAGATGACTTTTGAAAAAGTGGGAGTCATTCTGAATCATCTGCCAAAAATCACTGTTTACACTGATGATGAGGAGCTCAGAAATACAAAGAGTCAGAAAAAAAATCAAAGACAATAAAAAAAGTGGGATTTATGCTGTTGTTTAATTTCATGTTTCACTTTTATGACAGAAAACACTTTAAGGATGAGGAAGAATAGTATCTTGTATGCTTCTATAAAACTGAAAAATCAGTAACATGGAAGGAATATACTTGTGTAAGGTATTTGTGGTACTTGCAAATGTACTTGTAAATGCAGACGGGTGTGTGTGTTCCTGACCTTTAAACATCTCCATGGTGTCGAGGTTCCTCAGGGCTCCCCAAGGAGATCTGGCAGCGATGAGAGCTGCCTCTTCGTACTGAGCCGAATCAAAGAGTTTGATGAACCTGACAGAGAGAGGAGAGAGAGAAAAGAGTGAGAGAGGCTGCAGAGTTCAAACAAAACAATCAGAAGTTGTTGCTGAACGCAGCACCTGTCCAGGTGATCCGTCAACAATTTGGACTCATCGACTCCGACTGGCTCGTCATTCTCAAACAGCTCAGCGTCGATGCTGCGAGTGTCACCATCCGACACTGCAGGACAAAAAGAGCAGATTAAAGCTGTTTGAATATAACTGAAGGTACGAAAGCACTGTGACATCTTCACTTTACCTCCTTTCATACTGAACATAATAAGTATGCAGGTGTGGATACTGGTGTGTTGTTGAGTTATTTACTGAAGACTGAACAACACATCTCCATTATTTACTATTTGCCTCCTTTTTAGGGAATTTAAAACCATATAAACAAACACTTCACCATCCTGGAATAATAAAACCTTCAGTTCTGGTGTATTTTTGTTAAAGTCCCACCTCTGCCCTGTCTGATGCTCCCCAGTGTGGAAGTCAAGACTTCCTCCAGAGGAAGCTGCTGCCTCTCGTCCTCCCAGCCGGACAGACGGTCAGACACAAACCTCAGACGCTCGTATCTGCAGACAGACACAAAAACAGTTCAGTGCTCTAAACCAAGACAGAGATACGGTGAAACTTTCATGTTTTTCAGCAGTTAATCGTCAACTAGTTTTCAGCAGAAACATACAACATTAACATGTTTTAAGTTGAACTTATTGATTTCCACATTCAGCAGCAACATGATGCTTCCCGTCCTGAATGTGAAGCAACAGTGTCTCTCTGTTAGCTCTCTGTTTGGTCTCCACCACCTTCTGAGGGAATATCTGTCCCCTGAGCAGCTGAATATTCCAATATGTTCACCAGCAGCCCTCTAACTGTGTCAGTTTGCTAATTAAATGAACACTCTTGGCAGATGTCATTTTAAATGACTAATTATTTGAAGTTTTTGCTAAATACTTGACTTTGTCATGAAGCAAAGGGATCAAACAACCTTCCATTGTTACCTTAGAGTACAAAATATCCTCATTTAATTTAAGACATTTTAATAATCTGATCTTCATCTGAATGAAGAATTTCTGATAAATTAGCTAGCAAGCTAAACTACACTCTTTTTTTCTTACTTTGATTAACTCTATATTTTTAACATATTACCTGAAATTTTAACCTTTATCTGAGAACAGTTTAATGAGTATGGCTGACATCAGTGCAGGCAGAGGCAGCAGCAGCTTTCGTGTTTCTGCTCTTACAGGACTTTGAGTCGGTGGTTCTCGATGCTCAGCTCGTCTCTGCGCCGCTCGGCCTCCCGCAGTTTGGCATCCAGCTCGGCTTTGACCTCCAGAGAAACACAGCGACTCTTCCTGTCCAGCAGAGCAGCTCTCTGGGCTTCGAGGCGCTTCAGGTGTTGGTCCAGAGCTTCAGGATCATGTGACTCAGCCACTGTCACACCTGGAGACATAACAGACCAACCGTCTTATTTTTAAAACACTGTGGGGAAACCAGTGGGTTTAGTTTCTGATATAATATAATATTAATATAAAAATGAACAGATATGTCAGTTTTCCATTTACCACAAACACTGAGCCATGTTTCGTCATTTGTGTCTCTTTACAGTTGTTTTCGTCCCCTTGAGGTAATTTTTTATCTCTTCGTAGTTGTCTGATTGACTTTATGACATCACTTTTATCACTTTTTATTCTGATGTGATACAAACCCAATTCTTTCAGGACAGGATTCACTTTGATCATCAAAGAGACGACGTGTAAATTGAAAAGTGGTGAATCATAATATCACTTTAGTAGGCAGACTCTGCTTCCATTCAGATACACAGATATAAACACATTTATTTCTCCCAGTAGGGAAGTGTTGGGAACGTGTCCCATAAGCGACACTTCAGCTGTACCAGGTATCCACGAGCTCTGCTCCCGACAGGGTTTCTGTCTCTCGATCTGCTCTTGAAGTTCTGCTGTTTCCGTCTTAAGAACACAAATTCTGCAAAGAGACCAAAAGAAAACTGTCATTTTAAAACACCCGACCATTCACACACTGGGACTGTAGAGATACGAACGTTGAATGAATCACAGGTGAGATGTCGAGAGATGATCTCTGCTGCGTTGGACTGATGAATGTGTTCGGCGTGTCCTCGCAGAGACAGTCACACACACACCTGTCTCTCAGCCGGGCGGCCCGTCTCTGGCAGGTTTTTAATGATTGCAGATTCGACGTCGAGGCCGCCGCAGCTCGTCGAGCCGCCTCCTCCCTCTGCTGCAGCGCCTCGATGACGTGATCGTACTCCGCCTTTATGGTCAGTAAGAGTCTCTGATAGGCTGACGGCCGTGTGACCACCTGTCAGGTACGGAGCAACAGTAAACAATAATAAAATCCTCAGACACACATGATGAAATAAGCAGCATCATTATTTATATTTATCTTTATTATATTTATTGTACATATTGTTTTATACAGATTATGTTTATAGTGTATTTATTTCTACTGTTCTCTATATCAGAGCACCTGGGACACCAAATATCCCTCAGATAAATAAAATATTTTGATTCAGATTTGAAAAAAAAAAACTTTTCATGTGTTTTGTGTAAAAAGAAATAAGTAAGTTGTCAGATATACTTATATAAACAAAAATAAAAGTAAATTTATTTTACTTAAAGAACAGATTCAGTACCTGACTGAACACAGAGCGGTAGATGGTGTACCGGCTCTGGTCTGGACCTGGTTCTGGACCGTGTTTCGGTTCTGGACTCTGCAGGTTCAGGTTCTCCTGTTCAACAAACTCAAACAGAGACTCCACAAACTTCTCCTCCGGGTCGCTCGTCAAAATGGCGCCCGCGGAGCGTCGCTCTTCTTCTCCAGCAGCCGAAACGCGGGAGTTTCTTTTTCGCGGTTCACTCATTTCTCTGACTCTGATGCGATCTATTTAATTTAAACATTTATCTTTATCTGACGGACTCCATTTCAGTTAATGTTTCTCTTGTTTAACTTCCATCTTTCTCTGAAGGACTTTATGTCATTTAATCGTTTCTTTTACTCTAAAGTGGGGCGGCCATCTTTGAAAACACCTGCGTTGCTATGGCTACCGTGAAGCTGCGCCGACTCCTCAGTAAGAAAAGTTGCTATTGGCTGTCCTAGAAGTCGCTAAATGACGTAACCACCGAATTTGCATAATTCGTTATTTGCATGTAATTATAACAGAGGCTGTGTGAGATTAATAACACCGTGGGAAGTGGCAAGTGTGAAAAAACTATAAATATGTTTATAACTATAACTGAACTTTCTTCTGTTGATTCTTGGCTTGTTTATTTTTTTTGCCATTGAAATAGACAATCACTTCTCAGAATAACCTGACTTCAATGCTTTGTGTAGACTCACATTACTTAAATAAATTTGGGATATATTTATAAAGTATAAATAGTTATATAGTCCCTTCAGCTCACAGGAACATATATAACACAACACGATCCTCAGGTAGCATCGAGCTGTAAACCATGGAGCTGTGGGGTCTCCAGACAGGATTATAAAAAGTGCAAAAAGTATAACCTATGAAATGCAGCTTCACAATAGATTTGCTCTCTTTTTATCCATACGTACAGAAATGTTAACATATATATTTTTTATTTTTAGCAGTTTATCTCCGTAGTTCGCTCATTCTTTTCTTTATTCATTTTTTTGATATAATATTAATATAAATAATATAATATTCATTTGTTGCCTCCTTTCAGTGGAGGCCATTTTGAAAAAAATAACCGTGTTGCTATGGCTACCGCAAAAGTGCACCTTGGGAAATGCAGTTGTTTAAAAGTTGTATTCGCGTTTTTATCCTTAAATATACATTATGTAATTTAAATTTTACTCCGATATCAATACTGATGATACTGACCAAATAGACGCCAATAAATCGTGACACGGAGAGTTTGTCGGTGTTTTCCGTCAGGCAGCGCAGCGGGCAGCCGCCCCTGCAGGCCGGGGCAGAAAACCCCGTCGCGTGCTGAAGAAGCCC
>JBAJHX010000033.1:23539155-23558608 GCA_037176925.1 Amniataba percoides
ACAGGAAGTCGTCCTACCTGCAGAAGGCGTAGATCACCAGGAAGTTTCCGATCATGCCGGTGATGCCGATGGCGAGGATGACGGAGCCGATGGTGTAGTGGGCGTGGTCGGGGACGTCCACCGTGGGGAAGGGGTACGGGGCCTCGGGCGCCATGGCCATCTGGAGGACAAACAGGAAGTGACACGTAAAGTGACGAAGCTGCATCAGGAAGGACAAACGACTATTTTTCTCTTCAGGATGGGAAACAGAACATCATTAAATGAAAGTAAAGAAAAGTGCTGTTTCTACATTTCTGCTTCTTAACCAGTAAAATCACAGTCAGTCTCTGAAAATGCTAAAATAGGACTTTGTTTGATCCCCTCAGCAGTTTATAACAGCACAGACTTCGTCCTGCAGGTGGCGCTAAAGGAATTAAAATCTGCAGGAAGTGAGATTTAAAAACTTTGAGACTCTTTAAAACAAAATCCAGCTCTGTTTCTGTCAGTGTTTCCACGTGCAGCTCGTCAGGAGTGGAAATATGTTCTGGTTTTATACAAATGAAGAGAATAAACTGCAGTTTAAACTTCATATCTGATGAGATTCATCACTTTTCTCTCAGTTTCCTGCAGTTTGGACTTTAAACCTGCTGCCACGTAAGACTGATCACAGTTTTGAGACCTTTGCTGAAGTGACATGAAATTGAGAGGGGAGATTAAAAAGTCTTTGATATTGATGACTTTATCATCCCGCTCAGTGAAAAACCTTCACTTCCACTAATCACCAACCAGCGGCCTTAATTCCTTCTGAAAGACTAATATCTCCACCGGTCCTGAACATCACTGTTTCTAATTAACATGCTCTGAGCGCCGTCTCTCCATCACGTCTCCTGTTGCCACGTTAACGGCATAAATTACTCTGCAGCCGGCAGAAATATCAGGCACAGCTAATCAGAGGTGGAGGTCAGTCAGAGGAGCTGCCGCTTTCATTTCAACAAGAGCCAAACGGGAGATTTAATGAAAATATGAAAGATTCGATGGAGCCTGACATGTCAGAGTACTCCTGCTTCTTTACGTCTTCAGAGACTTTCTGCTCAGCATCATGAATCAGAAGTTTGCAGCTCAATGAATCAGCTGAAGAATGTGGCTGTTTTAATTAATTTAATTATACCGAATGTTTGGATTCAAAATGTTCCTTAAATCTCTCAGCTATTATATAAGGATGACTGGGTGAATATTTCTCCAGTTTTACATACCATAGAGTGATTCCAGTCATATCACATGTTATGTAATCTGGACAGTGTGTAAAACACTGACAACCAGGCGGTCCCTAAAACACAAACACATGTTGGCAGCGTTTCAGCCGATATGCAGTAAAATAATAAGAAACATCACTAAGGACGTTTTAATTCTTCTCTCTGGAGTCTGCAGCATTTGTGCAGCTGCAGAGATCAACAACAAAACTAAATATTCTCATGAATATCTCGACACGAAGTGTGGAGGAACTAAAATAATGTTCAAAAACAAACGAATGCCAGCATTTAAAAGTGGTGATGGATGCAAACGTCAGAGGCAGTCACCCTCCAAGTTTTCAGAAATGTATTTTAAGTATTTGTTCTGTCGCTTTTTCTAGAAACACACAGAAGAGAATAAAAATGAGGATTCACTTAATTTGACTTCATTAAACTGGACTAAGGAGACGAATGAAGTCTCGTCACGTAAACCTTCCTGGGCTTGTTGTGGTTTACGGGCGTTGCCACGGTTACAAGATTCAGTTAAAAACGTCCACGACAAGTGTGGTTACACTTGAGGCAAATCACTTGTGCATTAAACAGTTTTACACACGTCATCCAGCCAATCAGAGCTCAGCATCCGTCTGGATCGGCGGCGTGATGCTGATGCTTCACGTCTCCTGCAGCGACCCGTAAAACGAGGCGTCACATCCAGTCCGGGTTGGTCTGAACGTGCTTTACTGCTCAGAGCCGCAAACAGCAGTCAGCAGAACGAAGGAGGAAGCTGTGAAGGACGGCGTGACGCTGATGGAGGCCGACATGTTGTGACAGCAAACAAACAAACACGCCGGCTCAAGGACACGAATCCATCCGACCGCAGGCTCGCCGCGAGAATCAGCAGGAAGCATCGACGAGGTCCCACACGTCACTCCGAGTCAGAGACGCCCGTTATTTCAGTGTGAAGAAAGCTCAGTTTAAATAAACCTGTTCACACACCTGCTCAGGTGCACATACCGGCCCATCCCCCCTCACTCTCACTCTCACGGGTCCTTCTACGTGAGGTCCGACAGAGGAAACATCTCTCATTGTTCACACACTCCAGTCCAGCAGGTGGCAGTGATGCATCCGTAAGTTACCTTGTGAGGTTAAATATGAATCATACGTACCAACATTATCACACACACACGTCAATACATCAAACATTCAGAGGCCGACGTGTTTCTTTCTCACCTCAAACTGATTTTGTTGGGAAGCTGAGGTGAAACAACTGAAAGTTTACCAACATTTTCTGACCGTTGGGGGGATTGTGGGAGATTCACAAGATTCACAAATGAATATCTGATATCCGTCAGTGGTGCACATCAACATCAACACAAACAGAGTCCGTCCATCCAAACCTCCTCCTCTGGATTCCTCCAGCCAATAAATCAATCCAACATTTAACCTATTTTTTGTTGTCGTTGAGCAAAAAACAGAAGTAGGACAGTGGGATTATTGAAACAGGGACACTGTAAATCTGCACAAACACCACAAAGATAAAAGCTCCAGTGAATCATTAACAGCGTTTTTCTGCTCACTCACTCACAAATCAAAGTGTTCCTGCAGACCGTCATTATCAAAATGTTTTCCATCTCGTCAGTGTTTGCATTTTATTTTCTTTGCTGCGAGGCCACAAATCTGTCACCAGATTAACTCAGCACGTCGAGAGCAGCGACGCCTGTCACAAAAGATCTGCCTCACATCCAGTTTACACGTCCTCCTGTGTCCTTTACTTTCTCTGCTCCTCAAATATCTGATAAACTGAGCTGTTTCCATTCCAGCGTTGCAGAAGTTTAAAGAAAATGTTTGGCATTGTGTGTTTTCACCCCTCTGGAGAGAAGTAAACTTCCTCAGAGAGGTCAAGGTCGCGTCAGTGCTGAAGAAACGCTGCGGCCTGAATGATGCTGATGGAGGCAGGTCGGCCGTCATCGGAGGCTTCACTTCACTCCGACAGGCCGACGAGCTCACGTCTGATCAAATATCATCTCAAATATCGTTGAGAGGAGGGCGTAGTTTCCACTTCACGGTTAGATTAACTCAAATACTCCACGATGCAGAAAAAGAGAGTAAAAACGCTGACGTGCCTGCAGGCTGGGCAGCAGCTGTCTGATTTCAGCTCTCAATCATTTCAGATTGTTTTTAGTTTTACTGGACAATCAACCGTCGAACGAACGGCTGTAGAGGGATTGATTTTGCATTAAAGGAGTATTTTAGTATTTTACATGTGGTGGTTAAATGTGCTCTTCACTCCATCTTTCATCTGTGGCTCAATATTTTTCATTTTTGTCTGCTGCTGTTTTCTCTTTTTGTCAACATTGAAGATGGGAGTTTTTTTGTGTAAAAATCGACAGTTTTCCATATTTACATTCAGTACGAGCTCCACCTCATATTAATGTGAACGTGAACTGATCCTTCCTGTGCATTTTTCAAAATAAAGCCTGAGGCAAACAATTCAGTCTAAATGTCAGATTTCAAATATGCGGTGTGGCAGCAGAGGAAAGCAGCCTTTTATTACTGTTATGAAGATGAAAGCTAAATGTTAGTGTGTTAATACAGTAATAACAGCACATTAATTTACTGTATAAACGGGTGTTGGATGAATTGTTTCATGCAGAGGTCTGCAGGGCGGCGTACAGATGGATGTTAACTTGAGATAATTACAGATTAACGAGGCCCAGAAGCTTCATATGGAAATCATCTCTGTGACTTTACTGAAAGGTCGTCTCTGTCATCACGCTAATTTCATCCAACAGCACCATGTGATGGTTTAATGAGCGCCTGTGTGTGACACACGGCCGAGGTGTGTGTGTGTGTGTGATTATGGGCATATACTGTTAAAGTGAGGCCAGGTTATTTTTACATGCATCATCATTTTAGGAATTATAACAGTAAAAATGATCCAAGATCAGGATGTGATTAATAATTAGGTTTTAAAAACACACCTGATGCATCAGCAGAAAGTGATGATCTTTCAGGAAAAGATGCTAAAATGAAGCGTCAGACTATCTGATATGTATTGATACCTGCTGAGTGTTTGTCATTGATCTGCTCAGACGTTTACTTCAGCCCATCTTGTGATGCTCAAACTGCAGAGTCAGAACAGCGGGAGATTTTCCAACACGCTGTGAACACGCTGTGAACACGCAGAGTGTTTCAGAGCAAACGTTTGCAGCAGGAACGGAAAATCTTCCCTAAAGTGGATTTAAAGTGGATCAGTGTTGGCTTACAGCAGGCAGGAATCCATTACTACTTTCATTATGTCACACAATTACACCGAGTACCTTTTCTAAATGCAGCTGACCCAGATTACTCTCACACTGTAATTACAGTCGTGGCTGAATCGCTCTGGATGTAATTACAGTTCACAGCTCATGTATATTATCATTCCTTATCTCTGCTCATCGAGTCATCTGAAAGTCATGAAATCAGCTCAGACTGAAGACTTGTTTGGACGGGAGAAGGTTTATGAGCGAGAAAACAAAAGATCTGTTCATCAAGTATCCAGAACAAACCAAACATTCGCACGGCTTCGCCTTCAAACACTGATCAGCCCCCACTGAGACTCTCTCACCCAGTGTGTTTATTTATTTGTTGCTGTTGCAGCTTTGGTTGGTTGTTTATTTGTTTGGTTGTTGTTTCAGTTGTTGTTTGTTTGTTGCAGCTGGTTGTTTGTTTGTTGGTTGTTTAGTTGTTGCAGCTGGTTGTTTGTTTGTTGTTGGTTATTTGTTATGTTGTTTGTTTGTTGGTGCAGCTGGTTGTTTGTTTGTTGTTGGTTATTTGTTATGTTGTTTGTTTGTTGTTGGTTATTTGTTATGTTGTTTGTTGTTGCTGTTGGTTATTTGTTGTGTTGTTTGTTGCTGTTCGTTATTTGTTGTGTTGTTTGTTGCTGTTGTTGCTTATTTGTTGTGTTGTTTGTTGCTGTTGTTGGTTATTTGTTTGTTGCTGTTGTTGCTTATTTGTTGTGTTGTTTGTTGCTGTTGTTGGTTATTTGTTTGTTGCTGTTGTTGGTTATTTGTTTGTTGCTGTTGTTGGTTATTTGTTATGTTGTTTGTTGCTGTTGTTGGTTATTTGTTGTTTGCTGGCTGGTGCAGTCGGTGCTTTGAGCAGCTCTGCTGTGACGTCGGGTCAACAACCATCAGTGAGGATAAAGCGACTGAGGCGACAGGAGCATGATGGGAGAAATAAGTGCAAAGAGAAAAAAAGCAGCATGAAGTGTCAATTCGAGTTCCCATCAGCCCCCAGTGTGACGGGGGGGGAGGGGGGGGGGTTTGATTCATAATTCTACACCGATATCATTTATGCATTTTTTACTGTGCTTGTTTTATTTTTTAGTATCATTTTGTGTGTGTGTGTGTGTGTGTGTGTGTGTCTTTTCATTTCTCCCTCAGTTCTTGTGCTCTGTGTTTACAGTAAATCCTTGAAGCCATTTTAAATCTCACACGTCTTCTGTCTAAAGCTCCATTATGTGGGACAGACATCAATTTAAAGGAAACAGTTGCCAGGCAACCAGCAGGTATTTCCAGGAAGTTACAGGTCCTGACCAGGAAAAGGCAGCACATAACTCTTTATTATAAGTTAGTTTTACTCGTCAAACAAACCAGATGGATCACGTTAATCAGATTTAGAGCTGCAGGTTGGAGGATTTGATCACCTGTAAACAGAGGCAGGCTAGCTGTTTCCCTCTGTTTCCAGTCTTTCTGCTAAGCTAAGCTAACCCGCTGTAAGCTGCAGCTTCAGTGGATCACTGTGATCATTTACTTAGACCACCTTTACATTTAACAAGAAAGCACATCAGCTCATCTGTCAAAATGCTGAACTCTCCCTTTAAACAAGCACTGATGTGGCGGCGTTTGATCGTACAAACCGAACTAAATTAGTGGAGCAGCAGCAGGAACGTTCACTCAGCTGTTCAGAAACGAGGACGGCTGATCGATACCAGCTGCTGAAGTCAGACTGAGCGTGAGTCGACCTTCGTAGAGCTGAAACGCAGAGCAGAGCCTCTGCTGGGAACTGAAACTCAAACCAAACCTGATCTTTATTCATCCTGAGGCTCCGTCAGCCGCAGGTTGTGGTTTCGTTTCAGATTCAGGTGAAGAAATCACCTTTTAAAACACACCAGCCTCTAAAAGTTAAACTTCAACATGCAGGCAACGATGTTATAAAAGGAAAATAAAAACAGATAAATCTCTTCAGACGGAGCAGAAACGTCAGCAGATCAAACTCAGTCGGTCAGAAGCTCCAAAGTTTCAACATTTGTTTTGGAAAGTTTCAGTGTTCAGAAAACACACACTGCCCCAGTGATTTCAGACATTAGCACCTGTTTAAATCCAGTTTGAAACCAGTTTAACTCTGTGAATCCCAGCGAGTCCTCGTGTGCTGAAGGTCAAAGGTCCTCACAAACACAGATCACACACACCTCCATGCCCACAACACACAAACACAAACACACAAATGAGGGCAACATGTTCCATCTGAGCACAGCTGATGTCTTTTAACAGGATCAGACGAAGTCAAACTGTGAAGAAAATCTGTGGAGAAAATTCAAATCATCGGCTTGATGAGGCTCAAACCGTGTGTGTGTGTTCGTTTAACCTACAAAGTGAGGACACGTGTGCAAACTGAGGTCATCTCGTCCAAATTCAGCGTCTTTATTCAAAGACACGACGGAGGACTCGGCTTTCTGGTCATTAATGAATCGTTTGGGTTCCTGGTTGGTGGTTTGTCTTTTGTTTGTTGCAGCTGGTAGTTTGTTTGTTTGTTTGTTTGTCTTTCTCAGGGTCACGTTGACTGTTTGTACTGAGGGAGCTCATTAAAAACAGTAAAATCTGCATTGATAGAAACAGCACTGTGTCTGTATTTTACTTTTCGTCAGAGTCTGATTTGCTGAATCTGGCTTGCCTGGATATTAAAATACTTAAATAATCTGTTTATTTCTGCGATATCTCACTGTTTATTTCAGGAAAATCGTCTTCCTGCTCACACAAGTCGATTTAGTTTGTTTACACACACTCACAATATCTTATTTTTAGAAGGAAAAAAAAAACAGGCACATTATCAAACTCAGCTAAAGTCAATTTAGATCAAATCATAAATGAAAATCTCTTAATAATGTGTGATCTGTATGTGAGAAAATGTACCAAATACACAGCACAGCCAGTAATTAATATTAAAAAGGTAACGTAATGATTTTATCAGTCAGCTGTCGGTGTCTCTCTGTTTCATGTTTGACGCGTCTTTATACTAAAACCACCTGAACATTTTATAAATTAGATATGTTCATGACCCTAACCCTAACACCTGTAATTTATCAAACAGCACCAGATGTCATAAAATAAATGAACAAAAATCCTCCCTAAAAGCATATTTGTCATTTTGCCAAGCTGATAAAAAAAAACAATATTCAGGATTTAATCAATTTGACAAAATACGACAAACTGAAAACCTCAAACTGACACCAACTGATAAAAATAACAAATGATGATAAAAATGCACTTTATCTTAATTTCTGCAGCGTTTAGAAAAGCTTTTCATTTCATCGGTCGCAGCTTGAAGACGAAGCTTCCTCAGTAATTTTATTTTCCAAAACTGAATGAACTGAGTGCAAATAATCAGTAAATTGCTGGAAATAATAATCGTTAGTTGCAGCTGTGACGTCGAGATAACGAGGCTGAAATTACTGCGAGGAACAACAGAGGGATGAGTGTGTGTGTGTGTGTGTGTGTGTGCGTGTGTCCCCTTTTCATCAGTCGGCCTCGAAAGCTTCCCACGCCACCGCTGACTGAGCTGCTGCATCACATGACAGCCACTGTGTGTGTGTGTGTGTGTGTGTGTGTGTGTGTGTGTGTTCACGGTCTCTTACACAACAGGCGTTACAGAACTGATTCAGGTCGGAGTTTGATCCTCACACAGATCGATAACGCTCACCCCGACACCACCTTTGATAAAAAGCAGTTTAATAAATCTGACTCTCAGACTAAATTTAAAGGTTGAAGTTCTGCAGATTTAATGTTTACGTCATTTTCATCATCTTAGTTGACTAATTATTGAGACATTTCACAGAATAACAGAAGACTTTGAGCTGCTGGTGGTTCTCGTCCTCTCAGGATCATAAATATCAAAACTTCATGGAAATACAGCAAATGATTATCGAGTCCGGACAGTTTTAATATAACAGGAAACAGAAATAAAAATAAAGTACTGTTATGTATAATATCAGTATTATTCCTCTGTGAAATGAGTCTTTCATTTATATTTAAACTGGTATTTAGAGTATTTATTATTTGTGATGAAACGAGATCATCCCGATCAGACAGATTCAGCTCTGCAGGCGACTGATCGATCACATTATTCGCCATTATTGGAAAAAATAATCAAAACCTAAAGACAAAGCGGCCGCTGACTCGAGGGCTGACGGGCGAGTGTTTGAATAAAAATGTGCAGCAGCAGAAAGGATTCGAGCTGCAGCACAGAAACGTCCGATTACATGATGTGAGATGTGCACACGCTCCAGCTTACACATCGGCAGCGAGCGAATCCTGCAACAAAACATCACCTCAACCCGCAGGAAAAGACGCTAAACGACAGTTAGACCAGAATGTAAATGAGGTTTTTACAAAGATCTTTATTGTTCATGTTTGTGGAGACAAACGGAGAGTTTCCTGTGAGATCATCGGGTCTGATCTTCTTCTGCTCTGCATAAATAAATACTGTAATTCACTTTATCTCCAACAAGATTACAGGTCTGTGGTCATGCTAGTGCTGTCAGTCATCACACAGCAGGACACTAACCAGCTGGATGGATGAAAAATGGAGAGACGACTCTGCTATTCTTAGATCCTCAGCGTCAGTCTGCTTCCACCTGCAGCTCCCATTTTCTGCCGAGTGCGACTGAACCACGAAGAAATCACGACGTCATTTTCAGGTTTCAGAGCCGCTGAAGCGTCTGCAGGTGTGGACGAGATGTTTGCAGCTGTACAGCCTTTAAAGACTTTATTAACCTTTACAGCAGCTTCTGATCGAATGTGACGGAAAAATCTGTCTTTGCTCCGTCAAGATTCAAGAATGAAGAATCTTTATTTGTCATTATGGTTGAGCTGATTAAAACAAAATCTTATTATCTCACCACTTTTAAACCAGGTGTGTTGGAAATAATCGACACTACGATGCATCTCGATGTTTTGTTGAGTGATTCTTCATCGATCAGTAAAGTCAATAATCGATTATCAGATCAGTTTTCTGTCATTTCGAGTCGCCGTGTTTCCATTTTAAAACCGCGACAAGATGTCAGGAAAAAGAAATCAAACCACCGTGAATTTTTTAAAAGATGAAGTTTGTACTGATGGAGGAAAATAAAGCATGGAGAGAGATGTGACAGTGAGATGATCGATATCGATTGATGATCAGTGAGGTCACTGATGTTTCCACCTCTGAAAGTGGGTCAGAAAGTCGAGTGTGACCGTGTGACTGCAGAAAGGCCGGTTACATAAAACTAAAGGGTTTAAGGGCAACACACACAAGAACATCCACACACACACACATCAGTACAAACACACACACACACATTAGTACAAACACACACACACACATTAGTACAAACACACACACACACATTAGTACAAACACACACACACACATCAGTACAAACACACACACACACCAGAACATCCACACACACATCTATACATTCACACACACACCTATATATTCACACACATCAGTACAAACACACACACACACACACATCAGTACACACACACACATCAGAACATCCACACACACATCTATATATTCACACACACACATCAGTACAAACACACACACTCACACACACACACACACACATCAGTACAAACACACACACACACATTAGTACAAACACACACACACACATCAGTACACACACACACACACACACACTCACTCCTCCCGTCCATGCGGATCAATCGGCTGATTGATGGATAAATGAAGCTCGGCCGTCGTTTCTTTTTCAGACTTCAGTTTCTCAGTTTCCTCTGATTGTTTCCTCCAAACATCATGAAGATTTTTACTTCCTGCTTTCACATCGCTGACACGTTTTCTTTGTTTTTTATTAAAGAAAAAGAAAAAAGCTCTGAACGGAGGCAGAAACATGCTGAACGTCGATCAGCTGATTTTAATGCTGCTGTGCATTAACGAGTTTTCTTCCTCGGAGATCAAACCTACAAAAACAGCCTCAGCGTTGGATTACGAGCGAGCCGTTTGAAGCTGACCCATCTGTGAACCTCATTCCTCAGAGAAGAGTCAACAGATCAGGACTTTATTAGAATTACACAGCTTTATGACATCAGGAGCCTTTGGTGTGTGAAAGACACAAGTTTAGGCCAGAGGGGGATTATTTACAGATTACAGAGTAAGGACAGCTTTCGAATTCAGGTTGGACTCGTTCCCACGTCCTCCGAACGCACCTCCATCAGGACGAGCCTCAATAACTAACATTTAAAACGTTTTTTTTTTGTTTTTCACATGAGAAAGAAGAAGATTCATCCAAAAATCTTCATTACAAGTCCTGCATCAAAGTAAAAACACCTTTAAGTATAAAAGTACAGAAAAGTTCAATCTGAGATCATTCGTGTAATCTGATATATCTTTTATATTATTACTGTTGTTTTACATGTTTTCATTCAACGTGTTGTGCTGTTCATCCACAGGAGGAGTTAAAGTTGTTTCTACTTGAACAACAAATGAAGTTTAAAGCTCTAAAAACCGTTAAAACTGCAGAGAGTCCGTTTGAGCGTTAAAGAGTTAAACATCCGTCGACGGTATGAAGTCAGACCTCCGCTTCACCTCAGGGAATTATCTCCTACATGCACCAGTTTACCTCTTCATATATCTCATTACAGCCTCAAATCCCTCCAGACAGAGTGTGTGTGTGTGTGTGTGTGTGTGTGATATAATATGATATATTCTGCACATATTTCCTGCGATCATTGGATCTTTGCGTCTCTGGTTTTCATTCTTTTACCTTATATAGTTTGTTGAAAGATGATTTTTCTGAACACGTCCAGCCTCCAAACTGCAGGATGAAATATTCGTTTCTTTACGTTTCGACACACAAACGTTTCTCGGCAGCTCTTTTTGAAACCGGTAAAGTCACGTGAAGGCAGAAAAGAGTCTTCTGATGTAAGTTTGATTAAATAAAAAAGCACCGACGTGCCCACGAAGTCCTCAAATATCAATCAAGACACATCACGTTGCTTTGATTTAAAATTAAAGGTGACGTTTTCATCTACACCTGGTGCTGGTTTAAAGTGTGTGTGTGTATGTGTGTGTGTGTGTGTGTGTGTGTGTGCGTGTGTGTTCATCAGTGTAAACCCCAGATTTCCTCTCTAGATTACAGATGAGTTGTAATGTTCAAAATATCAGCAGGTTTCTTCTTATTTATCAGAATCATTTTTTATTTATTCACACTGGTTGTGACTGAACGTCTCAGCTGATGTCATCAAACGTTTACCGGCGATCATCTTTGGTTTGTTTGTCAACATAACGGTAACGTAAAGTCACGTGATCCATCGAGAAGTTGGTAAAACAGCAAACCACCTCTGGAAGTACAGAAATCTGATTTATCAGAGAAAAAACCTGCTGCGTTTTCTTCTGGACGGACACCAATCTGCATACAGGTATGTGAGGTATGTGCGCACACACACACACACACACACACACACACACACACACACACACACTCCGTTATCAGTGGTGATAACAGGAAGTGGTTTTGTTCTCGGCCTTCATCGTGGTTCAGGACTGAGGCCGAGTCCTCCTCCTGCAGAGTAAATTCATCTTTTCTAACCTGTTTAAAAAAAAAAAGCAGCTCCTTCAATACAAACATGTTTTAAACATGCAGATCTGTTCTGCTGCTGAAACAACACGTGTGAGGAAACAGTATTTTCTTTCTATCTTTATCCTGTTATCCTCTCTGCCTATGAACGAATAAATAAACACGTTACAAAGAACACGCATGTCAGCATGATCTCCATCCTCTCCAGAGTAAACTGAGTAATAAGAATCATCATTCGGTACATTTCAGCGCGGCGTGAAGTCGCTGAAGCTGCTCAGACTGATGGAGGGTTTGAACATCTACATGATGGGAGCAAACTAATGAAGGCGAAACAGAGCAGCTCCTAACCAGCCGACCGGCCGCTAACAAGAGCAGCTCTGCACAAACAGCCTGCAGGCCTTCGACAGGGAGGAAGACGAGGAAGACTTCACAGAAACAGGACCACAAACGTTCAGTCCATACGGGGGGAACCGTCATTTACGCTGAGCCGTCCACCTGAAACGTGCTCACAACAAAGCACGACGAGCAAAAACACGCCACACACAGGAAACAGCAACGATCACAGGAACCAGCGCTCACCTGGACGAGATAACAGGACAGAGATTTTTAACAAACTCTCGTCAACAAAACGAGCAGAAAAATGGAGAAGAAATAATCGATTTAAAGTTTTCATTGGCGACTCAGCAGCTGTTCATGCTGTCGCTGCAGGGATCACTTCATTTCTAGGAGACTCACATAAACTGTTATCAGCCGTTTAAAGTGGCCGAAGCCTTTCCAAGTCATTAAAATAAAAAGATTCGCCCAAACACAAGCTGAACGTGTGAACGACAGGAAGCTGAAATACTCGACGTCTGCAGAAGATTTAAAAGCTGCTGCAGGATCAGGATCAGTTCATTTCATCACTGTTCACTGAAATACAGCTTCTGTTATCTGTCGCCGCACCACAATGACTGCTGAATAATTTTAAAGTTCTTCATGTAGAACAAACTATATTTTCTCCTCCTCTTCCTCCAGTCTGTGACCATTCATCACCACCAGCTTTGACCTTCACAGTAACCGACAAGTTATTTTCCCTCCTCCATCCTGAGAGTTCAGTATTTCACAGGCGAAAAGAAAAACTAGAGAAAGAATTAACGTTGTTTTGTTTAAAAGGATGTTTTTCTGTTTTCTGACTCGTCACAGCGTCTGTATGTGAAATATTCTGTGACGTCTTTTCTTTTCTTTTCTTTTCTTTCTGGTGCTCAGACTCTTATTCTGGAGTCTGAATCTGCTTTCAAACTGTGCATTTAGAAAAACTTCTGCACTGTTACCTGTTTTTTTTTTTATTTCCTTTTAGCTGAGCGTCTTTCAGTCACACGAGGTCTCACTGATCAATGAACAGGATGATGTCATCAGGATGACGTCATCGGGATGACGTTATCAGGATGACGTCATCACTTTGCAAACGAGACCAGTGTCACTTTAAACATCAGCACGTTGAGGAAGCAGCAGAAATCACAGCAGCACTGAAATGTCATCGACCGACAGTTTCACATTTACTGACATTATTCTGAGCGTCTGCTGACATATGTGTTCACACACACACACACACACGCACAGACGAGGAGCTGCTGCAGAAAATCAGTAAATCGTCATCGATCATCAGTTTCTATAATTATTCGTTTACATCTCGTTAACAGTCACATCAGCGTCGAAGCTTCTTCTGATTAAAAACCAGCAGAAGCTCGAACGTTTCTTTACTGACGCACAAACACTCGGCCTGCCGTCCTCCGACTCGTTCGTCGACTCCTCCAAACCTCCGTCTGAAAACCAGCCACACACACTTTCATAAAGAAGCCTGACTGACATCGTTTCCTGACCACGTTAGTTAAAGTGTGTTCATCCACTTTCAGCTGCTCCCAACCAAACAATGAAAACACTGACGATGAGAAATCACAGTCACATCTTTGGAAACAGGTTAAAGCCTTTTTCATCTCTCAGGACTTGTTTTAAACACACATTCAGCAACAAGCAGACAGAAAACAGTCTGCAGGAACCTTTCAGCTGCTGACCGATGAGCTTTAGATCTGAAATCACACACCAGGAGAGAGAAGCTGCGTCTGTCTGAGGAAGATCCCGCTCGGTTTCTGAAAACGACTCAACGTAAAGTCCAGTTCTGCTCCGACGTCAAACTGCACGAGAGAGTCCAAACATCCAGATTCACCTGAAACTCAAACTCCTGAAGACGAGAGCCGATCGACGAGTAGCTGCTGACGTCACTTTCACCTCTGCTGCTACAACACTACTACAACACTACAAAACTACTCTGCTACAACACTACACTGCTACTCTGCTGGTCCACTGGTGTGTTGTGTGTTCAGATTGGCTCTCTGATGTTTTTCTGACCCTCACAGGAGAATAACGTGTAGTTTTATGAACAGTATGTCGATTTCATTTCAGCTGAACAGAAAATTATGAGCGGTCCACTGAGCGGCTGGTTACCATAGCAACCAGCATCCCAGTGTGTCACATCCTCCCGACTGTCGCCACCTCAGGTTGAAGATGTGGTGCAGTTTTCTCAGATTAAGTTAAAGTAGAAGTTCTGCTTTCAAAGTAAAAGTATGGAAGTAAAAGCACAGAAGCTTTTAAAATAAAAGTTCTTGTTAAACCGAAGGACTCAATCACTACATTATATACATAATAATATATATAAAATATTTTATTATATATTACATTATATACTGAAGTGTTGATCACATCACTGTGAGCTGTTTTTTTTTATTTATATACATCTGTGTAGTTTATCTTGTATTTGGGATGAATCGATATGCAAAGTAACTAAAGCTTCAAAATAAAAGTAGTGGATTTACCTCAGAAATGTACAGCAGGAGGAGGAAGACAGAAATACTCAAAAGCTCCTCAGAATTAAAATCAAATCAAAATCGGCTCGAGCTTCACGTGGAAACAGTCCAACACGTTCAGAGTACAAACGTCAATACGTGTTTGTTCACAGCAGACACACGATCGATAGCAGACACACACACACACACACACACACACACACACACACACACACACACACACGATGCAGGAAACGTGCAGGCGGCTCATCGGCCTCACCGATCAGCTGCAGCTCCGAACCAGAACCAGGAGAGACAGGTCGACCTTTTCACCTGTGTGTGTGTGTGTGTGTGTGTGTGTGTGTGTGTGTGTGTGTGTGTGTGTGTGTGCCAAACGAGTCCTCGGAGCAGAAAAGTTGCTTTCATGCGTTTTATGCAGAGATGAACAGTCGACACATTTCAGAGTAAAAGTCTCATCAGCAGCATCACAAGATGAAGCATCTGAACACACACACACAATTTCACACACACAGCTCACACACACACACAGCTTCACACACACACAGCTCACACACACAGCTCACACACAGCTCACACACAGCTCACACACACAGCTCACACACAGCTCACACACACACAGCTTCACACACAGCTCACACACACACACACACACACAGCTTCACACACAGCTCACACACACACACACACACACAGCTTCACACACACACACAGCTTCACACACACACACACAGCTCACACACACACACAGCTCACACACACACAGCTCACACACACACAGCTCACACACACACACAGCTTCACACACACACACACACACACACACACACACACACACACTCCTGCAGACCTTCATGAAGCCAAACAGACAGACTGACATCAAACTCACATTTTAAAATAAAAATCAGGTTTGTCAGCTCCAGTTTCACTTCCTGACACTTTCTTCTTCTTATCATCATCACATCATTATTTTCTGTGCAGCTGCTGCCAAAGTGATGCATGAAAATCACACAGTGTACCAGAGAGAGAGCGCGCGGACCTCAGTGGAAAAATGATGTTTTTAACATGTGTTTGCTTCCTGGTGATATCAGGCTCTTTATAAAACCTGACATCTGGATGTTTTCTGATTAAAATCACTGGCTGCTCAGTTCGGCTGCATTTAAATGACTGCAGGAGTTTTTTTTGGAAAAATTGCTTGGACTTGGTTCATTACAGCGAACAAGAAACGGATGAACCAACTCTGCAAAGAGACACTCATGAAACCATAAATATCATTCATGAATAATATTTATGCCGAATTAAAGCCACGTTTCTCTCGGTGAGTTTGCAGCGTTAAAATCTTTTCCACCTTCTCAGTTTCTTTGCCAACAATCACCATCAGATTCAAGCGCTCGTGTTTTCCGCGGAGTCCGCCCGCTCTCTCTGCCCGCAGCCGTCACTCACCGTCGGCGCTGCGGCCGGCTGCAGCTCCGGGAGCCGCTGCGCTTCCTCCGCGGAGCCGCTGGAGCTCCACGCCGCAGACCGCGCGTCAGAGTCCGCGCCGCGCGTCGTGCAGTCCGGCAGGCTGCAGGAGGAGCCGCGCTGCTCCGCGCCCTGCATCCTCCTCCTCCTCCTCCTCCGCAGCAGGGGCGTGTCCGGGCAGGTGGGCCGGCAGGCGGAGCCACAGGTGAGTCAGACCGGAACTCACCTGCAGGAGGTCACGTGTCAGACTTTATACTTTAAAAGTACTTTAAAAGCACGTTAAACTGTTAATTAAAGAATAAAACACCGACTGCAACACGTGAAGCATCAGTAATCATAATCAGTGATGAAACAAACACTTCACCTGCAGGCAGGTCGGCTCAGGTTGTCAGAGTAACTCACAGAAAAACACAAAATCAGACAAACGAGGAAAACCAAAAGTTCTCAAACGGCCTGAAGACTCTTACTTTGACTTTGAGTCGATATCATGTAAAGTCATTTAGTAAAACTGGAAACTTCCAGCTGAGCACAGGCCAGATGTTCATCAGAGCGACTGTTACACCTGTGCTTTGTCCTGCAAGTGCACCTGGGAAATGTAGTTCTCAAAGGTTAAACAGCATCAACAGCAGTCATCAAACTTCTCGTTCCTGCTGCAACTTTAAATGTAGAAAAACGTTAAATAATCAACAAAAAGTTTCTCCTGCTGAAGCTTTTAAGGGTCAGATGCTTTTGTTAAATTTTGTCGCCTCAGTAAAGTAGAAACGTCTTTATTGATTCAGGCTCCAGGTGACTTTTCAAAATAAAATATATGACAGAGGAGCCAGTTCCTCTCCGGGGGATTGTGGGTAATGTAGGCGTCAGGTCTCTTTTGATGAGAGAAGATTCAAGACCTGAAACCAGCAAAAGACTGAAGGAAGAAAAGCTTTTAATTTAACAGTGTGTGTGGATGAAATAAAGCCGGTGGGGCTTCAGAGAGCTGCTCATCTCAAACTGAGGAAAATAATGAGAAGGATGAAGATGAAAGTGACTCATAAACACTGAAAACACGTTTAAATGTTTTCATTCGATTCATGTTTTTGACATAAAAACGTTTTATTTTAAAATCTCTGCTTGAACTTTCTGCTGTTTGTGTTTTATTGGGATGTTTGTGTGTTTTATGGAGTCTTTTATTTTTGGCCTGATGATGTTTACAGATCAACATTTTGTCCTAAAAAGCAAAGCCGAGTCTCATTTTAACTTTATTTACTTCATTAAATTAGTTTTATACCTCCAAGCTTTGTTTGAACCCACACAGGTTCTTTTATTTATATTTTACTGAAGATGTGAAAAATAAGAAGAGCAGGTTTTATTTTACAAGTAAAAAGACTCATTAGGCAGAATATTGTGTTGTTGTTGTTGTGTGTTAAAGTGTCGCGTTAAGTGTTAATGTGTTTGTCACTTTAATGCCGCAGATGATGAAGATCATTTTTATCACTTTAATTATGCTGGTTGATCCTCAGGAATCAATAAAGTTTCATCTTAATCCACAATAAAAGCTGGTTTCTTTTATTATCTCTTATAATCTGCAAAGTGCTGACAGCAGTCAGTAAATGCCGGAGCATAAAACTGAAGTATAAAGCAGACAGAAATAGAAATCTAAGTTTTTTTATTCGAAACTAAATGAAGCGATGAATAAAAAATGAGCTTTACCTGACAGACAGAAAGAAAACTAATGTTGAACTTGGAGATTTGCAGAGATGTTGATGTTTTCTTTCATTTATGAACGAATGATCAGAGTCTTATCTTCTATCAGAGGAGTTTGTCTTCATACCTGAACGAGTCTGGAGAAGGTGAAAGTGAAACTTCAGTCCGCTCCAGCGTTCAGCTCCACGGACAGAAACACACCCCTGCTCCCCGTCCAGGTAACGTCACCTGGCTGCCGACGCCTCAGCAAGCAGCTCCTGATGGAGAGAAGATCCTGAACGTGTCGATCCGCAACGAGTTTCATCTGCAGAGGGAGCAGATTACCACAGGTAAACATGTTTATAAGACACACACACACACACACTCACACACACACACACAGATGTGGGTCTTTAGGTCAGCACTCTGATGAAAAGTCATTAAACTGATTATCTGCTGACCTGCTGCTGCTTCCACTTAATTCACATCAGAGGAAATTATCAGCCAAGGACAAACCTGTGTGTGTGTGTGTGTGTGTGTGTGTGTGTGAGTGTGTGTGTGTGTGTGTGTGTGTGTGAGTGTGTGTGAGTGTGTGTGTGTTGAACTGTGAACTCTGACAGTCGTAACTCTTATCACTTTAATGGACGGCAGAAATCAGGCCGAGAGCTTTTAAAATGTTTTTGGTCCAAAATCTACCAAAGTGAACAGACTTTACTTTCAGCCTCCGAGTCTGAAGTGCTGATATTTTACCTGAATATTCATTTACCTGAGTGTTTATTTACCTGAACATTCATTTACCTGAATATTTATTTACTTGAGTATTTCCATTTTCAGTCTTATTTTACTTCCGCTCTGCTTCATCTGAAATAAATATTTGACTTTTTTCCACATACGAATCTTTTGTTGAACTGCTGGTTGTGTTGTGGTGTAAAAACTATGAAGCAGTATAAAAGTACCTGAAAATGAAATATTTTTCTGTGCATTGATGGAAGAAGTAATCAGAGTCTTTGCTGAAGTAAAAGTAATATTATTGAGTATTATTACGTTGGAAGTGGCAAAAGTAAAAGTCGTCATTATGAAGAATAATTGGTGATTGCTGGACTATAATTATTGATCATTGATGATTTCATGACTTTAATGCTGCAGATAAAGGTGCTGACTGATCATTTTATCTACTGCTGCTATTAATTACTCATAGAAATCTGTCACATTAATGCAGTGAAGTAAAAGTATTAAATCTATAAAATGTAAATATTTCATTACTAATAAATGATAAAATGAATTTAAATTGTTTTGGAACATTTTGGTCAAAACTTAATTTCTTGTAAATATGATGAGGATGATGAGGTGTGATGAGGATGATGAGGATGATGAGGTGTGATGAGGATGATGAGGTGTGATGAGGTGTGATGAGGATGATGAGGATGATGAGG
>JBAJHX010000033.1:23736281-23748610 GCA_037176925.1 Amniataba percoides
GTGTGTGTGTGTGTGTGTGTGTGTGTGTGTGTGTGTGTGTGTGTGTGTGTGTGTGTGTATGTGTGTGTGTGTGTGTCTGTGTGTGTGTGTGTGTGTGTCTGTGTGTGTATGTGTGTGTGTGTGTGTGTATGTGTGTGTGTGTGTGTCTGTGTGTGTGTGTGTGTGTGTGTGTGTGTCTGTGTGTCTGTGTGTCTGTGTGTGTGTGTGTTGGGAGTCTCATTACATTGCATGAAGAAGAAGAAGAAGAAATAATCCTGTTTTTTTCAGCTTTACTTTCAGGAAACTTTCGCTGTGGTTTGCTTTGTTTTTTCAACTGGACACAATAAAGTTTGTGTTTGAATGCGACACACCCGCAGTGGACGGAGGCCAGAAACTGTGAACTCCTCCAGACGGAGGCTCAGAAACCTCCCAGCAGCACTTTCTGTGTTTTCACTTCATTCCTTGAATGTCTGACAGAGTTTCTGGTAAAAGTGAGCGCTCAGACAGAAAATAAAATGTTTTCTTCTTCCTTCCTAAGAAACAAGGTTGAGCTCTTGTTGATCTTTGACAGTGAATTTGGTAATCTAATCCCACAGCCGAGGACGTAACGCAGTCTGAGCTGAGGAGGAATTAAAGCTGCAGCTCAGATCGAGATCACAAACTAAACCCAGATACAAACTTAACTACATTTTTTAAACCGGTTATGACTTTTAAAGTATTTTCTTTCACTCATTAGTGGTTTTTATTGGTGGAGGTCTGACAGGAAGTGATGCAACTGTGATCCAGTGTTACTGTTTCCTGTTAACCTGCTAATGCTAATGCTACATTTCTTCCATTAAAATACCTAATTACTATAATAGGTACGGGGAGCTTTTATTGTGAAGAAGCCACAGGAAACAGAACATAGAAACTGACTGATGGTTCTTTAAAAGCTCGTCTATAAAACAAAACATTAGTTTGTCAGAGGACCCGGAAACAGCTAATTATGAGAAATGAATCTTCTATTACTTATTTATTTGTATATTCACATATAAACATATTTATTTCTAAGACATGAGCTCGTGATCGTCAGCAGTTTGTCATCGAGCACTGAGATCTGTTTTAAAGCAGGAGTCAGCTGTAAGCATCAAAACTGAATTTGTCCTCGTGGACAGACGGACGTGATGACGCTAACGCTAACGCTAACGCTAACAACCTGTGAGCGTGACGGCAGCAGAGCCGAGTCTCTCTGCAGCGTTAAACAAAGCTCCCTGAGGTGGACTGAATAATGACTCATTGTTAAACACAGACTTCACAGCGTCTGTAATAGCAGAGTTTAGCAGAGCAAAGCCTCCATCACACGCCGGCTCACAGACACAGACGCCCCACGGCCGCAAGCACAGACGCTGTGCTGAGGTTTCTGCAGACTCACAGCACCAGGAACCAGACCGGACCACAGACCGGATCACAGACCGGACCACAGACCGGACCACAGACCGGACCACAGACCGGATCACAGACCGGATCACAGACCAGATCACAGACCGGATCAATGACCGGATCACAGACCGGATCACAGACCGGATCACAGACCGGATCACAGACCGGATCACAGACCAGACCACAGACTGGATCACAGACCGGATCACAGACCGGATCAATGACCAGACCACAGACCGGACCACAGACCGGATCACAGACCGGACCACAGACTGGATCACAGACCGGACCACAGACCGGATCACAGACCGGACCACAGACCGGACCACAGACTGGATCACAGACCGGACCACAGACCGGACCACAGACCGGACCACAGACCGGATCACAGACCGAGAGTTCACAACCTTCCAGCTGCAGCATCACGCTACGTTACATTAGATGAAACTATATTTTGTGCACATGAAGAAGAAGTCTCGGCCGGTCATGTGACCTGCGGCCTCTCTTCCTGTCCGTGTCACGAGCAGGTGCTGAGCAGCAACACGACTTCTCTCCTCGTCTATTTTAATCTCTGACATCTCGCATGCCAGGAAGTTAATCCGCTGTCACCGTGGTTACGGCTGCAGCAGGCTGGCCGGGCACCAGATTCGATTGGCTGTCAGGAAGGACCCAGTGTAACAACAACAACAACAACAACAACATCAACATCAACAACAACAACAACAACAACAACATCAACATCAACATCAACATCAACATCAACAACAACAACAACATCAACGACGACGACAACGACAACAACAACGACAACAATAACAACAACGACAGAACTTTATTTTCTCCTTTTTGATGTATTTTAGTAAAAAGCCTCCATGTTCTCATCTGTTGTCAATAAATTCACTGTAACATCCACATTTCACATTAAAAGCCTCCCAACAACAGGAAGTGACACCTTCTGTAAACTTACAATCATCAACGTTTTGCCTCAAAGGTTTTGATGTGCGCATCTTTAAAGGCAGACGATTAATGATTATTTGTGTACTGATTAATCCATCAGTGTATTCTTGGACTGTAACATGACTTATTTCTGCTGTACAGCTTCAGGCAACAACAGGTTTTTTCCTCCATTGTTACTTACGGTGGGTTTGTGTGCGTAAACGTCTGTTTAAGTATCGATTGATGATAAACTGAACATTTGCTTTTTCACTTTGATCAGCTGCTAAAAAGTTCATAAAGCTTCATAATTAAAAACAGATGATGTTAAATCTGCCAGATTAAAACAGGAAGTACATTTAGAGGTTTCACCCCGGCTAAACACACATAATTTAAATATCTCACTCTGTGTGTGTGTGTGTGTGTGTGTGTGTTAACAAATTGTGCTGTTTGAGGCTTCAGTTTTAAAGGCTCATTAAATTCTCTGCACACAAAAACATGCTGACAGTTAAAAACGTCTGAAGGTTTCTCACAGTTTCAGGCAGAAAACTTCTCAGTACTGATGAACTTTCTTCATCAACGTTTAACGAGCAGCGTTTATAAAACTTTCTCTGCTAAAAACAGAAAAAGTGAATCAGCTTCAGATTGTTCTCATCTTTTTCTCTGTTAAAGATGTGAAACTGCTTCAACAAATCTAAAAAAATAAGGTCGCTCAGTGTCTCGTTACCACCTACACAGGACAGAGTGTGTGTGTGTGCACGTGTGTGTGCACGTGTGTGTGTGTGTGTGTGTGCGCAGCTCAGCTACACGTCACACACTCTGTAATTAAACTCATGTGTTGCCTAACAGCCTGGGCGTTCAGTCCAGTCAAATCCCACACACACACATTCACACACACACACACATTCACACACACACGCGCACACACACTCTCTTTCTGAAATGTTGAAGTGTTAAAGTTTAAATCAGTAACTGACGACCAAAGTCTTCACTCTCATAAACACACTCAGTGAGCGTCCTCACAAAGATAGACACTCACACACACACTCTCACACACACTCTCACACACACACTCTCACACACACACACACACACACACACACACACAGAGCAGTGTGACTCTCTGCTGCCTCCGTGTGGCTGATCGGTGTCACTGCAGCAGCTTCTCTGCAGACCACTGAGACGTTTGATTTTATCTGTGACACATTTAAACTGCCCATCATGATCCTGTTTCCATGACAACCACAAACAGCAGCAGCTCAAAGGCGAGTTTAAACTGGACTCTGAAACTGGCTAAATTTGCACCATGTCAGCAAAATATGAACTGAAATATTACAGATATGAAAAGGAAAGGTGGAGGTGTAAGGTCATTATAACTAAACAACATCATTTACCCTGAATTAGAATATAAAAGGCAAACAGTTGTAAAATTAATATCATACTGTACAATAACAGCGTACAGCAGGTCCTCAACCTGCAGCGTCACCGCCTCCCATAAATCTATGAAGAAAGTCTTATTATTCTGAGTATTAAATTCCTCATAAATATTGTCCTATAACACCAAACTTTAGTTGTTGTTCATGGATATTGTTCGTTATAGAGAGTTTATTTCAATACTGTTAATTGGTTTTCAGTTTTGAAAGGTTCCCTGAGAGGTTTTAACATAAATTAACAAAAGTTGTATTTAATTTCAGTTACTCACAAAAGCTTATGTGACTTATTTAGTTTTAATAGACATGCTGAATACTTTGCTGAAACTTATTTTAATCTAAAATCAGTGTGTCGATGGATTCCTGCGAAACCACAGGCAGAACTGGCCTTCAGCAATCAAAGACATCAAAACCTCAAAATGGCGTCTGAAGAGCCACAGCTTCACCTTTTCTTCATTGTGAGGCATGTTGACAGGTAGTCGCCACCTTACTTCACTTCCTGTCTGCAGGTCGGACTCACCTGGGGCTGCTGTGGAGGGAGGGGGCCGAGCTCGCCTTACGGAAGCCGTCTTTGAGGATGGAGCGCCGCCCCGGCTCTTTCTCCGACCTGGACCGAACCGGAGGGCCGGCGTCGTCTTTGGAGCCCCCCCTGAGCCCCGCCCCCGAGGCACTGAGGGTAATTTCGGAGCGGGACGTCTCGGAGGGGGCCGACGGGTCCAGGTGGGCCAGCGGGGCGAAGCTCAGCTCGATGATCTGCTTGGCGCTGTCGCAGATCTGACTCTGAGCACACAAACACATCGGAGTCACGGCACGACTCGAAGCGAGCTGCGGTTAAAGGCGGCTGCGCCCTCCTACCTGGATCTCGGGAGTGAGGGTGGGCAGGTCGAAGGTGAAGACAGACGTGGATCCTGAGGTCAGAAGGTCGACGCTGTCCAAGCTGCTGTACGAGGTGCCTTTGGCGCGGTGGGACTCCATGATGCTCTCAAAGTGACGGCTGAAGGAGTCCAGGTTGCTGTCGGAGGGTCGACGGGGGCTGCCGATGGAGATGGGAGATTTGAGGCCGCCGTGCGCGTTAGACGACGCCTCAAACGGCCTGAAAAGGTAAAAAAAAAACCACACAACAGCTCATTTTAAAGCCACAGGTCACTAGTGGTCTTTATAATCCGTCTCATGTTACTGTCAGGACACAGAGACAGTCGGAGTGGATTTGACTGAAGGTATTTTTTAAGGGAAACTGAAATGAATCTGTTAAACTTCCTGTGACCTCTCACCCCTTCAGCAGCAGACTGAACACCTCGTCTTCCTCCTTGGTGGCTCTTTGTCGCTGTCTGTCTCCCAGCATCCGCACGCTGGCCCAGCTCACCACTCCTTCCTCTTCCTCCTCCTCCTCCTCTTCCTCCTGCTCGTCATCCTCCCTCCCTCCACCTGTTCGGGGTTTGGTGGAGGCGTCGGCGGGACTGAAGCTGGAGTTTCCGAGGACGCTGCGGTTACTCCCAAAGGCCGAGTCTGCCTCCGCCTCCTCAGTAGCCTCGGCCTCTGCCCGCATCACCTACACAACGATAATCAATCAACCCATCAATCAACCCATCAATCAATCCATCAATCAATCCATCAATCAACCCATCAATCAACCCATCAATCAATCCTTCCAAGACACTCAGATTCCACGAGATGAAGCAGAATACGACTGGTTCAACCACATCACCTCGTCCAGGTCGGTCTCCCTGTAGCACCGCAGCGGCACGGCGTCCAGATCCGTCTCCGAGTACTTGACGGTTTGACGGATGATGCCTGTCTTGGGGGTGGAGCCTCGAGGGTCAGGGGTCACCAGCTCCACCTCCACCTGCCGCACCTCGTGATGTGACAACCTCTGACCTTCACCGCCGCGCCCCGTCCTCTGATTGGCTGGTTTCAGATGCAGGGAGGAGGGAGGGGTGGGGCTGGGTGAGCTGCTGGGCGGCGGCGGCGTGGACGGAGCGACTGCAGGAAGAAAGAGACGTGTTGAATTTATGTTGTACAACAGGTGTAGCACAAGGTTCTGTGCTAGAACATCCTCCATTTTTATTTTTACTGCAGGGAACATCCAGCCAGACTGAGTGAAGATACGTTCATGTTTTACAGCTGTACTGTCCAAAAAGAAAACAAAAACATTTAGCAGTTTATCAAATAACTGATGGGAGGTGAAAGAAAAGTACTACTCTATATATTCCTGTTTACACACCAGTTAATCATTTCCTAATATTAGAACTTATTGATTTTTTCAGTAACACTGGTCTGAAAACCAAAGATAGTTTCAGTTTCTGTCAAATAAATCAGCAGCACACGTGAAAGGTAGTTAACACGGCTCATTAAATAAGACTGAATTTATTAAAAGCACTTTCTTCATACAAATACACAAGTGGAGAAAAGATGCTAAATAAGGGGCAGGAAGTGAGTAGTGATGTGTAGTAACACTTGTGAGCAGAGCTGCAGACTGTAAGTCCTGTTCTAACTGATGTTAAGCTTCAGCTAATTGGCTTAGAGGAGGCTCCTGTAGCTGCTTGTTTACTTCACTGAGTGGGCGGCCAACACAAAAGAAAAGGCACAATGACCTTTTAACCTGCAGGAAACAAAGAACAAATCCTGATAATAACACTGTCACTACTGCAGCTGTGTGTGTGAAACTGTCAGTAAACCGTGATGGGTTTTCTACATGTCATTTTTCTCTACAAGAAAAACACTCAAAAGAGTCATTTTCCAGTACGATGGAGGCATGGATAACTGATATAAATATATAAATGATGGACTGTGGACAAAGGAATTGACAAGCTGTCTAGCTTTGGAGAGACTAACATATATTTTAAAAAAGAAGGAAAAGAACTGACCTTATATGGACTTTTTGTAAACTCGCCACCTTGAATTGTGATTAATTGTACAATTATTACTGTTATTATTATTTTTATTTTTCTCTACTTTACGAATAATGTTTCTTTATCAGTTCGAGCACACCTGAGCACGGCTCATTACAGCAACTGTCAGTTAGTTAAACAAATAAAGAGCATTGGTACCTTTACTCTCCTCCGCCTGCCCTCCAAAGAGGAACTCCCACTTGGCTCGGGCGATCTTCTGCGATCGTGAGGACGGCGTCGTCGCTGAGCCGCTGTCCGACTGCACGAGGAAAGAAATCATCTGTTTTTACAGTATTTCCCACAGAAAGAATGTATAACGACAAACTCAATTTAAAATTCATACCAAAGCATCAGACACTTAAAGCTTTTTATCCCTTCAATATATGTTTTTGTTTCGGACCTTCTCCAAACCCAACTACTACTTCCAATAAATTATTTTCAGGAAAATCTCATTTCATTTAACCTCCAGAACGAGTAATTACTAACTACCAAAAAAGTGACGCATCCAGAAATCTATAGACTGTGGAGAAAGCGTCAACTAGTTTCTTCTACTGTTATCTTCTAATAAAGAGAAACTGTTTTTGTTAGCATTAAACATCAAATACCGCCAGCCTCGGACCCAGTGCTAAAGCTGTTGAATGCTAACAAGATACTCGTTTTTTTTTTACATTTGTGACATGAAGAACGTTCATATTTTACTGTCCACTACTCAGAAAGACTGATGACAGAAACTGTGCGTCAGAAAATGCACAGAGGAACAGAAACTAATTCGGGAATTCGCAGGATTTGTGTTTATATTTTTTGTTAGTGAGGTAAATATGGAAATACATCGTGACATGATGGACAATGGACGACTCATCATTCAGCTCTGCAGACAGACAGCATCACAGAAACATAGATACATTATCTAAATGTTCGCCTTGTCACACATACAGACACATTTACATTTGAAACCAAACCCCGTCCCCCTCCCACCCAGCCGACCTGGATCCCTGAGCCGGTGTCTGCCGTGTCGTGGCTGGACTGGCTCAGTGTTTCAGGGGACAGACTGTCGATTCGGTCCAGCTGGGAACTGTCTCCCATGCTGCCCGTTACCCCACTGGAGCTCTGAGACGAAGTCCCAGCAGACCCGCTGTGATCCTGAACTTCTTCACTCTGATCCTTGGACACGCCTATAACTGGCCTCTGGTAACCCAGCGTTGACGTCTTTATTTCTTTGTCTCCTCCAACCCTTCTGTGAGTCTCCTCTTTGGTCGGGGCGTTTACTCCAGAGGTTGACTGTCTGAAACTGTCGTCACAGAATTCATCCCCATCCAGGACTGGTCCAGCCTCCCTCCACTCCTGGTGCCTGGAGGTCCATCTAGCAGGCCGTACTTCTGTGTTTTGGCTGGAAAGAAATCTCCTGGGGAGTTCAGAGTTGTCCCTAGACGATCTCTCAAAGACATTATTGTGGTCTCCAGTATACTGTGGTGGCTGATAGCGGTGCATAGCGATGTCCTTAGTGGGTGATGAACCCCGTTGTTGTCGTGGATCCAAAACTGGTGACTGAGAGGTAACAGCTCGGTGCAACCTGGACGGTAAGGCTGGGGATGCTGGTAAAGACAGGCCTTTCTGGGATAACAGAGGTGAGATGCACCCTGGTCTGGTTTGAGGTATTGTTTTGTCTGTTTTCGATCTGTGGTTCTGATTGCTGGCTTGCGGAGGCTCAGGAGAGCTTCGTCCATGAAGAGTGGCATAAGGTTGGGATTCTCTTAGGAATGACCCTCCTGTTTTGGGACTCTCTGACCTCAGTGAGTCAGCTTGAGAAGGAGTTGGAGAGGGAGTCCGTCTGTCAGCAAAAATAGTGGACAGTTTGGAAGCCTCCACAGCTAATTTATTAGCCACTTCAGCATTTAAGGATGGGGAGATGCTGCTCCTGCCACTGGTAGGGCTGACTGCATCACTGGCTCTGCTACTGCAGCGGGACGATTTGTGTGTTTTTCTGGATAAGTTGGAGTTATCATTAGCACCGTAGTGCAAGCTGTCCGTACCATTATGACTGGTGTTGGTGATGTTTGCACTGTGGTTACTGTGAACACTGTGGTGCAGGTTTGCATTAGCTTGGTAGCCAGTCCTGGAATGGTTGTTGTTGGGACACATGTTAGTTGGGATCTCATGCTGGATGTCTGTTGGCCTCCCAGCAGGTAAAGGTGGGTGGAATTTGCTAGACAACCTGGGGCTCTCATACACCGCCCATGGCCTCTGTTGGCTCTGGGGTGAACCATGAGAGTGAAAAGTTGAGGTTGGAGCCTCTGAATGGGACGAGTACCCAGTGTGGCCACAGAGGTGGTCAGAGGCAGGACTCCTGGGTAGTCCATTCATTGAACTACGGCACACTCCCCTATCCAGCTCCAAGAACTGTGTCTTAGACGGCAGGGTGAATGTGCTGCGGGGCAGGACTGGTGAGCCTCCCCAAGACCGGCAGCGAGGGGACTGATAGTGTCGTGGCAGAGTCGGGCTACAGTTCTCTGGGCCAGCAAATCTGCGCCTGAGTTCAGGCGATCCAAACTCCTCCAAGGCTCTGTACGTGGCATCTCTGGCAACTGCATCCACGGTAGCCCTCTGCATGTAAGGTGAGCCCCATGGGGATGGATTCTGAGATGGGTAGGAGAGATTTGGGTAAAAATCACTCTTCCCTGACTGACCATTGTACACTGGGTCGCTCAGCCTCTTCCGGAGATGAGCAGGCAGAAGCAGAGGATTGTTCAGTTCATTCAAAGAGGTTCGGCGGCTCCCCATGCTGTGAACATTAGCTTTCTCTATGTAGCCAAACGTCACCACAGAGGTCTTCCCGTCCTCACCTCCTCCTCCTGGCACCTCGTAAGACCTGCGGTTGCTGGTGGGTGTGGACGGTACAGTCAGTCTCCCAGAAGATGTAGAGGATGGGGAAATAGGTACCTTTCCCCGGCAGGGATCCATGTCAACAGAACGAGTACGACTGATTGAGCCATGCTGGCCTTGACCGACTGTTCCAGGCACAAGGACCTGGAGTAACTGACCAAAGCTGTCATACAACACATCCTGTCGATGGACCTCTGTGGGAGACCCTGTAGCATCAGGATTTTGGAGTTGGAAGCTGACTGAGTGTCTGGAGGAAGACTTTGAGGGGGGTAAGTTGTGGTTTCCAATCCCCGTTTGGTGCTGAGAGACTGGAGAAAGATCCGGGCTGCGGTTGGGGCTGGTCCGAGTGGAGCTTCTCTGGGAGAGAGAAAGGACGTCTGGGCACTGAAGCATCAGGTGACCAGTCTCATCATCTCTTCTACTTGGCACCTTCCCGTCGTCCTCAGCAACCGACCTCACCTCAACATACAGGTGGAGGACTTTGCCCGTCTGAGACATGTTGGCACACCTGTCCCGCCTTTTTCTGTGGACCGTCACTGAAGGGTCCTTGCACCTCCTGATACCCTGTAAAGTGCTAAACTGTTTGCTGGTCCGTTGTCCATCTGCTGATCATTTCTTCAACCTGCAAAAGAAAGCAGAGACAACATTAAAGTTACACAGAAGTTCATTTGCTGTTTTTTATCTGCAAATATTTTGCCTCTTCTTGGCCTAAACTTATTTTTCTTCAGTAGCTCAAAACCTCAACACATACAGCCATCCAACACCACCAAAAGGGAAAGAACAAGAGAAAAGAAAAAGAGCAAAAGGCAACAAATAGAAACAAGATCACAAGTCAGGTGCAGCTTCCACTTCTTTACTAGTCCATTCCTGCCAAGGTGTAGACACTCTTCATGCCAAAAGGTTCCTTAGTAGTATATCATACATAAATGCATATGTTAGCCTTTGTGCACCTTGTTAATCTTTTAGCTAGTTGAATAAATGAGTAGCTGCTAATATTGGAAAGTAGTCCTACTAAAATAACTCTCGGTATCACTGGTGGTCAACGATAACTACATTCTGACTTGTCTCTTAAAAACTTCAACAATAAATGTCATGTTTATGTTGTCGAGTGTAAGTTAGGAGGTTATCTACTCTACTGGTTAATGGTTCTCTGTGAATCTTCTATGTAGGTCAACTAGTGTCCTCAAACAAATGAATTCACTGCTACAATCAGGAACCGAAGACCTCTAATGTTTTATTCACCAGAGGCAGAGAACAAGTCAAACACCAAATGCTCACCACATGTGTTGTGTTAAAGCAGGATTAACCCCAAAAAATTCCATTTAATTATTTTTGGCTTAAAAGTTTCACACACTTTAAGCTCTTAAGTTTATCTGAAAGCACTCAGTGAAAGGACACCTTACTGACAAACTTCAGCTCGAGTTTTACTTTTGTTTGTTAAATTATCTGTAAATAACCCAAGTTTTAAATGTGCTGTGAATTAATCTTAAAATGAAAAGCCTGCTTTGATAAGGTAAAAGGTAATTACTCGAACATTCACCGTCCTCCAACATGGCGGCAGCCGCGTGTGGTCACACATGTGAGTTTGATTCGTCTATTATTAGAGGAGGAAAAGCAGCTTGGACTTCATGTGAGAACAGACATCACAGCAGCTGCCTGATCTGCAGGTTAAACCGCCAAAAACTTTTCACATCTCTAAAACTTCATTTATGTTTCGCTCAGTCAGTGAAATGTGTGCTTTATCCAACGCGATGCCATCATCACTCTCCTGTTTTACTTTGTACTTCCACATTGTAGGTTGTGTTGTTTTATTTCTGCTCCTCATTGTGTCGTCTGTCTGCAGTTTCCATCTGATTTAACAGTTTTGTGTTTTCCAGCTTTAACAGTGAATCTGCAGCCGTGTGCTGATGCAGGTCAGCAGTTTAGATCATGAGGAGTCACATGGAAACACAAAAAGGCTGCAGGACATCGGTACGACTGCTGAGAGGCAATTTATGACAGATTTTACTGCTGTCAGTGTTTAAATACTTCAACTATCCCCAGCTGCTCGCATCACCTTCATCTTTCATCAGAGAGCCAAACATTTAATCATTTGGGTATGTGAAGTACAGGTGGACACTTTTTTACAAAAATGTTTGTTTTGTCCAAACGAGCCCAAAAAGGTGCATTAATTAAGTAAATTTAATCAGTTATGTTATATCAAATATCTTAAAGGCTGGAGCCACTAACTGTTATTTCAAAGAACATTTTTGATTGAAAAATGACCAAATCGTTCAAAGCGTTTAAAAATGAAAATTCTTTCATTCGACACATCGAGCAGCCGACATTTCAACTACTTTCACTGCCGACACTTCAGTCGCTGCTGTATTTTCCTTCTTCAGCTGACCTGGAGCCACATCTGGCATCAAACCTCGACTCTTCAGCTGCTTTCAGTGTTCAAACATACAACAACAGCTCAGCTGCCGACAGGAACCAAAGCTCAGAAGCTTTCAGAGATCACAACACGACAGCGGACAGAAACACCTCAATGACACAGTTAACGGTTCTTTTTTTAAAACTGCCAATTCATCTTAAGCTGACACACTTAAAATACAACAGTTAAATCATCTCTTGCCTTTTATAATGAGATTTCGTATTATTTGTTCTCTTCTCCATTATCTTTGCTTTACTGCCCAACTGCTCTCTGTCTGATAAAAATGCCCCAGATGCAAACTGAAGGGCAACTTCAAGGGCAGATTCAGCTGCAAAGAGGAGCTGTGTGTGTGTGTGTGTGTGTGTGTGTGTGTGTGTGTGTGTGTGT
>JBAJHX010000033.1:23946182-23963156 GCA_037176925.1 Amniataba percoides
CCCCCCCCCCCCCCCCCCCCCCCCCCCCCCCCCCCCCCCCCCCCCCCCCCCCCCCCCCCCCCCCCCCCCACACAAAACAACAACAGACTTCTTGTGTAACCTGTAATTTTACTGAACGCACTGAAACAACTACAATGACGACGCTGATGACGTAGTCAGTTCCCGCGCTCGCCGCTGGGGGCGCTAAACGCGTTTGTCTTTTTCCGCCGTCACAGGAGAAGAAGACGGAGCCTGTTTGTTGTGAAGCTCCAAACTTTTAGCTGAGAAACGTCCCGATATTTAAATGAGTCAGATTAGATAAAAGAGATCGATCAGATCAGTCACATAACCAACAACAAGTCTGTTTGACCCCCCCGGAGTAAAGATAATGCGGAACGTCGGAGCTGTTAGCTGCTAGTTGTTAGCTGCTAGCTGTTAGCTGCTAGCTGTTAGCTGTTAGCTGTTAGCTTTCACATGGGCCGAGGATCCGGACCGACGCGCGGCCGGCCCCCCCCGGGACCCCCCGGCGAGGACGGTCCCCCTTTTGATTTGGGACCACCGTGCTGGGGGCCCCCCCCGCCCGGAGGATGGGGCCCTCCGCCGCCGGGGGGCTGGGGGCCCCCGCCGCCTGATGGATGGCCTCCGCCGCCCGATGAGTGGGGGCCGCCCCCACCGGGAGGATGGGGGCCCCCGCCGGGGGGGTGGGGGCCGAGAGGACCTCCACCGCCCGGCTGGGGCCCGCGAGGAGCTCCGCCACCGGGCTGGGGGCCCCACCCGGACGACTGGCCGCCTCTTCCGGAAGACTGGGGCCGCCACCCCGAGGACTGGAGGCCCCCCCACCCTGAGGACTGGAGGCCCCCCCACCCCGAAGACTGGAGGCCCCCCCACCCCGAAGACTGGCGGCCCCCCCACCCTGAGGACTGGCGGCGACCCCGCGAAGGCTGGAGCCCCCCCCCAGGATGGGCCCCCCCAGGCTGGGGTCCTGATGGACTCCCTGAGCCATGGGGGCCCGAGCCCGTCCCCCCTCCAAGTCTGCCCCCCCCTCCGCCTGTTGGGATGCCCCCCCCGGACCCGGCAGCCTATGGACCCGTGTCCTTACCCCCCATACCCCCCCCAGCCTGCGTCCCCCCAGTGGGCTTCCCCGCCTACCCCCCCCCAGGATGGACAGAGGTGAGCAGGGTCTTACTGATCGCAGCCGGCCGCTGTGATCGATCAGTTATTGATCTCTTCTCTCTCTGCAGCCCGTTGTGGAGGTGGAGATGCCAAACCCCCCCCCAGATCAACCTGAGTGGGTGAGTTCAGACCAGCTCCCGAATCAGGTCCCGAACCAGGTCTCAGACCTGGTCCCGGACCAGGTCTCAGACCAGGTCCCGAACCAGGTCCCGGACCAGGTCTCAGTGTCTCGGTCTGTCTGTGTTGCAGATCAAAGCTCTGATCTCGGCTCCGGACTCGGCTCCGGTGGAAGCGAAGAAGCCAGACGAGGATCCGATCGTCTCCGAACCTGCAGCCGACCCCCCGCCCCCCAAACCCAAACTGAAACCTAAATCTAAATCCAAACCTGATCCCACCAAGACCGCCAAAGCTCTGGGGCTGCTGGGCAAACGCACATTTGATAAGTAAGTCCTAAATGCAGTTGATTGATTGATTGTTGATCAGAATTATTGATTAGTCTGAGAGTTCGTCCGTTTGTGTCCTCAGGCCTCCTCCAGGCAGGTCGACGGGGATCATCTCCTTCATCGGGGTAAGAACGGCACAAAAAACACCCTCACGCAGTGTTTGATAGTTCAGCAGGGTCTGATCCAGGAACCTAAACCTGGTTCAGGTCCCAGTTCAGCAGGCGGAGCCTCTGACGTGGCGTCGATCAATAATCACATGTTCGTCCGTCCTCAGCCGACCTTCGGCTACATCGAGAGAGAAGATCTGGAGAAGTTCACCTTCAGCTTCGCCGCCTTCTTTGGAAACCCCAAAGCCATGACGCCCGGGGTCAGAGTTCACTTCACCGCCTGCAAAGAGAAGGTGAGACGCTGAAACACGCCGAGTTATCCGAACTAAACCTGTGGCTTTATGTCTTTGGATGTTTCTGAAGTCCGGCGTTGTCTGGCTGCTGTTTGTGCCTCGAGCAGAACAGCCTGATCGCGACGGACGTGAAAGTGGCTCCGGGTGGAACCGAGAACGTGGATCCGGAGATCTACGAGGCGGTCGTCAGTCAGCCCATCGTGGAGCCGCAGGTCAGTTTGAACTTTGAACCCGGCATCCTTCCTGTTTCCTGTCGCTGACACTGATGGTGTTGGTCTGCAGCCCGGCGAGCGTCAGTATCCCGGTCAAGTCCACGTCAACATCGGGCCGCTGAGGACCAACCTGACGTTCGACAGGAAGGACAGCACGGTGACGCTGCTGAAGAACGACCAGGTGCTCATCAACCTGCTGACCGACATCGTCAGCGAGAAGAGGAGAGCCACCAACATCAAACCCAAAATCCCCTCCACCTTCAGCCACACCAAGGAGACCCGCGAGACGGTCAGAGCTGCTGCCACGACAACGAGTCACACCCTGTCAATATTTTAACGGTCATCAAGCGATGATGATGATGATGATGGTGATGATGATGATCGGTACGTTTGTCTGCTGCAGGGCGTCATCATCAGCCTGAAAGACAGCGAAGGCGTCATCAAGTCTGACGAACACGGCGAGCTTCCCTTTGACATTAAAGAGAACTTCAGCGACGTCGAGTTCAGTTCTGAGGACGTCAACGAGGAGGTCGAGTTCACCGTCATGGCGGTGAGGACTCCGCCCAGCGCTGCTCGGGGGCGGGGCTTATAGTTAATATTGTTTTTCTTTGAGGAGTTTACGCTTGTGTTCTGTTCCTCAGCTGAGGGCGGGGAAACGTGCGATCAGGATCCAGCGCGTGAAGGAGCCCCTTCTCCTGACGCTCTGTGCTGCTACCGCTGCCGCCGCCGCCGCCACCGCTGCTGCCGCTGGCGAGGCTGATGCTGACACAGACACCGACGCCCAGAGCACCGACGTCGACAGCGATGAAGAGTCTTCCAAGCCCAAACTGAAGGCCAACATCAAGCCCGAGCCGGGGCCCAACATGAAGCTGGACCCGGAGCTGTACGAAGGCATCGTGAGCCAGCCGATCATCGAGCCCACGGTGAGCGACGCGGCGCGAGAAACACGGCTGGTCTGGGTCGGTGACATGTTCATTCACACAGTTAGCACAGTCACTGCTGTGACTGTTTAACCGCAGTGGACTGACTTCATACAGAGTTTTGATATTTAGTACTTTAAAATCCAACATCTTTATGGTGTCAGCTGATTTACCAACAACTCTTGCCGTCATAAGAAAAACAATCCAGCAGCAGTACGAACACCTGAGATATGAAGGCCTACAAACAACTTGCACATTATATTTAATCTAAGTTTAAGTTCTCAGGAGTTATAAGGTGAGTGGTCCAACGATACCCATGTCTACCAAAGAGTTCCTGCACTTAACATTTTGTTAGTATGTGTTGTGTTAAAGGTAAAATTTCAATAGGAGTGAAGTTTCTGCAGTAACCAAAATAAGAGTCTTGTTGTGTAAATTTGATAGAAGAGCTTTTGGTGTCCAGACAAAGTGTTTTTTACTTTAATTTACTTTAATCTGACCTGTGACGGAAATGTAAAAACACAGATTGTTTTCCCGTCTTTCAGCCCACCATGCAAGGTTACCCGGGTCAGATCCACGCCAACATTGGCCCCATCAAGACTAATGTGACCTTTGACCACCGGGACTGCGGCGTCACGCTGCTGAAGAACGACCACGTGTTGATCAACCTGCTGGTCGACATGGTGACCAGGAAGAGGAGAGCGGCCAACATTAAACCCAAAATCCCCTTTACCTTCAGCTACACCAAGGAGAAGAGAGAACTGGTAACACGCTTTAATGGATAAAGATCAGCATCTCACTCAGTAAATCTGACATGGTGTGTAGTTGATAATCAGAACCAGCCGCAGGTACAGAGAAATGTCCTTTTGTCGTTCAGGGCATCATCACCTGTTTGGGAGCTGAAAATGGCATCATCAACTCTGAGGAGCACGGCGAGCTTCCTTTCGATGTCTGCGAGAACTTCAGTGACAACGAGTTCGACACCTCAGACATCCACAAGGAGGTGGAGTTTACAGTCGCCATGGTGAGTCTGACGGAAGAACAGCTGCTGCAGACAGGAAGTGAACACGTTTTAATGTCCTGACTCTGCCTTTCTGTTTCTGCAGGTGAAATCAGAGAAGAGAGCAATCAGGTTGCTGAGGACAAAGAGGTTTGAAGACAAAATATTGGAGGAGCAGAAAAGACGAGAGGAAGAGGAGAAGAGGAAGAAACGGGAACAGGAGGAAAGGAAGAAACGAGAGGAGGAGGAGAGGAAGAGGAGGGAGGAGGAGGAGCGAGAGAAAGAAGCAGAGAAGAAGAAGGAGGAGGTGGCGGCGGCGCTTGCTGCTGCAAAATGCAAAGTGAGAAACGGACGAGTTCAGATTTCAGTTCTCACAGATTGTTGTTCTTTTGTTGTTTTTTTCTTGTTTACCTTTTATAATACAGTTAGTTAAGGCCTTAGTTTCAGGTTTAGATGAAGTTAATAACCAAACTCTCCTCAAACAACTCATGAATATCAAAGTAGCGAAAGAACTGCGGGGAAACTCTGGAAATCTGTGTGAAACTCTTCAGAAGTTCTCGCATTTATCTGTGAGACTGTTTCTCACTGCTCGCTGTCCTCTTCCTGTCATCCTGCAGTGGACGCCGCTCGGCTTCAAAATGAGAGACCCCAACACGATGGACGACATCAGCAAGGAGCGATTTGAAGGCACAGTTCTCAGAGCCATCTCCAAAAATGCCCGCAAGGAGATCAAGAAGGAACCAGAGGAACCTGAAGGACGAGACCTTGAGCAGGTACCTGCTAAACTGCAAAAGTCTTAAAAATTGGAAAGTTCTGGAGTTGATGCAACAAGTTTTCAGGCCTGAAATAAGTAATAAGAAATTAAATGAAAGTATCCCTAAATTACATGTATACCTTTTTCTACAGATCAAAGTTAAAGTGGAGAAAATGGATGATGATGAGATGGAAGAAGGGGAGAGAAAACCTGAAGGAGAGAGAGGAGAGGTGGAGATGAAAAAAGAGGAGGAAGAGGAGGAAGTGAAGAAAGATCCGTTGGCTGAAGCCAAACCAGAGATGGGTCGTCTGGTGTTGACCATCAACGGTCAACAGAAGCAGCTTCCCTTCGGCCCCAGCGACCTGCTGACCAGTGCCACCATGCTGGATGGAGACAAGGTGAGAAGATGAGGGCAAGGTCGGAGTAGCAGCTCAGAGAAACTGGAGTTTGATCTTCGGGCTTCATTTAAAACTTCTGATGCTGAACTGTGTCTGATCTGTAAAGGTGCGTTTCAACATCGCCACCCACCAGGAGACCAAAGAGGAGCGGGCCACCTATGTGGAAATTCTCCCAGACTCCTTCGAAGAGTCCATCGAACAACGTCGACACGTAAGACTTTTAAACAACCGTCTCCTCACGTTGTCAGTGAGAGTCGAGCAGCTGTGGAGGCAGAATTTAACCCTAAAATCAGTCTGATTTTCCTTGTTCCTTGTTGTTTCCCTTGTTTATCTGAGTGATGCGTTTTTCTGACAGGGCATTGTGATCGAGTTCTCGGACTGCTCCGGGATCATCAAGTGTTCGCAGAACCCTCAGCTGTACTTCCACATGTCGGAGGTGATAGAGAAGAAGAAACTGGAGCTGAACGAGAAGGTCGAGTTCAGTGTCGTCCCGGTGAGTCCTCTTCGTCCTCCTCTTCCTCTTTATCCTCTTCATCCTTAGGATTTTGAGAAACAGAACTACCCAGAACCTGTGGCTGCAGGTGAGTCAGGACCATCGTCAGCTTTTTATTTAGTCCGTTTTGTTGTACTCTTCTCTTCTTTCTGGTCAAATTTAAGTTCAGGTAAGAAGCATCTCCTAACTTGGTGTCCCTTTTTCAGTTTAATTTCAAAGCTAAAATTCCTGCTTTGCAGATCGTGTCCTGGTTTGTCTGATGCATTTTATTTAAAAAAACCCAAAACGTGTGTTGCTGTTTTCCCAAGCATGAAACCGCAGATGGGGGGCTGCAGGCCATCAGGATCAAACGTTACACGGAGAGCGTTTTCCTCCCTGTTCGGAAATTAGGCGGCGTCGGAGCAAATAAAGGAAAGGTAATCAGGACTATAGTTCAGTTTGCAGAGTTACATTGCAGGAGGAAATGAAGGCCAAGCTTTTTTGCTTTTGTTGTTGAATTGATGAATTTTTCAGTCCATCTGGACTCAACACTAGTGTAAAATTGCATTTACTAGTTTTCTTTCCTTTTAGCAATGTTAAAACTGTAATGTGTTAAATATTAATCCATCTAATCTATTTCAGTCAGAAATTATATATATTTCAGAGCGTTTTTAGAATTTAATGCAAAGATGTTTGCTTTTACAGTGTTAGGCCTGTTTATCTTTATTTACCTGTTTCTCTGACCAGTTCTGTAATTTAACAAATGAGTCTCTTGTCTCAGCTGATTATCTTACCTTTTCTAACTCTGTCTGCAATTCTCTCTTTTGACAGATGACCATAAAACTGACTAAATCCTCAGAAGACAATGAGTGAGTAATAAGTTTATTTATTTGTGTTATGTCAGGTCAAAATAGGAAGTTCTTCCATAATTCAAATTTTTACCTATTTATAAGTAACCCACTAGGTAATATGGAAAATGTAAATTGCCTATTTCATATTGAGATTTATACAGGATGAACTGTACACAGTTTTTATAAAAATGTTTGAATAAGAAATACCTGTTTCAGGAAAGAAAAACCACAGACAGACAAGCTGAAGGCGGTGGTGAAAAATCTACGCACACAGGACAGCAAGACAAATATCAGCAGAAGAGATTACAGTGCCCCTCGACGTAGATATGGCAGAAGCAGGAGCAGGAGCAGGAGCAGGAGTCACAGTAGGAGGAGGGCCAGGAGTAGGAGTAGCAGTAGGAGCAGAAGCAGGAGCAGGAGTCCATCCAGAGACCAGTTTGGACGCGTCATCAAAAAGAGACACAGCCCCAGCGCTGAGCGTGACCATAAGAGCAGCCGCTACAGGCGAAGCCGAAGCAGAGAGAGGTCGAACCGTCGCATCAAAAGTGGCACAAAGAGCCACAGTCGCAGTAAAAGCTCCAGCAGGAGCCGCAGCAGGAGCAGGGAGAGGAGCCGGGAACGGGCCAGCAGGAAGAGGAGCAAAATCAGCAGAGAGCGCGAAGACACTCTCAGGAGGAGGCGCGAGGTGAGCCCTCCACCCAGACATGGTGGAGTCGTGGATGATGAGCTGGCAAGGAAGAAGAGGGAGCTGGAAGAGCTGAACGAGATGATCGCCTACAAAAAGTCCCTTGTGGACCCCAGAGGTCTGGACTCTGGACAGAGGACTTGCATAGACTACGATCATGGCAGGATCGCCGTTCCGCTTACTGAATACAAACCAGTTCGCTCCATCTTGAAGAAACGTCCGGAGGGACCAGAGTATCTTGCTCCTCATCCTCAGTCCTACGACGATCCTTACTATGAGCGATCATACAGTCCCTACCAAGATCGGCGGTACAGCGACCGCTACGGTGATCCCTACGCTAGCCATCCCTACCCTGATCGCCATTACAGCGGCCGCCTTTATGAAAACCGTCTCTACGGTGAAGTTTCCTACGGTGGCGCTGCCAGCCAACGTTACATGGATCGCTACGATGTTTATGATGAACCTTATGACGATCGCTACTATGACCCAGCGTATGCGGAGCGACCGTACGATGATCCGTATCGGCCTGTCAAACAAAACCAGTCTCCAGAACCTCTTAGTCTCTCATCATCCTCTCAGTCTGGCCAAGTTCCTGCTTCCTCCACCCAGCCTGCCCTGACACATGCTGTCACCACCTCATCCTTACAACCCCCCTTCAGACCTCCTTCTCCCACAGAACCACCTCCTAGAAGCCCCTCTCCCAAACTTAAACATCCGACACCCTGCCAGTCACCCCCAGCGGAGAAACCCCCCCTTGACCGCTTTCTTGACATGCTCAATAAAAAGGTGGATGCTGAAAAGAAATCTGAACCAGTCTATATGAGCGATGATCTTCTGCCTCATGAGCGGGCACTTCAGGATGGGAGGGGTTTCTCTCGGATTGTTGGATTGGCTCAAGAGCAACCCGGCAGCAGTCTAGTCGTAGAAAGGGAAAAGAACCAACCAAACCCTAAACAGTCTTCGGTAGAGGGAACAAACGAGGATCCAAAGAACAAGACAGAACCTTATGACAAGATCCAGAGTCTACTTCGCACAATTGGCTTGAAGCTGAGTACAGGAGATGTGTCTAAACTGGCAAGCCGAGCCCAAGAGAAAATTTCTTACCCAAAGTCCTCGTCCACAGAAAGAGAGACTTTTTCATCCTCAAGGGAAGACCTGCGAATGAGCAGAACCGGGTCCGTCGAATCGGATCACATTCATTCCCCCTCTCCTGCCAGGGCGTCCAGTTTGGAGCCACTCAGCAGACATAAAGCTGTCTCAGAGTATGAAGGATTCCTGGACCAGCAGGAGCTGGAGGCTCTAAAAAAGGCACAACAGCTGCAGAGTCTTACCAAGACAATGGGGGCCACACTCTCCACCACTCCTGCAAACCCCCCTCCTGACCCTCTGACTTCTCACTACCAACATGCATCCCTACCGCTCAACTGGCCCCTTGAAGTCGCGACCCAGATTCCTCCAGCACAGAGCTCCACAACCCCCATCATGGCCACTCCTGCAACTCCTTCTGGATCCGGTCATTCTCCCCAGAGATTTGGACCTGCGGGACCTCCTCCTGGACCTCCACCACAGCGAGCTCTTGGACAGCCTCCACCATCCACTCATGCAGTCTTTCCTTTTATTGGCCAGTCTCATGCAGCACCATCCCTTAACTCCTCAAGTCCTTCGCAGCCTTTAGCCACTGGCACCCTGACGCCAACATCATTCTCATCAACACCAGAAACGGCGAGTCCCACCAGTGTTGACCAGTCAGCGATCTCTACGACTGTAGCCAGATGCCTGAAGGTCATTGAGACGGTGAAATCTCTGGCTGTACAGTCACCAGCCAAACAGGTCAAAACAGTCCAGTTCAGTTTACCCACAGAGTCTCCAGCAGCCTGCAGCCCTCAGCCCTCAGCAGAGACAGATGATGATATAAAGACCAAGCAGAAGGAGAAGGTATGCTCAAAAGTGGTTCTACTCTTTACTTACTTTAGGAAGTAAAAGTAAAGAAGTGCCGTTAGAGGAGAAATAAAAACTCTTTGGGAGGAATGACTGGTTTATTGCACAGAGAAAAAGGGTGTTCTTGACACAAAGAGTTGATGAGGATTATTTCTTGTCTTTGGAGTATTTGTTTAAGGATTTGTACGCTGTCAGTAATCCAAACATTGTAATCTGCTTTTTGACAGACTGAGTAAAGGGTTAGCTTAAGAAATTATGCAACATGGCCTTTCAGCTGCAGGAGATGAATCATTGACATGGCTTTTGTGTTTTTGTGATTTTTTGCAGCTGGATATGTATAACCAGAGGGTTATGGAAAAGAGGGAGCAGCAGTATAAAGAGATGATGGCCCGCAAGAAAGCAGAGAAGAACAAGGATGGCACAGTTACCTCCACAGGTATCAGATCTTACCAATGCCTCTAACTTAACTAGCAACCTTTAAATTGTAATAAGGAGCAGTAAGCTATATTCTTACCGGGTTAATACTTAAAGCATATGAATACATTTTCAAGTTAATACTTTACAACTAGATGCCATTTAATTTCTTTTAGGACTCGTGATGGTATAGTTTTTCTTTGACCAGCAGGTAGGTTAAGATAGTTAGCCTGGCTTTGTTGGCAAACACAGATACTTGATTAGCCACGTCTATGTATTTGTAGTAAGAATATAACGTCTTTAAAAAAAATGTATTGCTTAGTTTTATCTGTATATAACTGAAATGCACATATAATTAGCAAGACCTGATCAGTTCTACCTCGGGCTGTTAAATTTATACTTCCATCATAGATACAGCTAAACCTTGACACAAATCCATAAACCTGTCTTAAGGTTACGACATCTTAAGTGATCTGCAGCTCTGAAAAGTTGAATCACTCCTCGACCACTTATATTCGTTGACTCAAGCAGTTAATTTGCAATCAACAAAAGAAGCCAATTGCAAACTCAACTCCACAAAGTAACATCTTTTTCCTCTTCATGTGGTGACTGTGGTATTTGGCTTTAATAGGAAACCATTTGAGTACTGAAAGCGCCATGTAGTCGCATGAGGAGAGGTTGAGATAGACGTGTATTTAGTAAGGCCAGGTAGTCTTTGAAATCTTTTTGAGTCTTTGAAATATTTCAGTGAATTTCAGTATTGATAGTAAAACTGCACTTTTTTAAAATCAATTATTTGATTAGCGTATAAGTAAACACAATTATGAGTTTGACCCAGGTAGTTAGGGATTTAGTTACAGTGGTGCTTTTCAAGGTAGATTTGTCAGGTTCAGGTGTGCTGTTGCCAGCTTAAACACAGAGACCGTCCAGTAGACACACCTGCCCACCTCTTCAGACATCTTCCTCCAGCGAGCGAGTTCGTACCAGAGCTTTAAAGGAAGCTGCAGCGGGACGGCTGGTAGCTCATCGGGACTCTCAGTTTCAGGTCATTTCTGGATTTTTCCACTTTGACCGAAATACCGCCAGCCGTGCTTCATGAGGGGATTCAAAGATGAAAGTTAAGACATGTTCAGTCTCAAGAAATCATCTGTTTAAAGAAGACAGTCTGAAGAAGATTGTGTTCAGCAGCGAAGACCATTCTGGTTTTGACTTGTGTTTGCGAAGAACAAAAAGATGAAGCTTCAGTGGTATGTGATCGTTAAAATTGACTAAAAAGTTAGATTAGAAAGTGTCTCCTGATGCAGGAGATCTCTTTTCATCTAGTATGCTCACCAAACCACCTCCCTTGCATTTTAAAATTTAATTTACTAATGCAAGCTGCCTTTGCTTGTGCTCCTTTGTTTTATGCCACTGTTAAAGGTTAAGGTCGATGATCCACCAAACTTATGGGACACTTTTGTTTGCTAAGTCCATCGACTTCATACTCATTCTCTGAATTTGTGTTAAACGATTGACAACTTTCTGTTTTATAATGATTATATCCTCATTTAGAAGAGGACATGGCGTCCCTGTAGTCAGTCTGTGTGCCGTATCAGCGAACAGTCTGTTCATATTAATGTCCTCAGTTCTGCAGCTGAAACAGGGTATCTGACTCTAAAAAGATATTTAACCAGTGACTTCTGAGCGAATAACAGCAACTTAAAGTATCGTTGCTGTGATTTTATTTCGTGTTTGTATACATTTATGTGTGTAAAGACGGAGATTTCAAATCTTTACATGCTGCTGTTTAAATAACCCCAGATCTTTGTTCAGCTGTCCAGGACTGACACTGAAGGAGGAAGATCAAGATAAGGCTCAGTTTGTACCACCTGATTCAAAGATAAACGCATCCCAACCCGGACACACGAGGCCTTTTAGGTTAAGACGGCTTTATAGACATGGCTTAAATAATCCAGGACATAGTCTAGTGACTAGTTGCCTGTATATAATTATCTAGGGTTGTATTGTAGTAGTAAATGAAAGGGCCATTTCAAGAAAAATCTAACTTTACACATATATTACAATTAGATGTTTGCTCTTATGGAAATGTCACATCATTTAAATTAAACTTTCATCTTATTATCTAGAAATCTAGAAAACAAGCCTCTAGAAATACAAGCTATGTTCATGAAAGCCTCACAAGTCTTGCTGAACCCTTCGGCCTTGTCCTGTCTCGACTGAAGTTGGAGGAGCTTTTCAGAGTTTGTTCAGAGAAATATTGTGTGTTGTTTATGGCTATTGAGTCCAAATCTCCAGATTTGTGTTCACTTTCTACAGAATTTATCTCTGATAAGGGTAAGTCAAGTTTGCTCAGTTCTTTCTGTGTTAGATTGAGGTTTAGCTGCGTTTTCTGAATATTCAGAAAAGTGACGAAAACGTGCAAAGCTGAGCCCTCCTAATTACTTTTCAGTAAGAGAAGTGTTTTTTCACATTAAAATAGTCTATATGGATGACAACAAGCCAGGTAACACTATTTTAAATATAGAGCTAATACTCCTGTAGTTTGTTTCACGTCGTCTGCCTCCGAGTTGTGATGTTAGCAGTGGTCAGAAAACTTCTTTAGGAGAAATAAATGTCATTATTTCTTAAGTAAAGCTTAGGGGACCTGCACAGATATGAAGCTACAAACTGCACTAACACACGAGCTTTTGTATCTTAAACTGGCGGCACAATTGTGTCTTTTGAAAGCAGTTACGGATATGCTTTAACTTTGTGGAATATAACATTGCTAAGCTGTGCTGTAGTCCAGGCGCCAAACATCAAGTCCATGTCATCAAGGTGACGCTAACTGTGCAGTGCCAGGCTAAAGTCACTGGATTAATGCCGTCCAACAGGTTTTCATTGAGTCACAGAGGTAAGGATGACACGTTTGAAGACATTCCTACTTAACTGAACTAATTTACGACTTACAGACAGGACGTTTTTCATCCACAATACTTTTGTCAACTGAAGTTGTCCTTTCAATCTGCAAAACTAACATTAGCTCAGGAAGCTAACCGAGAGCTTTCACCGTCGTGTCGTGGTCGTCAGTCAGACGTCTTTAACTTCAACACTGTCAGATATGATTTATCTCACAATACAGTAAGTGTCTGCAATCAGTAAATACTACGAAGCTTCTTTTAAATCTTAAGGCCTTTATTAAGAACATTTAGACTAATGTTTTATAGCATTGTTTTTTAGTTAGATTTGTCCAATTTTTAAAAGGTTCAGACCAAGAATATTACGTCTGTAACAAATCACAACCTAAATAACCGTCCTAAACATAAGTTTGTCTCTGGATGTTAGCTCAGGACGCTAACATGGAGAACTTTTACTGCAGCAATCATGTATATGGAACTGTAATGTCAATAATATTACATCGACGCGTGTCTAAGCTAAGTTAGTTGTCTTTATGATGAGTGCAGCCGAGTAAGTGTCTCACCTCAGTATGTGAAGCTCAGTCTTCTCTGAGAAATGATCCACATTAGCCAGAAAGCAGGGCTGGATTGGATGTTGTTAGCTTTGGCAATTTCAGACCTGATGCACTGGTAGTCTGTCGTCAATGCGGTAAGTAATTCTACATCTAACCTCAATGAATGTGATGCCACGTTTGTACATTTGGTTGTTATGATGATATAATACCTGTGAATAAACTCCCCTGACCTGTCAGTGTTAGCTCAGGGAGCTAACATAAAGAGATTCTAGCATTGTTTAGAGGAATATGGTTGTTCTTAGCAGTTTTTATTGATGTTATAGCTTTAATGGAGTCAGTAATGTCAGAACACGCATTAATTTGAGTCAACACTGCTGGTGGCCATCTGAAGGTGTCTGCAAAGTACAATACTCTGTATAATGTTAACAGTTATGGGAGGCATTGACATGCTCAAAGGCCTATCCAGAATATATGTTTGTGTTTAGTTATTTGATTTTATTCAGTTTTTGATCTGATGATAATGTTTCCAACACTTAATTCCACAGTTCCATCACCCAAACGACATTGTGTTATTCATTTCATTTATTCGCATTTAAATCCACTGTTATCACTCAGCAAGTCTCATTTTGCCTTTAAACGCTGCTCAGGTAACTAAAGTCTGTTTACATGCTGCAGTCCTGTGACTATCGCAGGATGGTTATACTTAATTGTAGATAATAAGGTCCAGTATGGAGTCTGAGAACAGAAATGGAAATCTGTAAATGCCCCAAATGACTGAAAAAAGGCACACAAGAAGTTTTCTGAATGTTTGGGACATTTAACCAGCTCATACCCACGGTATCATTTCTAAATCAGTCATCTGCATAATTTACTAATATATGTCAACTATGCGTTAATATTGGGCCTTGTTTGCTTATTTTGTTTGACAAAATTTCAATTTTACAAAATCAAATGTAATGGTACGCGATTTATTTTTATATATTTAATTCAATTTCTTTTCTCTAAATGAAATACTGGACTGAATGAACTTAAGATAAACAGAAACTATACAATATTAGAAATAATTATCAATCAATATTTGAGTCAAATTATCATGATTTGATATAAAGGTATTTTAATTAACTTTTGGTGAACTTATATATTAGGAATCTACTTTTCTTTTTCTTTTGGTGGCATTTTGTTGCATGTTACGTGAGAGCCAGCTTTGACAGTGTATGTACATAAACGCAGCGATTAGCTAGGGAGACTAAATAAATACCCAGCTAAAGTGATCAAAATCTTTACAGAGACGTCACGTATCTTATAAATTAAGTCTTGATTTAAAGAGGCTCAGGAGGCTTTGAAATGAAATAGAGATTGCAGAGTGGCATTATTCTTTGTCTTGACGATGAAGGTAGGTGATCATTTTGATCTCAATATATTTTTTTTTAATACCAGCATGTAATTTTCATAAAATATACACTGAAATCATAAAATGTATCCACAAAAGTTGTTAAACACTGACAAAGATACATTAACCGCAGATATTTCATGTGGTCAGTAGGTTTCTTTTTGGTTTTACATTGGTATGTCTGAGTTACCATGACGACCAGGTATGGAAACAGAGGCCTTTCCCTGATGCAGAAAATATTAGTTTAGTCAGTTAGATGGTGGTTGATGTGGTGAGCTAGAAAGCTTTAACAAATATCAGGGTACTCTTGAATTTAAGAAGTATACAGTGACCTTTAATACTGCACAAAGCAAAATAGGAGCAAAAAGGTATGTGGCAGAGGTGGAAATAACAGCTTAGCACAGAAATGTTGATAAAACTTTGGCACAGATTATTTTGCATTTGGCACAGTGTACCTGTTAAATATTGGTGCTTAGAGCATGTACAGATATGTTGGTGGTATCACAAAGATCAACTGGCTTTGGCCCAATGGTCAGAGCTCGCAGACATTGGAGTTCAGTGGGATTTTGCCCACAGTGGATGTGCTGTACAAATGGATGTATAATGGATCGATAACAGCATTAGACTCCTGAAAGAGCAAAAGAAGTCCAGCAGATCTTTGTGAAACCAACCTGGAGACTGAGCCCAGGCTTTTGAGGTGCAATACTTTTAGCAGTTGCAGCAACTTGTGTAAAATATTGTTCTCGATTTGTTCTGTTACAATTTGTAGGCAAGCCAACCAGCAGCGAGCCCAGAAACGTTTGGATCTGTGGCCATTCGCTGGTGTACTGGGCGGAGTCACGGGCGAAGTCTCCGGAGGTAGGTATGCAGCTGGGCATGGACCCCAGCAAGGTGGCTATCTGGTGGAAGGGCATCCAGGGCATGACCTGGTCCCAGCTCTTGCCCCAGCTCCACCAGCTGAAGGTCACCTGGCCCAATCCAGATGTCCTCATCATTCACATCGGTGGCAACGACCTGAGCACAGACAGCCCCACCGACCTGCTGGCCTCTGTCAAGAAGGACCTGACCTCCATCAGGAGCATCTTCCCACAGTGCGTCCTTGTATGGTCCAACATCCTCCCTCGCAGAGTGTGGCGCCACTCGGCCGACAGCCATGAGGTAGATTTGGTCAGAACCACGGTGAATCGCAGGATCCAGAACATCACTTCCGAGCTGGGCGGCATCTCGCTGACTCACGATAACATCAGGTGCGGTGCAAACACAGGTTTGTATCGGCCAGACGGCGTCCATCTGTCCCCCAAAGGCATCGACGTGTTCAATCTGAACCTGCAGGATTTTCTGGAGAAGTGGGAGATGGAGGTGAACTAGACTGGAGGTTTTTATGTTGTCTCTTTGCAACGACTTCATTCAAGCTCATAAATCTCCATGCAGGAACTAAACCCGTAAATCTCGTCTTGTCTTCTTTGTTTGTAGTTTTAACTGTCTGCATAGGAACTTTAGGCTGTTAGACATGAAAACGTTCGTCTGTCTTGAAACAATAAATTTGATATCAACTGATCTGCTGTTCGACCTCACTCATTCCATTTTTTAAACTGAAGATGATGACCCTGCAGTAATTGATATTAAAAGGAAAGAAGTAGCGTTAAATTCACATTTGTAGATTTGTTAATGATGTACAACTCATTTGTGGAGATCTTTTCAATGGTGCATGGAAAGTTAACATTACAGATAAATGTGATATGAAAAAATGTGTTATCAAGGATCAACATTTAATCACCATATTTCATTGTATTTGTTTTTTGGTTGAAATCAAAATAAAAAATGGTTCAGCCACGTCTTTTTACTGCTTTTATTTAGTGCTGGGAGATACAACTCCATGTTTCTATACAAATGTCCTTCCTGTGAAATTTGACAAGAGTAGCTGCTTTATCTATGAAATCTTTGTCTTTCTAAAATGATGTTGAGGGTTTTTTTAAGAAATGGTCAAATAAAGCAGTTATATCGTCCCTGTCTTTTTCAGATTCTTCTTAAAAATATTAATGTAAGTTGCACCTGTAATTTTGACATTTCTTTATATTGAAAAAAAAACAATCATAGTACCACCATAGGCCTATTGTGATTTTTATTTTTATTTATTTATTTTTTTTTTGTGAAGTGGTCGGCACTCTTGGATTAACATTCATTTACAAAAATATGCACATTAGCTCTTGCGCCTGATACGAGTTGTACATTGTTGTAGATGAAGTCCTATTTAATAACTGAGTCAGCATGAACAGTTCAACCAGGTTTCAGTGATTTTTATTTGCTAGCTAATTTTTCTGCATTTTCTGAGCTGGTTGTTATTGCATCATTAAATTTCGTTTCCTCAGCTCTGCTGTTTTTTTCTGGAGGTATTTAATAAATCAAAAGAACCACCAGGACCCCTCAGGTAGACCGGCTGCTGATCAGAGTCCAGCACCGAAATAGTTTAAGAAACATGGTTATCAAATCAGTTTCT